>JAOWBW010000293.1:880425-1307756 GCA_026119855.1 Campanula takesimana
TCTCATGGGTGAGACGGGTCGGATTCTGACCCATGGGCATGACCCGCCACATGGCAGTCTCTCATGGGCCCGGAAAAAAAAATCAGTTTTTTTTCTTCAGTTTTTATATCTTTTTTTCGGCTTTTCAGTGGTTTACCAAAAGTAATAGTTAACATCTCTTAAAGTAATGACTGTATACATATAAAGTAACATTGTTCATAAGTAAACGTAATACCTGTTTTAAAAAAACATAAGCTCGTTTTTACCCATTTTTTCAAATGTAATACTAACTATAATTACATGTAACCCAAACAATATCTAAATGTAATTATAATTTATACTGAAATATAATAGTGCTTTTGCAAAAATGTAAAATATTGTGTATTTTGATTTTATTTTTTAGGAAAAAGTAACATTTGAAAAATAATAACTTATGTATATGAATGTAATTGTTTATACAAGTAAATGTAACACTTTGATAGATGAAAATTGTAACAGATTTTCTATAGATAATGTAATATTTTTACATGTATCATGATAAATTGAACCACATTATAACTTATGAAAACATATAGATATAATATTACTTTTCTATACATATGTATTACAAATTATGTATAAACACTATTACATATAAGTAACATGTTCGTTAAATTTTAGTTGTAAATAAGTATTACTTTTGGCAAACGAAAAAAACATAGAAAAAAACACTGTTACTTTTCTGTATATATGTATTACTTTTCTGTATACAAACTATTACATATAAGTAACACGTTTGTTACTTTTAGTTATAGTAACTATTACTTTTCAAAAACTGAAAAAACCAAAAATGAAAATATAAAAATTTAAAAAAAATAAAAAAATAAAAATTTTCGGGCCTATGAGAGACTGCCACGTGGCAGGGTCGCCCATGGGTCCTGGAGCAGCAGCAGCAAAAAAAAAAAAAAAACCTATGAAAGGGTGCCACGTGGCGGGTTATGCCCCATGGGCCTTGGAATTTGTTCATGGACCGGGTCATGGGCAAGGATCCGACCCGTCTCACCCATGAGACGGATCCCCTTTTTCTCACATGAGTCTTTGTCTTTAAAATAACTAATGAAATCACGTATACTCCCTCTGTCCTATTTTAAGAGTAAAAAAGATCCTAAAAGGGCGTCCTATTTCAAGAGTCAAAATCCTAAAATCAAAAGTGGGTCCTACATGTCATACTTACAACAATTATTCACTAACTCTTCTCTACCCACTTTCTCTCTCCTACCCAACCATCAATACTCACGACACATCACTTTTTTTCTTAATTCTTGAACACACCTTTTTTTAACTCTTAAAATGGGACGGAGGGAGTAGTTGATAAGCACATGACAATTATTTGTTTATTTATTATTATTTTTTTTTTTTTTGAGGGGGGGGGGGGGCGCATTGGTGTGTTTTCCAAGGAATGGAAGTAGCTAAAAATGTTGTGCAAGGACAGACTCCCCAAATCACTCACAAGCCCTAGATCCATTTTACTTCACCGCTTTCAGTCACACCCCGCCGGATTTCATGTCTTGTCTCTCAGCACCGGCCATCAATACCTTTACATTGGTCGTTACGTCGCAAATCTCCGTCCTTTTCCTCATCTCCGATCACAGTCACTCATCTTTTCCGACAAATCTTTGAACCAAAATCATTTGGTCCCACCGCCAACGCTTTACACGTGCGAGATCAAAGTTCGGTCCATGATAATTTAATCGTGAGCTATACAAGTCTATGTCCAAGTGTAAGCCCAAAGTTTATCTACGAGGGTGTGTGTCGGAGCAATCATCCCACATTAGAAATTAACTAGTCAAACCTTGATTATATAAAGATCCAAGATCATGTTGAGTGTGGAGTCAAATCGAGAGAGAGAGGAATCAATCTAGTTCAAAGTTCATTTGTTTGTAGTAATAACAAATTAAAAAAATTAGAATATCATTTTGAGCAAAGGAGTATATTTCATAAATTTTAGTGGATAATAAAGATTTTCTCAGATCATTCTATGTATATCCACATTTTTTTTTTGTAAAAATCATATTCCTTCAAATTTAAATTCATAATAATCGCAATACTCACATGTCCCAATATAATAGACTGTTTTTATCCTACAAAAAATAATAGACCGACATTTAATTTTAGATACTCCGTCCGTCCCAGAAAGATAGTTTCATTTTGACTTTTTATGGTCAACAAAAATGAACTTTGATCAACAATTAGTGACAATCTAATCATTCTAGTGAAATTTTAGCATTTGTAATTAATAAATCATTAAGTGACTTATTACAACAATTTTTATAATTTCATTGTGATTATTAAATTAACACTAATATTTAGTCAAATTTCATTTTTGTTGGTTATAAAAATTAAAATGAGACTATTTTTCTGAACAGAGGAAGGGAAAGGGAGTATTATCGAGTCTTATTTTATGGTGTCTGCTTGGTTGACATATGCGGCTCAAATAATAATGGTGTAGAGGCTGCCAAGTTTGATAATAATACGTACCATTCATTAAAAACTGATTGTCAATCAAACTACTATATGGAAATGAAATGGACTTTCAACCAAACCTGTCCTTTTGATTTGTTAACTGATGTTGAACAATTATAAGGATATTTAATTATAAATCTCTTTCGGCTTTTTTTTTTTTTTTTGTTGTAAAATTATTATGGGGTAGGATTTTGTTCTTACCAAGGGAATCAAACTTTAAATTCATAAATTGAACTTGTAAACTGATAGCACTATATTTGCTCTAAAAAAACGTCATTTTTTTTAAAAAAAAAGAAAGAAAGAAAGAAAAATCTCAAATAAATGTCCCTTCGAAAGTTACTAAACTCTCTTGTCAATCATTATTCTTGAATTTTCACTTGCACTTATAATGTTTTTATAGTGAAATTATTGATGGTGTTTATGTATGAATATGTGACTAAAAATTAAATTTAAATATTTTTTAATACTCTCGTTGTCCGAGACAAATGTTCTTAATTTTTTTTTTCTGTTTCAGATTAGTGTTCTTAGTTGCTTTATTACTTTAAATATACAATGAGACCATTTATAATTTTCACAACAAATTTTTTTTACTCACTTTCTTTTTTCAACTTTACTTTTTTTACTAACATTTTTCTAATTTTTGTGCTAAATAAATTAATAACTTTATTCCTGAATATTTACTGTGGGAATGAAGAAGAAGTAGGGGTGTCAGTGGTTCGGTCCAGACCATGGTTTGGGACCGAACCGAACAATACGGTCTGGTTCGGTTTTTAAGCACGAGTGGTTCAGTTTTTAAGCACGAGTGGTTCAGTTCAGTCTCAAAAATTGGTAAACCGCGTGGTTCGGTTTGGTTTGTGGTCTGACCCCTTCAGACCAAACCAAACCTAACCAAACCACCAGACCGAACCGCCAGACCGAACTATCAGACGAAACCGCCAAACCGAACCATCAGACCGCATATATTAGTCATATTTTTATATGTTAAGTAACATCCACCTTTGAAATATTAAAAAAAGACTACAACATTAAACCATTCTTAAATCTCATTTTGCATCTTATTCAATATTCATTTCATCAAGTGTTATATTTGTTAAGGCACATAGTTAACAAAAGTCTGATGTGTGTTCACTTCATTCAAATTCTTTATTCGTTAAATATTCTTCTTCCTCCATGTTTTCTCTTTTCGACAAAGTCTAAACCATGATCTGAATCGTCATTTGAACGTCGGTCTGAATGGTGGTTTGAACCACGGTCAGAATCACGGTCTAGACCACAGTCTGAATCACGGTCTAAACCGCAGTCTGAACCACATCATTGAACCGCAGTCTGAACCAAACCACAGCGGTTTGGTTTGAACTTTTTCGGGGTTCGGTTCGGGCTGAAATTTTTTCAAACCGATGACTGATGGTTTGATCTCTTAAATGACCGAGACCGAACCAAACCGAAATAGTAATGAATATCATAAAAGTCAATGCACATGCCGTGTAGATTAATTTCTGTTAGTATCTTTTTGCTTTACGGAAGTACTATATTTTTATTGACATGAGACATTTTTGGCATTTGCTTTTTGGAAGATACTATATATGATGGAACTGGGTGGAATAAATGAGGGTGACAACAGAACAGAAAGGCAGTATTTTTTTTTATCCTTAATTAATACTCCTTTCGTCTCTCTTTAATTTATAATTTTTGGGTTTGATACATAATTTAAGAAAAAAATTGATGTGTTGTGAGTGTAGATAGTTGAGTGGGAAAAAGAAAGTGGGGTAGAGAATAGTAAGTGGATAGTTGTTGTGAGTGAGATAAGTGGGTCCTATTATTTTAAAAGTATTAAAACATTTCTCTTTTGAGACTTTGTAAATTAAAGTGGGACAACCAAAATGGCAAATTTTGTAGATTAAAGAGGGACGGAGGGAGTATTCACATGTGACTGATTGCTAGACGTGTCCATCCGGTTATAACCGGCGGTTGACGGTTATAACCGCCGGTTATGTTTTTCGTTAAATGCTAACCGTAACCTAACCGTCTAACCGTTATGTCCGGTTACGGTTAACCGGTTAATGCGGTTAAACCGGTTAAACCGGTTACCTTTTTTTTTTTTTTTTTTTTTTTCAAAACAGTTTTATTAACAGTTTTTTGTTAAAAAAAAAGATAAAATAAAAAAACACTTCATTTTTTTAAAGGGTTTTTTTTTTCAAGTAAAGTTTTTTTTTTTCAAGTAAAAAAAAAATTTAACTGTTTTTTTAAACAGTTTTCTTAACAGATTTTTTTAACAGTTTTATTAACAGATTTTTTAACTTTTTTTTTTTTTTTAAACAGTTTTTATAAAAAAAAAAAAAAACGGGAGTATATGTATGAGTCATACATATATTAAACAGTTTTCTTTTGTTTTTTTTGTTTTTAAGTTAAAAACTTAAAATGTATAAGTGTATAACTATAATGTATAACACAAATTTTTTAAGTAAAAAAGGGACGGTACCCTTAAATTTTATTAATTAAAATTAAAATTACAAAGAGGGGGACAACCAATCCTTGCCCTTTTATAATTAAGGGAGGAAAAAATGGAGCCTTATTACCTCAACTAAACTATTACAATGAAATAAAAATAAACCTATTCTAAAAATTAAAATAAAAACTATCTACATTCCGTCCCCTTCCGAACTTCCCGTAGAATCTTCCAAGTCGTATTGATATTGTGGATCTACATTTACTAAATCCTCTTCATAAGGCATATCTTGCTCCCTCTTTTCCGCTCTAACCCAATCACCAAGCAAGAGTTGATTTTCCAAATTTTCACAAGTTAGTTGGGAACGTCTTGCATCCAAAACATTTCCTCCCACACTAAATGCCGATTCGACGGCCACGGTTGAAGCGGGAGAAGCTAAGACTTCTTTTGCAATTAAAGAGAGTATGGGATAAGTTTCTTGCCTTTGTGACCACCACCTCAAAATATCAAAAGAAATTGGATTTGAAGTGTTTTGTACAACTTCATGTCTAGTAGAGAAATATGCTTCCAACTCGTACGGAATGCTAGAGGTAGAAGAAGAAGAAGGAGACGTTCTAGGACGTTTTGAAAAATAAATATCATTAACAAAACTATATGGATCGTTATTCACATCATATTGTGTATCAATATCTTCTTCATTAGGACTTGAGCCATATTGAGAAACATTTCCATGAATTGCATTATACTCATTATAAAGAGTCACCAAATCTTTTTTTGTATTTTCAACAATAATCGCCGGGTTTTCGTGTAATCCGTCCCCATTGGGGTATAAATTTGCATAATAAAACGTTATTATGCGGACTAGATCTTTCAATTTAATACGGGGATCCAACATCTTTGCAAGCAAAAATAGAGACGGAATGTTATCAAAATATTTGACCCACTTTTGCCTCATGGAAGCAATGCTTTCGTTTAAAATGGTGCAATTTTGCAAATTTTTAAAACTTAGAACTATTGCAATACATTGATCAAGTACCAAAACGGAAGTTGGATAATAAACTCCCGACAAAGCCAAAGTAGCGGTATTGAAAATCTTTAATAATTGACATAAATTAGTGCAAGCGTTCCATTGATACGCAAATAAAGGAATTTCATAGCCCATACTAATAAAAAAATCCATGATATGCTCTTTATACTCAAAACCATCAATTAACATTTTGTAGGTAGAATTCCACCTAGTCGGAACATCCATAGAAAAATATTTTTCGGGAAGACCCTTATTTAGTAAATATTTTATCCATTTTCTTGTAATTTTATTTTTTTTTGCAATAAAATAAAGAGCCTCTCTAATGGGTTTAACATATTGATCTAAAGCATCCAAACCATCTTTAACACATAAATTTATGATATGACATAAACATCTAATATGAAAATACTTACCCCCAAGTGACGGTTGACAAATGAGCATCAATTCCGGTATACTAGCGGTATTAGCACTAGCATTGTCGAATGAAATAGAAAATATTTTTTGCAAAAGACCATATTTTGCCAAAATGGCGTGCAACTTTCTACAAATATTTTCCGCGGAATGAGGTGGTTCAAAACTATCATATGCAAGTAGTCTTTTTTGTAAAGTCCACGAATTATCGATCCAATGGCATGTAACACCCAAATAACTATTTCTTTGCCAATGATCACTCCAACCATCGGCACAAATTGAAACTCTTTGATCTAATTTTGATAAAACATCAATTAAAAAATGTTTATATTCCAAAACCACTTTTTTAATATCGCGTACGAGAGTCGTACGTGGTACTTTGGAGGCGGCCGGATTTAAAGAAAGTCTAATAAACCGTTCATAAAAGTCATCATCCGCAAAGTTAAAAGCAAGCCCTTTAACACACACAAATTTGCACAATTCTTTCCTATAAACGACATTATTAAACTTAAATAAGACCGAAGACGTACCTTGGGTGTTAGGTTGAGCAAATTGTAATTGAGCTTGATCACTATCAATCCCAAGTTTTTCAGGATGTGTTGATCTCAAGTGATGGTTCAATGTTCCATGCCCATTACCTTTTGCGAACGGGTAAGATTTGGTGCAATAGTTGCAACACGCTCGAAAATGTACAAAGTCGTTGGGGTCAATTTGTACTTTTCGGAAATGGATCGTGAAAGTGTCGGATTTGGATTCTCGTGCTTGACGTTGCCCCCGACCACCTCTTCCCACGCCTCGAGCTCGGCCGGCCCCGGCCCTACCACTTTGAGGAACATTTTCTTCAACATTTTGCTCACTTTCCTCAAAATGTGACTCAATTTCCGGGTTAAGTGAGGAAGAACCAACATGTTCCTTGCCGCTCCTTCGAGATGAGGCCATTTTGTTAACAAACTAACTGAAACTGTTTAGAAACTGACTGAAACTCGCTAAAAAACTGACTGAAAATGATGAAAAACACAGATTTTGTTAAAAAACTGACTGAAACTGTCAAAAAACTGACTGAAACTCTCAAAAACTGACTGGAATTCTGAAAACTAACTGGAAAATGATTTGAAACTGACTGGAAATGGTTAACAAAGTGACTGGAATTTTCTAAATAAATTAAAAAAGTGATTTCGTTAAAAAACTAACTGGAAAGCGTTAAAAAACTGACTGGAATTATGCAATCTAACTGGAAATATGAGAGAGTGTGAGAATTAGTAGAGAGAGAAAGAGTATAGAGAAGATGTGGAACTAAAATGGTAGGAGGGAGGGGGTATTTATATGTAAGCAATTTTTGGTTTTTTTTTTTTTTTTTTTCATTTAAGGCCGAAAGTTAACTGAACTAACGGCTAGTTGGAAAACTAGCCGTTTTTGGACAGTGGTGGTCAGTCAGACATGGGGAAATGGGGGGGGCCCGGTGCAAATTTTTGAAAAGTAGCCGTTAGGCGGTTAACCTCCGGTTTTATAACCGGTTTAACCGCCGGTTATCCGGTTGGCGGTTATCCGGTTATAACCGGCGGTTTACCGGTTTTGAGAAAGGCCTAACCGAAACCGAACCGGGGAATTACGGTTGACGGTTGAGCCGGTTTCCGGTTAACCGGTTTCCCGGTTTTGACCCGGTTTTGACCGGTTATCAACCGGCGGTTAGCCGGTTGCCGGTTTTTTTTGGTCACGTCTACTGATTGCTAAGTCCATTATTTCTGGATCTGGTCCGTTTAAGAGCATAAATATGGACATTTGTGATAGACCTAGTGCAACTTAGTATGTGAAAATAAAATTCTACTCCCTCTATCCTATTTTAAGAGTCAAATTTTTTTTAAAAGGGCGTTCCATTTTAAAGGGTCAAAATCTTATAATAGAAAGTGGGTCCTACATGTCATACTTGTTGGGATTGGAGTCCTAAACTACGAGGAAGCGAAGGAGTCTAAGTCGTGGGAGTTGGTGAGATCAAGAAAGAGTACAAAACGGAGGAGAGTTCCTGGGCGGAGAAGCAGGCGGGAGCCTGGCCATGACCAGGCGGGCGCTCAACCAGGCAGTAAGTTGGTCTGCCTGGAAAATCAATTCGAGCGGGCGCCTGGTGGGGTGCGAGCGGGCGCCTGGTCTGTCGGCCAAAAATTATTTGTTTCCTATTTTGATACAATCTCTACCAAATCGACCTAGGGCTTCCTTGTACTGCTATATAAGCATAGATACGACTTAGAACACATTGTAGCAACATATTAAAGAGTGTTTAATAATATATTGGCTTGGCGATTGCCCCCGGACGTAGTTCATGTGTTGAACGAACCAGGTAAACAATTCTTGTGTTCTTGTGTGTGTGACTCTCTCATATTGTGCTTGTGGGTTTTGTGTTCTTTATTCAGATTACAACGGGGGTACCACTAATTTCCCAACAACTGGTATCAAGAGCTTTGGTCAGGAGGATTCAAAGTTTCATTCGTTGATTATTTTGAATCACGTTCTTGGGAACTTTGAGAAACAGTTGTGATGAAGAACTCAATCGAGAAATTCAACGGTGTGAATTTCACGTTTTGGAGGACAATGGTTGACGATTACCTTTATTGTAAGGATCTTCATAAACCCTTAGGTGAGAAACCCGAAGACATGTCACAAGGGGATTGGGAGACGTTAGATCGGAAGGGGTTAGGAGCGGTGAGGAGTGCTCTAACCGACGATGTTGCACGGAACGCGATGGAGGCCAAGACAACGGTGGGGTTTCTACAGATGCTGTCAGACATGTATGAGAAGCCGTCTAAAATCAATAACGTGCATTTGATAAAGACGTTTGCGAATGCGAAGATGTCGGAGGGGCAGACAACGGCAAGTCATATCGGCAGTTTTAAAGGTATGGTGGACCAATTAAAAAGTGTCGATATTACTTTCTCTGATGAAGTGTTAGCATGTTTCCTACTAAAATCGTTGCCAGATAGTTGGGAGGTAACTGTCACAATGATTAGTACGTCGAAAACACCATTGGTATATACGGAAGTTAGAGATCTCATCCTTCAAGAGGAGTTAAGAAGGAAAGAGAAAAGGGGAGAAGCTTCCGCATATGGGGCTGGACTTAGGGTGGAGAGAACAAGGGGAAGGGGAGGACCGAAAAAGGGGAAAAATAAATCGGTCAAGTGCTACAATTGTGGCGCGCTAGGTCATATTAGTTATTACTGTCCGGATAAGGATGGTGATGCACACATGGTGGATGAGGATGTATTAATCCTAGGAGAGGAGCAGTCAGGTGAAGATTGGGTGTTGGATTCTGGAGCTTCTTGTCATTCTAGTGGGGATGCAGAATCAATGAATCGGTATAAACCGGGAGTTTTTGGGGTTGTTTATCTTGGTGATGATCAACCATTTAAAATCAAAGGTAAGGGGGTCGTGATTACGAAGACACCTAATGGGGTTGTTTCACAACTACACGATGTGATGCATGTTCCGGATTTGAGGAGGATGGTGATTTCTGTGGGACGACATGATGATGAGGGGTATGGTGTAACCTTCATGGGTGGGTCTTGGGAAGTCACAAAAGAAGCTAAGGTGATAGCTCATGGAGTTAAGGAGAAGATGTTGTACTCTACGTACAATGTCGATGTTCGCTCGGGTGGGAGCAAGAGGCTACAGAACCGGCCTATTGGTGTAGAAATGAGGGACACCAAGAAACGATGTGTTAGGGGGGAGAGGGACACAAAGTTGATCAACGCGGTGTGGAAGTCCAAGTGCCTTAACAGAGAGCGTATTCTGACCAAGAGAAGACGATGCAAGAAACAAGGTACGTCCATGTTTCAAGGGGAAGCATTGCGAGGAAGGTGGGTCTGGAGAGAGAAGGCGAAGTTAGACTTACGGGGAGAAATCAAGGTAGAAGTTGATTTGGGGAGGCAAGAACTATCTAACACGGAGGGGTTGAAACGTCGCTTGGTTTCAACTCGCCTTAGCACTTGAGCGGGAGGATCGGCAATGTCAAGTCAATATGGGAGTAAAATGTGTTTGAAGGTGTTCATTCCGTGGTGGGAGTTGATGGGTGTTTCTATGTTTATGAGTTTAGTCTCCAGGTGGGAGATTGTTGGGATTGGAGTCCTAAACTACGAAGAAGCGAAGGAGTCTAAGTCGTGGGAGTTGGTGAGATCAAGAAGGAGTTCAAAACGGAGGAGAGTTCCTGGGCGGAGAAGCAGGCGGAAGCCTGGCCATGACCAGGCGGGCGCTCAACCAGGCGGTAAGTTGGTCCGCCTGGAAAATCAATTCGAGCGGGCGTCTGGTGGGGTGCGAGCGGGCACCTGGTCTGTCGGCCAGAAATTATTTGTTTCCTATTTTGATACAATCTCTACGAAATCGACCTAGGGCTTCCTTGTACTGCTATATAAGCATAGATACGACTTAGAACACATTGTAGCAACATATTAAAGAGTGTTTAATAATATATTGGCTCGGCGATTGCACCCAGACGTAGTTCATGTGTTGAACGAACCGGGTAAACAATTCTTGTGTTCTTGTGTGTGTGACTTTCTCATATTGTGCTTGTGGGTTTTTTGTTCTTTATTCAGATTGCAACGGGGGTACCACTAATTTCCCAACAACTAGTATCAAGAGCTTTGGTTAGGAGGATTCAAAGTTTCATTCGTTGATTATTTTGAATCACGTTCTTGGGGACTTTGTGAAGCAATCGTGATGAAGAACTCAATCGAGAAATTCAACGGTGTGAATTTCACGTTTTGGAGGACAAGGGTTGAAGATTACCTTTATTGTAAGGATCTTCATAAACCCTTAGGTGAGGAACCCGAAGACATGTCACAAGGGGATTGGGAGACGTTAGATCGGAAGGGGTTAGGAGCGGTGAGGAGTGCTCTAACCGACGACGTTGCACGGAACGCGATGGAGGCCAAGACAACGGTGGGGTTTCTACAGATGCTGTCAGACATGTATGAGAAGCTGTCTAATATCAATAAGGTGCATTTGATAAAGCGGTTTGCGAATGCGAAGATGTCGGAGGGGCAGACAGCGGCAAGTCATATCGGCAGTTTTAAAGGTATGGTGGACCAATTAAAAAGTGCCGATATTACTTTCTCTGATTAAGTGTTAGCATGTTTCCTACTATAAAATCGTTGCCAGATATTTGGGAGGTAACTGTCACAATGATTAGTACGTCGAAAACACCATTGGTATATACGGAAGTTAGAGATCTCATCCTTCAAGAGGAGTTAAGAAGGAAAGATAAAAGGTGAGAAGCTTCCGCAGATGGGGCTGGACTTAGGGTGGAGAGAACAAGGGGAAGGGGAGGACCGAAAAAGGGGAAAAATAAATCGGTCAAGTGCAACAATTGTGGCGCGCTAGGTCATATTAGTTATGAATATCCGGATAAGGATGGTGATGCACACATGGTGGATGAGGATGTATTAATCCTAGGAGAGGAGCAGTCAGGTGAAGATTGGGTGTTGGATTCTGGAGCTTCTTGTCATTCTAGTGGGGATGCAGAATCAATGAAGCGGTATAAACCGGGAGATTTTGGGGTTGTTTATCTTGGTGATGATCAATTATTGAAGATCAAAGGTAAGGGGGACGTGATTATGAAGACACCTAACGGGGCTATTTTACAACTACACGATGTGATTCATGTTCCGGATTTGAGGAGGAGGGTGATTTCTATGGGACAACATGATGATGAGGGGTATGGTGTAACCTTCATGGGTGGGTCTTGGAAAGTCACAAAAGAAGCTAAGGTGATAGCTCATGGAGTTAAGGAGAAGATGTTGTAGTCTACCTACAATGTCGATGTTCGCTCGGGTGGGAGCAAGAGGCTACAGAACCGGCCTATTGGTGTAGAAAGGAGAGACACCAAGAAACGGTGTGTTAGGGGGGAGAGGGACACAAAGTTGATCAACGCGGTGTGGAAGTCCAAGTTCCTTAACAGAGAGCGTATTCAGACCAAGAGAAGACGATGCAAGAAACAAGGTACGTCCATGTTTTAAAGGGAAGCATTGCGAGGAAGGTGGGTCTGGAGGGAGAAGGCGAAGTTAGACTTGCGAGGAAAAATCAAGGTAGAAGCTGATTTGGGGAGGCAAGAACTATCTAACACGGAGGGGTTAAAACGTCGCTTGGTTTTAACTCTCCTTAGCACTTGAGCGGGAGGCTCGGTAATGTCAAGTCAATATGGGAGTAAAATGTGTTTGAAGGTGTTCATTCCGTTGTGGGAGTTGATGGGTATTTCTATGTTTATGAGTTTAGTCTCCAGGTAGGAGATTGTTGGGATTGGAGTCCTAAACTATGAGGAAGTGAAGGAGTCTAAGTCGTGGGAGTTGGTGAGATCAAGAAGGAGTTCAAAACGGAGGAGAGTTCCTGGGCGGAGAAGCAGGCGGGCGCCTGGCCATGACCAGGCGGGCGCTCAACCAGGCAGTAAGTTGGTCCGCCTGGAAAATCAATTCGAGCGGGCGTCTGGTGGGGTGCGAGCGGGCACCTGGTCTGTCGGCCAGAATTTATTTGTTTCCTATTTTGATACAATCTCTACCAAATCGACATAGGGTTTCCTTGTACTGCTATATTAGCATAGATACGACTTAGAACACATTGTAGCAACATATTAAAGAGTGTTTAATAATATATTGGCTTGGCGATTGCCCCCGGACGTAGTTCATATGTTGAACGAACCGGGTAAACAATTCTTGTGTTCTTGTGTGTGTGACTCTCTCATATTGTGCTTGTGGGTTTTGTGTTCTTTATTCAGATTGCAACGGGGGTACCACTAATTTCCCAATAATACTCACAACAATTATCCACTAACTCTTCTCTACCCTACTATCAATACTCACTCTTAGAATTAGAGATGGGGTGAGAAGAAACGAGAGACCAGATCCGTGACTCTGATACCATCTTAGAATTAGAGATGGGGTAAGAAGAAGCGAGAGGCCCGAGTGTTAGCATTGATACCATCTTAGAATTAGAGATGGGGTTAGAAGAAGCGAGATGCCCGAGTGTTAGCATTTGCTGGACTGGGCCGGTAATTGACTATGTTGGAGGTTCCACCTTAAAACCAATTGGTGATAAGGGGAGTAACTCCTCAAGTCTATATACTGGTCCATGTTTCTCTCTTTAGAATATGTGAGATAATTGTCTTTTACGCTCACAACACATCACACTTTCCTTGATTCTTGAACCTACCCATTTTTTGACTCTTAAAATGGGACGGAGGGAGTATACTCTCTCACTCAGTTTCAGAAAAATCATTTTATTTAATTTATATGTTACTATAAATTTAATTTTACTAAATATTAATATTAACTCAATTATTTTAATAAAGTTTGAAAATTGTTGTATTTGCCTAATTGATACATCTGAGGGAATAAATGTTGGAAGGATTTATTATATATTATTAAGTGATCTTTTAATAACAAATTTAATATTAAATTGAGATAAATACTCCCTCCGTCCCGGACTAAGGTTCTTAGTTTGACTTTACACAGAGAGAGTATCATTTTTTTCTCGAGATGGGTGAGTAGTTCTCACCATATAACATTAGGACTATATGTGCAGACTTTTTAAGTTTTTTCTGAAGCAAATATATGCGAATATATAAAAAAAATTGAAATCTAAATATTTTTATAATATATAAGTGTATATATAATGGCCGTAATGATTGTACATTAATTTCTCTCTTGCAGAAATTGACTAGTCGCTCCGTTCCGCAGCAAATGTCACACGTCAATGTCAATGTCAATGTCAATGTTTTTAGGCTTTTACTTATGTTTCCTTGATTGCCGAAATCTATTTATATTGATAGAGTATCATTTCTCATGACAATTGCAATGCTTATGTCTATTACATTGAGTAGTATAGAAAGATCACCGAGCTTTATATTCTATTTTTAGTAATTCAATATTTATTTTGAGATAAATAAAAATAGAAATTATGATATTTTTATTATGAGACATAGGAGTATCATTTCAAGCTAGAGATCATTACACCAGTATATTTTGGGCCCAAAAGAAAATTAGATGAGGCCCAATTTAGTTTGACTCGCCTGTTGGCATTCGCAACTTAAAGTTTAAAAGTTTAAAAAGCCGAATTGCATTTTAGACACCAAAGTATAGTGGTTTTTTACAATTTGGGCTTTAAAGTTTTACTATTTACAATTTAAGCTTTAATATTTTATTTTGTTAACAAGTTGGGATTTTTAACGATTTTTGTCAGAAAATCCCGTTAAATGACCACGTGCAACTCACGTGTCATTTAACGGAGCATATTTTTGACATATCCATAGGACATTTAGTCTTTTCACTTAAAGCATTTATTGAATGTAACTCACGTGGTGTTCTTCCTTATGCCAGCACCATGCCTCCCTACTGCCTCAACCGCCATCGAACCACCGTGCAAAACCAAAATCTTCGTACCATATCAAAGATTGAAAATCAAAACTTAAATTGAATCCTTCAAATGCAAAGCCCAAAAAATTAAAAATCAAAACCCAGATTTTGATTTCATTTTGCTTTTGATTTCGAAACCCAAACCCAAAAAGACTATTATGACCTACACCTCAGATCACGAAACCCATCAATGTCGACATCCAAATTGAATCCCAAACATAATTAGGATTAGTATAGGAGGAAAAGGTTCCTAATTCCAAACTGAATTCCAATTGAAATCCTCAAATTGAATTTTGTATAGTAAATTTTTGTTAGGGGACGGATTATGATGAGGAATACATAGGAAGAAAGAAATAGAAGAAACTGATGGGAAAGGAATAGTGGGGTCGGCGAGTGAGGGAGAAGTGAACGACAATGAGTGAGGGATAAGAGAAAGGCGATGAGAGTGGGAGTAGTGGGGGTAGTAGGGAAGAGAGAAGTGGTGGTCAGCGGAAGAGGGAGGAGTGGGGCGCCGATTGGGTAGAGGTGTGAGGTTCCTACGCATCAACAGAGAGAACGAGGAAGGAGGAATGTGGTTTTCAGGAATAGGTTTTCTGGATAATAGGTAGAAGGAAATTTATTCTATTTTGGCTATTCATTTTTATTTAATTTGCATTAAAACATTAGTGAAAGAATTCTTGTTCAAAATGATCTTTCGTTAAATGACATATGACTTACACGTGATAATTTATTTTCTAAAATAATTGTTAAAAACCTTAACTTGTTAACAAAATGACAACATTGGGGCTTAAATTGTGAATAGTGAACTTTTGAGCCCAACTTGGGAAGAGCTATTATAATTTAGGGTCTAAAATACAATTCGCCCAGTTTAAAATGATGTTTATGCCTTACCGTATACCGTATAAGTAATGCACAATTTTTATTTTTAATTAGAGTGAATTGAGTCAACTAACTAACGATGAAATCAATGAAATATCTATATCTCTATAAAGGCACAAGTAAACTTAAAACAATCATTTTTCCCGCTCATTTTTTAGCACCCATTTTGGAGACAACATTCATTATGTCTATTTAATAGCACCTTTTTGGAAACAACATTTATAATTAAGCAAAAAGTCCCTTCATTTATAATTAACCAAAGAGCCCATTCATTAAGCAAAGAGAGTGGAGAATATGTGCAATTAATGATCTTCAATTTTATTTATGATTACCGATGTAATATAATGAATAATAGCTGAGAAGGCATATGAAAAATCACTTAACAAGAATAAAGAAAAAATGAAAGGGCACCTTCATTTATAATTAACCAAAGAGCCCCTTCGTTAACCAAAGAGAGTGCGGAATATGTGCATTTAATGATCTTCAATTCTATCTATGATTACCGATGCAATATAATGGATAACAGTTGGGAAGGCATATAAAAAATCACTTAACAAAAATAAAGGAAAAATGAAAGCGCACCCCTTTCTTCCTAGATACATTTATCTAGCTTTGTTCTTTGAACAACCATGAATGCACTATGGGTAAATATAAAGTCAAAAAAAAATCTCACAAAACTTGGCTCACAAAATGATGTGTCGAGAATTTATTGGTGCTTTTAATTAGAGTGTGGCGGGTCCACAATCGATGCAACCAATAAAATATCGCCACCTCATTTTGTATCCATCATTTTGTAGACTTCTTTTGTGCCCCTAGCATTACCCATGCACTATAAATATAGTCATCCCAAAACAAACCCACTCAATTGAATTTACATACATGATACAACAACACTTTGAATGCCTTCATCATTACCCTACATCCGTGAACTCGAGCCTTCGAAAGCTATCATGATCTTTGTAATGTTGATGTTGTTGATGAAAGCATTTTAACTGGTAAACATGTTTTCATTCAATGTTATTTAAATTTTGATATAAAATTTTACTATTCTTTCAATTTCTTCTTGTCATATCTTTTAACTACACTACTTTTCTAACAGATGTCATAGGGAGGGTTGCAAGTACATACACTACACAGGATGACAAATTTAATGGAAGGGACGCTAAGATGTTGGAAATAAGTTTAGAAAACATCCCGTTAATATATTTTCATCACATAATATTTTTATTTTTTTTCTTAATTTTATTATTGAATATTTGTTTCTATGATATTTTATGCAAAGGGAAGATGTTATCATTCAAACTGTACAAAGGTGAAATAACTATTTTTAACACATTTGTATCTGAAATTCTAATCAAAGACAAGGTGTCTAAGATTACAGATTTTCAAGAAAGTGATACAACAAATATTAAATATGTTATGTTACATTATTTAATACTCTCCCCATCCTGGTTTAAGGTTCTTAGTTTGATTTTATACGCTTATTAAGAAAACAAAAGTAAACAAAGAAAAATGGGTCAACAAAAGTAGGGAGATGAGGATATAATTGTCCAAACACTATTCATATAGCAAATGAGTGAAAAGTAAGTTATATATGTAATGGTTTTTTTTTTGTAATTAAATGATTTTTTGGGGGGTAAGATTTTCCAAAGCACTATTCATATTTTTCCATTTATGGAATAAAGCAACTAAGAACCTTAAACTGGGACAAACAATTAAACTGGGACAAACAAAAAACAAAAGTAAGAACCTTAAACTAGGACGGAGGGAGTATAGTTTATGTATTAGCATTTCCTTTTTCTAAAATCATTTTGTCACTTTAATTTTTGGCAGAAGAATTACATCAACCATTCCAATGGAAGATACAAAGATGAAGTCAACTGAAAGAAGGGATTGCAATTGGTTCAAAGAGAAGGTGTCTATGGTGGAAATAGTCATTAAGAGATTGCATTTGATGTCATCTTTTACTTGTGTACTAGGGTGAAAATAGTTCTATGATTTATTTAGATTTTTAGATTTTTTAATCAGTTTAAATTTGATATCAAGTTGTTGTTTTGTTGAAGACATGGTGAATTTAAATGTAAGTTCAAAATTTGGAGAGTGCATAGATAGATTTAATTTAATTCGGAGAGTACAATCAGAATCTAAGAATTAAGAGATAAACTTGAATAAAAAAAATTACCTCGAAATATGTAACCAAATTAATGTTCTCATTATACATCCCATTTATTAAGCAAATTCAAAAACAAACATTGAAAGCAAACTACAATCATGAAAATGTGTGTGCATGCTTATAATAAATTCATGTATCTGTAATTATGATTTCATAACGTTTCATATTCTATTATTAATAAAATTGAACATTACTTACTCATGCAAAATAAATTTGGAATAAACTATAAAAAAATAAAAAAAATTATGTTAAAGAAAATTAAGTTATACATTTTTTTACTTAGAGTTGTTTTGAATCAGAATCTAAGAATTAAGAGATAAACTTGAATAAAAAAAAATAACCGCCAAACATGTAACCAAATTAATGTTCTCATTATACATCTCATTTATTAGGCAAATTCAACACAAAAATTGAAAGCAAACTACAATCAAGAAAATGTGTGTTCACGCGTATAATAAATTCATGTATATGTAATTATGATTTTATAACTTTTCATATTTTATATTTAATGTTACATTGATGATGATACACATTGGTTAAATAAAAATGTAATCTAGAATAATACCCATATAGTTCTTACTTGTTGGTATATGAAAAGTTTTTTTATTTAGTATAAAAACAATCAATTGGTCTTCATTCAATGCATGTTCACTTTGTAAACATAGATTCTTCTTCAAGTTAGACACAAAATGGAAATGAAAAGAAGTCTCTTTCGTGAACTAAAGAAGAGTCGATCTGACTGGAGTGTGAAGGTATTTGTTGCACGCAAGTGAGAAGTAGAATATGAAGACATTTTGAAGTTACCCAATACTTTTGAGTTTATTCTTGTGGATTCAGAGGTAAACACTAAATAGTTATTACTGCTTTGATTTTTATTTTTTATGGTGAAGTTTTTATATGTCTACTTTTACTAAATGAAAACTTTTTTTTTTCTAGGGTGAACGAATACAACCAACAGTTCCTACCAAATTGATAAACAAGTTTAAAAACAAACTGCATGAGGGACAACTGAATATAATCTCTAATCTTATTGTTGCCAATGCTGGCCGGGGATTCACTCATCGATACAAACTCATATTTTTAGACTCTACAGTTATCTTTAGAGTAAAGGACAAAAGTTTTCCTACAAAGACATTGTATAACTTGATGTCTTTTCAAGAGATTTCTGCCATTAGAAACCCAAATGAATCTGTGATGAAGAAGGAAAAACTGTCGATGAAACAACAAATGTTGTTTACAAAGAAATTTTTCAAAATTTGTAATTATACTGTTAATTTAATGTTTACCAATTTTTTATTACATTTATAGTTATTCATTTTTCCTTTATTTCTAAAAGTATTTTGCCCGTGCCTTAAAGGCACGGGTGTCACACTAGTTTCACACTAATTTTGTGAGCAAAATTTATGACTTTATTTTGTGAGTATTACTAGTTGCACAAAAAAAAATCACAAAATTTGCTCACAAAATCCTAGGTGAATGATTTTATAGGTGTTTTAAATTAGAGTACGGCGGATTCAATATCGATGTACTCCTTCTGTCTCAAAATAGATGTCGTTTTGCAGTGTTTCACACATATTAAGAAATGCCATTAGGGTATGTGAAGAAGTCTCAAATACCCCTAAAGTAATTCAACTACCTAGGTAATTAAATGGTTAGGTAAGAGACAGTTCACTATCATTATTATGGGTATAATTGGTATAGAACAATAAAAAAGCTTTGAAAATAGTGAAACGACAAGTATTTTGAGACAAAATTTAAATCTCAGAACGACATCTATTTTGAAACGCAGGGATTAACTAATTAAATATCGCCACCTCATTTTGTGAACAAGATTTCTTGCCTTTACTTTGTTTTAGTTTGTGTCTAACATTTTATTTTGTACTCTATATCATTGCTCCTACATATATTTATTTCTGGCAAAACTACCATTCTGCCCGCTCAATTTTGAGATATTATTTACATGGGCCACCAAAGTTTCAAATTATTCAACTTTGTCTTGCAATTATGACATACTCCATCCGTCTTTTTAGTCTGTTCACTTTTGGTCAATGGGAGTAAACTTTGACCAAACATTTAATGTCAATCTAATCATCCTATTGTAATTGATAAATAATCATTTAATTTATCAATAATAATTTTTAAAATTTCATTAGGATTGTTAGATTGACATTAAATGTTTGGTCAAAGTTTACTCCCATTGATCAAAAGTGAACAGACTAAAAAGACAGAGGGAGTATTAGGCACATAGGACACCAAAATTGTATTTATAGGTGTTAATTAAATACTCCATCTATCTTGCTGAAAAGTTTGTCTCATTTTGATTTTTTATGATCAATATAAATGAATTTTAACCAAACATTGATGTCAATCTAATGATCACAATGAAATTTTTAAAAAATGTTATTAATAAATCACTTAGTGATTTGTCAATTAGTACAATTTTTAGAATTTCACTATAATAATTAGATAGACATCAATGTTTGGTCAAAGTTCATTTATGTTAACCGTTAAAAATCAAAATGAGACACTTTTCAAGATAGAGGGAGTATAAAATTGCAACCAACTATTTAAAAGTAATATTTAGAGTACAAATTTATTAAGGGGTATTATTAGGAATATTATATATTCCAATAATATATTGCAATTATCAAGTTACCAATCTTAGAGATTGTGTATATCAATTAGGAGATTTGTATCTTGTAAACCAAGCTAGATTATTTTAGAACACTAGTTTCCTTTTTGTATTACTTTTCCTAATTATATTAGGACTCTCCCTTTGTAACTCTATAAATATGTATCTCAAGAATCAATAATATTTGAGTCTTTCACATCAACTTTTCTCTCTACCATGTGCGATTGACTTCGTCTAACCCTCCTAAAATCCTATAGGTATAACATAGATTTCGAGAGCAACTAACTTAAAATGTTAATGAAAATCCATTTGCAGGTCCATTTGCATATTCTTAGTTAGTTGAGTATCAATGTTGACTATTTTTGAACTTCGGTGGCCCATGTGATTAAGGTGTTGAAATTGAGTGGCAATATGAAATATTTGAAATTTATCTCACGTGAAGTTTTCTTCTACTCATTCAGTCTCCACCAGTCTCAAAATTGATAACCCCTTTGAATTTCCAAACATTTAAAAATTATATTATATTTTTAAAATTTAATAATTTTGGAGTGTTTACCAAGGTTCTAAAAAACGCTAAGCGGTCGCTAGGCGCTACAGCTGGGCCTAGCGCCTAAGCGGGGCTTAGACGGGATCTAGGCATGGCCGAGAATTCAGACATAGTTGTGATATACTAGGCGGGACCAAGGCGTTTCATGTACGCCTAGTGCCTAGGCGGCCTAGGCGAGTGACTTTTAGAACACTGGTCTTTACTTTGGAAATTGGGCAAACTTTTTGGAACAAACAAAAAGAAAAAAAATGAAACTATCATTTTAAAACGGAGTGAGTATCATTTTGGATAAACTTAAAAATAAAATAAAATTATAGGGTAGTTCTAGTTTGTAAGGGTACCGTTTTGATGAATGTTTTCTTTTATCGTGTCTGAGTTCGTCAAAGTTCTTTCTTTATCTTCTTCTTCTTCATCATCATCAGTCTTGTTTATGTTAGTGTGTGGGGGCTGGGGGAGTGTGTTTCAGATGGAGTTTGTTGTTGTTTTTTTTTTTTTTTTTTTTTTTTTTTAAATCTATCATTTTGGAATGCTGAATCCCTCTTCCTAAAGCTGCACGCACGAGTCAGCCCCATTTTTCTCTCTTCTATTAAGCTTGGTTTAGCTAACAATTGTCTGATCCATATTAGTATTACTGGAGTTGCAGTTGCACGAAAAAGGTAGTGGGTAGTGAGTAATGGATTGTATCGAAAATTATATAGCACGATAAAAAAGAGTACCGAATGCGATGGAAAAGGGGTCCGTGCCTTGGGGACGGGGTTAGCACATGTATATTATACTCCCTCCGTCCCATTTAAATTTATGATGATTTATCATATTGGGTATCTCACTTGAAATAGTAAAACTTTAAAATGGAAATGTTTTATCTTGTGAGATTCACTTTCACACTCACAATAACTTTCCACTTATTATTCCCTACTACACTTTCTCTTTCCTACATCATTTTTCATGTTGGGAATTTAGTGGTACCCCGTTGCATTTTATAATAAGAACACAACACCCACAAATAAAAATATGAGAGAATCACACACAAAGAACACAAGAATTGTTTGTCCGGTTCGTTCAACACATGAACTACATCCAGGAACAATCGCCAAGCCAATATTTTCTTAAATATTCTTTAATATGGTGCTACAATGTGTTCTAGGTCAGAACTATGCTTATATAGGTGTACAAGGAAGTCTTAAGTCTAGTTGGAAGAGATACAATAAAAATAGGAAACAAATCAGATATCAGATCTAGCACAGTAGAAGTGTGCGGTCGCCCACTTTAAGGTGTGCGGACGTCCACTTTGGCCAGTTTAAGCCCTATTCCAACTCTGATGGTTTGGGCGGTCGCCCAGCTTCTCCCTGTGCGGCAGTCCACTTCTCCGGCAGCCTTTTTCCTTCTCCCGATCGAACTCCACTTCAACTCTTCCACCTTCTGTTGGGATCCCTCACCAAAAAGAGAAATCGCAACAAGAGATACCAAAATAACACACACACACACACACACACACAATCGAAGACAAAACACACATTTTTTTGTGGTTCAGCTTAAAAGCCTATTCCACCCAACAATAAATATATTAAACTTCTCGATATTAGAAGAATGGAGACTCCCTCTCTCTCAACACTCTTGAATATCCTCACGAACGCATACAAGCACACAATTTCTCTCCCAAAATTATATGTCTATGCTAACTTTCTCTTGAGTTCTATCTAAAACTCTAATTAGTGAAGCCTATTTATATTGGGGAGGCACACTTATTTTCCCCTTCCTAACCGATGTGAGATTACTCTTCCTCTTCCTAACCGACATAGGATTCTTGTAATCCTTTCCTAATCGACATTCTTCTCTTCCTAATCAATATAGGATCTTAACAATTCTTCTCACAAAGAGACATTCCACGCAAGGATTGGCCCTCCAAGTAACAAATATTCCTTGCACCTTTACTACCTTGAAGAATCAAGCGCTTTCCTTTATACACTTTGCACGCCTGTCTTCTTCCAACATATCGTTACCCAGGGGATGTCAATACTCCTAGTGAAAGCAAATTTGCAGTCGTACTAGGAACATACTTTATATTCAAAGTGGTTTTCACAGTACCATCATGAAGCTTGAAGCGTACACTCCCAACACCTTCAATCTTCAATTTCTGTGCATTCCCAACTTTGATCTCTCCAAATTGTCCCTCCGATCGCAAAGTGTCAAACATAACTCGATCCTTGCAAATATGCACTGAATATTTAAATCTAAAGAGCATGGGTAATGAAGCCAACAATAATAAATCTTTAAATCGTCTACCTTTCAAACATAACTCGACATCCTTTCATTATCCCTTAATGCTTTAACAACATCATCCAGTGTTAAAGTGGTCCTACCTGTCAACATCGTCTACCTAAAAGACTTGTAAGACATGGGTAATGAAGCCAACAACAATAAATCTTGCTCCTCATCTTTGATTACCTCTTCAACATTAGATAATCGACCTACTAGTTGACTGAAAGAATTTGTATGGTCATGCAAACTACCACCTTCATCAAGTTTCAAACAATACAAATCCATCTTCAAGAACAAGCGATTAGTCAACGACTTGGACTCATAAATACTCGCAAGTTTCTCCCAAATACCCCTTGGTGTTTTCTATTTTAAAACACTATAGTATTTAATTTCGGGAGAAAGTGCTAACTTGATTGTGCTCGAAGCCTTCTTCTGAATCTTCGCCCAATCCGCGTCTTTCTTCCCTTCCATCTTGTCATCTTCCAAAGCTTCATCAAGACCCTGTTGAACCAACACATCTTGGATTGTCATCTGCCACACGGTGAAATCCATTCTTCCATCGAAAATTGGGACTTGATACTTCTATCATCCAATATCCATATTCTCCAAAATATGAATTTTCCAAATCTGCTGCTGTTGTTAGGACAAAATTCCCAATGATACAGACCTCAAAATCCAATCTCCACTGTTCATATTGAAGATCTATTAGTCCCAAAGCTTCTCGCCAAAAATCAAGACGATCCAACGGTTAACGAACGCGATATGCCTGCTTCTTCACTGCTGAGCTGAACAAAAACGGATCAAATCTGCTCTCTTGTTTTTTCTTCAATTTTGGATCTCTTCCGACAATGTGACTTCTCCCTTTAACCAAGCTCTGATGCCACTTGTTGGGATCGCTCACCAACAAGAGAAATCTCAACAAGAGATACCAAAATAACACACACACACAATCGAAAACAAAACACACAATTTTTCGTGGTTCGGCTTAAAAGCCTATTCCACCCAACAATAAATATATTAAACTTCTCGATATAACAAAAATGGAGACTCCCTCTCTCTCAACACTTTTCAATATCCTCATCAACGCACACAAGCACACAATTTCTCTCCCTAAATTATATGCCTATGCTAACTGTCTCTTGAGTTCTATCTAAAACTCTAATTAGTGAAGCCTATTTATAATGGGGAGGCACACTTATTTTCCCCTTTCTAACCAATGTAGGATTACTCTTCCTCTTCCTAACCGACATAGGATTCTTGTAATCCTTTTCCTAATCGACATTCTTCTCTTCCTAATCAATATAGGATCTTAACAATATTTCCTAAGTGAAATAGGATTTTGGCAATATGGGTCGATTCCCAACACCTTCTTGACTTGTACTCCTTCTCTACCTCCGTCTCCTCATGGTCTAGGACTCAAATCCTAACAATCTCCCACCTGGAGACTAAACCCATAAACATAGACCGATCATCACTCCCACCACGAAATGAACCTCCTTCGAACACATTTTACTCTCATATTTACTTGACGTTTCCATGCCTCTCCACTTAAGTGCTAAGGCGAGTTGAAACCAAGCGACGTTTCAACCCTCCGTGTTAGGATGTTCTTGCCTCTCCAAATCAGCTTCTACCTTGATTTCTCCCCACAAGTCTAACTTAGCCTTCTCCCTCCAGACCCACCTTCCTCGCAATACTCCCCCTTGAAATTTGGACACACCTTAATCCTTCCATTGTCTTCTCTTGGTCTGAACACGCTCTCTGTTAGGGTACTTTAACTTCCACACCGCGTTGATCAAATTTGTGTCACTTTTATCAACGATTATTTTATAGTCATTTATAGTATATTTTACTATGCATTTTATCTTTAATCCTAGATTATTCAAGTAAATTAATTCATTTTTATCTATATTTTGTGGATTTTATGCTTGGTAGTATTCTGTGGTTGAAACAGGTTTTACAGGAACCTTTCGGGACAAAATACGGCTCATATAGTAAACCGGAGCAAAGGGGTTGAAGACGGAACAAATAAAGCAAAAAAAGGAGTGGAAAATCAGAAATTTGGGTCAGCACGACCGTGCTTGCAAATTAGCACGACCGTGCCACTTTTGTCGACAAAAAGCAACAGGAGAACAATTTCGCACGGCAGCGCCATTTTACAAGCTCGACCGCGCCAGGAGCAATGGTCCGGCCGGACCACACTGCATACCCGGTCGGACCCCTTCTTAAATACGGTCGGACCTCGTTAATAACCCTGTTGGACCCCTATGAAATTCCCTATTCCGGAGAGTTGGTCCGCCCGGACCAAGGACTATACCCGCCCGGACCCCCTTCTGCGCCTCTTCTGAAGAAATGCCTCCAGAGGTGGATTTTGGACTGAGTTTCGGGAAAGAACACCTCTTTTGACCCAAATGCCTATATAAGAAGGTCATTTCAGCCTTAGAGATCATCCAGAAAATATTGTAACTAAGCTCTAGCAAAATATAGTCTCACAACATTAGGGTTAATTGCAATTTGGTTCCTGACATTTCCCAAATCATTTCAATTTCGCCAATTGGTATATCTACTTTGTCTTTTTGTTGCAATCTGACTACAAATCTAACTATGTGTTACTTTTCTAACTGGTTTTATGTCATGTGACTTGCACATGACATTTTAAGATGTTTGTGGAGCTATACACATATTCGATTGATATGATTCTTTTTATTTTTTAAAAATTGAAGGTAACATTCAAATCTATAACATATATTTTTTGGCAATTTGTTTTGTGAATTAATTACAGTATATTAATTTATAATTTAAATAAATGAAAATAGCTAAAAAAAAATAGAAAACATGGGAAAACAATCTGAAAAATTACTACTTTCTACCATGCTATACCTTCTTTCCTCTCTAATACTTTCTTCCACCACTCTTCCACCTTCCGGCATCACCCATTCCACATACACCCTTTCCCTAGTTCATCTTCCTCTTCCTCTCTCTTTTTTCCCTATTAAATATTTTCATGAACTAATAATCTACATATAGCATTTACTTCATATGAAACATATTTGGGGTTAATATATTTTTTTGATAATTTTTTCACTTATTTTTTAATTTAATTATTTAATATTTAAATTTAATATAAAATAGTTCAGTCCCAAAAAAATTGCCAATTTTTTTTTATATGTTTTAGATTTAAATATTAGCTTCAATTTAAAAAAAAAAGAATCATATCAATCGGATTTGTGTAGCTCCAAAAACTTCTTAAAACGTCCTTTAAAACGTCATGTGTTACTCACATGACATAAAATCTGTTAGAAATCTAACACTCAGTTAGATTTGTAGTCGAATTACAACAAAAAGACAAAGTTGATGTACCAATTGGCAAAATTGAAATGACAGCATCAACATTGCAAATTTTGGTAAATGTCAGCAACCAAATTGCAGTTAACCCCACAGCATTATTACCTCCATTTTTTTGAGGTGTTTTTGAGAGAAATTCTGAGTGAAAGAAATAAAAATTCTTGAGGTTTTCTTTCATACCTTGTTCTTTCTACAACCATTATGAATAAGTATTTCTTTCCTTCTCTTTATATGTATGTCTTATTTATTCATAATTATTGTTAAGATTATAATGGCTTGTGAGTAATCTCCCTTATTCTTGGGGTTGGAAACTCAACATTATGTATTCATCACTTTAATTGTTGCTCACTTTACTTCTCTTCATCTTAAAACAATCTCTTTG
The DNA here is from genome assembly GCA_026119855.1 of Campanula takesimana. Taxonomy (NCBI): domain Eukaryota; kingdom Viridiplantae; phylum Streptophyta; class Magnoliopsida; order Asterales; family Campanulaceae; genus Campanula; species Campanula takesimana. The sequence continues at coordinate 907,392 of JAOWBW010000293.1, forward strand.
TATTATAATTAAAACGCCTACGACCATGATGACGTCCATGATTCGTATGGATCCCAGTTAATCGAGAGAAGGACCTAGCGGTGAATCTCGATTAACGGAACCATATGAAGTGACTGGGTTTCTATTAATCACGAGAGTAGATTAATGGCCTAGGGATGTCCTTGAGTGGAAGTACGTGTATTTTTTCATGAACTTAATGGGTTTTTACTAATGAACAGAACCATCGAGAGAAAGGCCGTGTTAGTATTAAAATACATGTGTTTTAATCCTTGGTTAAAAGTTGACACAACATAGCGTACCATCCTTGTTTTAAAATGAATCTTTAAATCTAAAGAGCATGATTACTTGATGAATATATGTTGTTTGAGTCCCAATCCCGAGAATTCCTCAAATATAAGAAATTCACAACAAAGTTAGAGTTTTACAATCTATTTCTAGTTAGTGACAAACAATTTTACCCCCCAATCAATTTCTTTTTACTATTTTTATTTAAAAGCAATTATTTTTCAAAGTAAACTCTGTCCTCGTGGGATCGACCCGTACTTGCACCTTTCTATACTATCAATAACCCGTGCACTCGTGGTATTTATAACTAAGCCTCTCATTTTAGGCACAACAAGTTTTTGGCGCCGTTGCCGGGGACAACAGTCTACTTTTTTAATTTTTGCTTTGTATTTTCTGTTTTTATTTTTGTTTATTTAATATCTCTTCGAAGATTTGTGTCTTTGAAAATTTCTTTAGGTACTCGCAAGGTTTATGAAACGAACCCGAATCTCCCTTGAAGAATTTTTTCCGGAACCTGAAAGAACCTTTCGCGAAAGGTTAAGAAGATTAATAGAAGTACTTGAAAAAGAAATGACACAAAACGGAGAAGGAGAACCTGTTACACCACCACCTAGAACCCTTCGGGACTTTGTCAATCCGAGTACCCCGGGAACTAGGACACCAATAGTTGTACCAAATGCCGATGCGACCCATTTTGAAATCAAACCACGACTTCTACACATGGTCATGAACAACCAATTTGGCAGCTCGGCACTTGAAGATCCCCACCTTCACATCCAATCTTTTTTGGAATACTGTGACACCACCCGAATTCTCAGTGTCACACCGGAGGCTATAAGGATGCGCCTTTTTCCTTTCTCACTCAAGGATAAGGCGAAAAAATGGTTGAACTCGGTCCCCCACAACTCATTAACAACATGGGACCAAGTTCAAGAGGCGTTCCTTGGACGTTTCTTCCCACCATCTAAGACCGCTCAAATCCGTACTAAAATAACAAATTTCAATCAAAACAGAAATGAGTCCCTCTATGATGCATGGGAGCGTTACAAGGAGCTCTTAAGAATGTGCCCACACCACGGGCTTGAAAAGTGGTTGATAGTGCACACATTCTATAATGGTCTCACATTCAAAATAAGGGAGACCATAGATGCCGCAGCTGGAGGAGCACTTATGAACAAAGGGGTAGACGAAGCGCACGACTTGATCGAGAACATCGCATTGAACCATTATCAATGGTCAAAAGAGAGGGAGCAACCACAAGGGACTCCAGGTAAGTATAATGTTGATGCCGTTACTCTCCTCTCTTCTAAGGTTGACATGATTCTAAAAAAAGTTTGAAAACCTTAATGTGAATCACGTGGCCAATATTAACGTTTTTTTGTGAACTATGTGGGTCTAACTCACATAGTACCAAAGGTTGTGAATTGTTTGACACTACTCCTAGTGAGCAAATAAATTTTGTTAACTCTTATGGGCAAAATGGGGGCATGTATTCAAACACATATAACCCAGAATGGAAAAATCACCCCAATTTTTCCTATAAAAGCAATAATGTTTTAAACCCCTAACATTCTCCACAACCACCGGGATTCACACCAAATTTCAACAATAATAATGCTTTCCCTCCCCCTAAATCTAAGTTGGATCTTTTAATGGACTTTGTAGTTGAAAGTAAAAATAATCAAGAAAAGATCAACAACGAATTTAGGAAATGTTTCAAGCAATTAAATTCTAGGTTTGATAACTTAGCCGCACATAATAAGATGCTTGAAAATCAACAAGCTCAGCACTCAGCATGCCAACACCTCGCATAGACCATAAGGGAGTCTTCCCGGTCAACCGCAAAGGCCTAATGAGCACTCTAACACAATAATCTCGGTGAGCAAAGAAATTGAGAACCATAGTCCGACCCCATTGATGGTCGAGACTAATGAAGAGATTAAAAACAAGATTGAATGCCCTAGTTTTGGTAGATATTTTGTTCCCCCGATACCCTTTCCTCAAAGATTGATAAAGAAAGGAGTTAATGATCAACATGTCGAGTTTTTGAAAATTTTGAGGTCTTTAAATGTTAGAGTTCCTTATTATGATGATGTTAAGCAAATGCCTTCTTATACAAAACCTTTAAAAGAAATACTTTTCAAAAAGAAGTCTTTAGAAAAGTTTGAAAACTTTACATTAGCGGAGGAAGTAAGTGCTATTTTACAAAAGAAACTTCCCCCAAAAATCAAAGACCCCGGAACTTTTTCAATCCCTTGTAGTATTAGTAGGTGTAACATGGAGAATGCAATGCTTGATCTAGGGGCTAGCGTTAGTATAATTCCTTTCTCCGTAAGTGAGAGACTAGGTGTGGGGGAACTCAAACCCACCACCATTTCTCTCCAATTAGCGGACCGCTCCATACAATACCCAATTGGTATTATGGAGAATTTGCCTTATCGAATAGGGAACCTAATCATCCCTGTCGACTTTGTAATCCTCGAGATTGAGGAAGATCAAGAAATTCCAGTCATTCTAGGAAGGCCTTTCCTTTCCACCACAGGAGCAATAATTGATGTGAAAAATGGTACTCTTACTTTAAATGTTGGAAACGAAAAAATTGAATTTAGTAAGAATAACTCTACTATCGAAAATTCCTGCCACAAAGAAAATCATAAGGAAATAGACGTGATTCAATCTATGGATTCAAAAAAGATCATATAGATGAACTTAATACTTATGAAAAACATATCAAAGAAATAAAGGAATCAAGGGCTAATGACAAAAGTGTTGATTGGAAAAGGATGCTACATGACGATGATGAAGGAGATGACATACTTGAAAAGTTAAAGGAAGTAGCACCAAAGAAAACAACGGGATGGCGAGCGTGCAAGGATTATACAAAAAATCAATCTGATGTAGCACGAGAGGCCAAGCAGCAGCAAAGATCCGACCGGACCTCTACAGCAACCCGACCGGACCAAGGCGGACACGACCGTGCTAATTTAGTGACTCGACCGTGCAGAAAAGCGGATGAAGGAGTAGGCTTTGCGGTGTGAAGAGCACGATCGTGCCAAATCCTGGGCACGACCGTGTCCGGCATTTTGACGAAAACTGGCTTCCGTTTCTTGCCAGATTTTTAATTAAAACTTTTCCTTTTTGGTTTTGTTTTGTCTCCTTTTAAGATTAGGATTTTCTTTATTTTTTGCTAGGGTATTAAAAATCTTTTGTTTCCGTTGTGAAGACACATTATTTTTATTTTCTCAATTGCAATTGCAAAATTAGTTAAACCTTTTGGTTTTCAAGATTTCTTGTTTAGGGATTCCTTAATCCTTGCAGAAGAATTGTTCGTAGATCAATTCTTGATACTATTCCGCTGCGTTTTACATCACTATCCCGTCAAAAATAAATAATGGATGGCGCATGTGTGTCGATCATAGGGCCTCAATCAATCCAACGGTCATAAAGTGGCGAATTTTCAAGGACAATTGGCCATTACAATACCGTTCCTTGCCCATTCCAATTATAAGAAAGGGGTCAAGCTAATGACCTTAAACAAGCATCATCGGGATGGTAACCGATGGATTATTTTCATTTTTATATATTTATTGTTTTCCTTATCATTCTTCTTCCTCTTCTTCTCTCTCTCTCTCTAACCCAAAGATTTTTTTTACACCCAACTTTTTCACCAAAATTTTTCAACAAATCTATATCCTCCACCCTCATTTTTTTAAGTTGTCCTATTTTAACACATTGAGGACAATGTTTGATTCAAGTGTGTGGGGGGGGGGGGGTAGAATCTCCTTTTCTTTTATATACTTTCAAAAAAAAAAAAAAACTCTCTTATAATCTTTACCAAATTTGTCTTTGTAATTTTTTTTCCTATCTATTTCTTTATAAACTTTTATCCTTTAAGAATTTTGATAAAGAGAAGATAGGAATATATTGGGAATAAAGGAAAAATTCTAAGTATAAGTATAAAATTTATAAACTATATTAAGTACAAGCATTACTTTTATTAATGAATGTTTGGGTCATTTAAGTTACGTTACATTTACTTGTGAAAATTTTGAAATCATTCTTATTTATACATCACAAAGCTTTATTTTTACTCATTTTTAAGATATGAATGATTGTTATGCATTTCCCGAATCACAAAACTTTCGCTTAAAACCATCTTTCCATTTCCACTTCAAAGGTTATTAATCAACTTAAATCTTCTTGTGAATTGTCCACTCGAATATCTAAATGAATAAATCATTATAGAGTGTTACAATTTAAATCAAGAAACTCAATTGCCACATTCAAATATAATAATCTCTAGCCTTTTCCACTACCATCCTTCACCTCCATTTTTGTGATTCAAGGTGCATAACAAATTATGAGTATCTTTTTTAAGGAATAAAAGTCATTGTTAAATGATGAATTTCAGGCTTGAAGCAATTCTTCACAAAGCACTCTAAAGAGTGAATTTATTTCAAAACCATACTTGTGATCCAAAAGTTCATTTGGCTATTTCAATATGCTTTTTCTTGATAAATTTTATTCTTGTTATATTAAGCTTATAACTTTCTATCTATTTTCCAATATAATCCTAGGTTCTATTTCGCAAAGTTCTTGAATTATAGAAGGGACGGAAAATTAGGTTTGAAGAAATTTTACTAAGGCAATACTTTTTCTAAAGAGAGCATTTTATTTCTTTCTTCTTTTACTTCTTCTTTTATGGTCATTTATTCTTTTCTTCCCTTTTTCCAATTTCAAACTTGCTCGAGGACAAGCAAGGTTTAAGTGTGGGGGAGTTGATAAACGACTATTTATAGTCATTTATAGTATATTTTACTATGCATTTTATCTTTAATCATAGCTTATTCAAGTAAATTAATTCATTTTTATCTATATTTTGTGAATTTTATGCTTGGTATATTATGTGGTTGAAACAGGTTTTACAGGGACTTTTCGGGACAAAATACGGCTCATATAGTAAACCGGAGCAAAGGGGTTGAAAACGGAACAAATTAAGAAGAAAAAGGAGTGGAAAATCAGAAATTTGGGTCAGCACGACTGTGCTTGCAAATTAGCACAACCGTGCCACTTATGTCGACAAAAAGCAACAGGAGAACAATTTCGCACGGCCGCGCAATTTTACAAGCTCGACCGCGGCAGGAGCAATGGTTCGGCCGGACCACACTGCATACCCGGTCGACCCCTTCTTAAATCCGGTCAGACCTCGTTAACAACCCGGCCGGACCCCTATAAAATCCCTATTCCGGAGAGTTGGTCCGCCCGGACCAATGACTATACCCGCCCGGACCCCCTTCTGCGCCTCTTCTGAAGAAATGCCTCCAGAGGTGCCTTTTGGACTGAGTTTCGGGAAAGAACACCTCTCTTGACCCAAATGCCTATATAAGAAGGCCATTTCAGCCTTAGAGACCATCCAGAAAATATTGTAACTAAACTCTAGCAAAATATAGTCTCACAACATTATTATCCTCCATCTTTTTGATGTGTTTTTGAGAGAAATTCTGAGTGAAAAAAATAAATGTTCTTGAGGTTTCCTTTTATACCTTGTTCTTTCTACAACCATTGTGTATACGTATTTCTTTCCTTTTCTTTATATGTATGTCTTATTTATTCATAATTGTTGTTAAGATTATAATGGCTTGTGAGTAATCCCCTTTATTCTTGGGGTTGGAAACTCAACATTATGTATTCATCACTTTAATTCTTGCTCACTTTACTTCTCTTCATCTTAAAACAATCTCTTTGTACTATACTTAAAATGCCTACGACCATGTTGACATCCATGATTTGTATGAATCCCAGTTAATCGAGAGAAGGACCTAGCGATGAATCTCGATTAACGGAACCATATGAAGTGACTGAGTTTCTATTAATCACGAGAGTAGATTAATGGCCTAGAGATGTCCTTGAGTGGAAGTACATGGATTTTTTCATGAACTTAATGGGTTTTTACTAATGAACGGAACCATCGAGAGAATGGCCGTGTTAGTATTAAAATACATGTGTTTTAAGCCTTGGTTAAGAAGTTGACACAACATAGCGTACCATCCTTGTTTTAAAATGAATCTTTAAATCTAAAGAGCATGATTACTTGATGAATATATGTTGTTTGAATCCCAATCCCGAGAATTCCTCAAATATAAGAAATTCACTTCAAAGTTAGAGTTTTACAATCTATTTCTAGTTAGTGACAAACAATTTTACCCCCAATCAATTTCTTTTTACTATTTTTATTTAAAAGCAATTATTTTCCAAAGTAAACTCTGTCCTCGTGGGATCGACCCGTACTTGCACCTTTCTATACTATCAATAACCCGTGCACTTGCGGTATTTATAACTAAGCCTCTCGTTTAGGCCCAACACACTCTCCTCCCTAACACAAAATTTCTTGATGTCTCTCCTTTCTACACCAATAGTCCGGTCCTTTAGCCCCTTGCTCCCACCCGAGCGAACATCGATATTGTAGGTAGAGTACAACATCTTCTCCTTCACTCCATAAGCGATCACCTTAGATCTTTTTGTGACTGCCCAAGATCCACCAATGAAGGTTACACCATACCCTTCATCATCAAATTGTCCAACATAAATCACCCTCCTCCTTAATTCTGGAACATGCATTACATAATGTGGATGTAAAACAGCCCCATTATATGTCTTCATCATCACATCCCCCTTACCTTCGATCTTCAATGGTTGATCATCACCAAGATAAACAACCCTTAAATCACCCGATGTATATCCCTCCATTGACTCTGCATCTCCACTAGCATGACAAGAAGCTCTAAAATTCAACACCCAATCTTTGACCGACTGCTCTTCTCCTAGGACTAATACATCCTCATCATCCACCATGTGTGCATCACCATCTCCTTCCTTATCCAGACAATCATAACCGATATGACCCTTCGCGCCACAATTGTAGCACTTGACCGATTTATTTTCCCCCTTTTTCGGTCCTCCCCTTCCCCTAGCTTTCTCCACCCTAAGTGCAGCCCCATCTGTGGAAGTTTCTCCCCTTTTCTCTATCCTTCTCAACTCCTATTGAAGGATGAGATCTCTAACCTCCACATATACTAATGGTGTCTTCGACGTACTAATCGTTGTAACAGTTACCTCACAACTATCAGGCAGCGATTTTAGTAGAAAACATGCTAGCGCTTCATTAGAGAAAGTAATATCAACACTTTTCAATTGGTCCACCATCCCTTTGAAATTGCCGATATGACTCGCTGGTGTCTGCCCCTCCGACATCTTCACATTTGCAAACCTCTTTATCAAGTGCACGTTATTGATATTAGACGACTTCTCATACATCTCTGACAGCATCTATAGCAACCCCACCGTTGTCTTGGCATCCATCGCGTTCCGTGCAACATCGTCGGTTAGGGTACTCCTCACCGCTCCCAACGCCTTACGATCCAACGTCTTCCAATCCCCTTGTAACAAGTCTGCAGGTTTCTCACCTAAGGGTTTATGAAGATCCTTACAATAAGGTAATATTCAACCCTTATCCTCCAAAACGTGAAATTCACACCATTGAATTTCTCTATCGAGTTCTTCATCATGATTGCTTCACAAAGTCCCCAAGAACGTGATTCAAAATAATCAACGGATGAAACTTTGAATCCTCCTAACCAAAGCTCTTGATACCAGTTGTTAGGAATTTTGTGGTACCCCGTTGCAATTTATAATAAGAAAACAACAACCACAAACACAAATATGAGAGAATCACACACAAAGAACACAAGAATTGTTTACCCGGTTCGTTCAACACATGAACTTCATCCGGGGGCAATCGCCAAGCCAATATTTTATTAAATATTTTTTAATATGATGCTATAATGTGTTCTAGGCCGGAACTATATGCTTATAAAGGTGTACAAGGAAGTCCTAAGTCTATTTGGAAGAGATACAATCAAAATAGGAAACAAATCAGATCTGGCACGGCAGAAGTGTGCGGTCACCTACTTTAAGGTGTGAGGCCGCCCACTTTGGCCGGTTTAAGCCCTATTCCAACTCTTATGGTTTGGGTGGTCGCCCAACTCCTCCCTGTGCGGCTGCCCACTCCTTCGGCAACTGTTTTCCTTCTCCCGATCGAACTCCGCTTCAACTCTTCCACCTTCTTGACTTGGACACCTTCTCTCCCTCCGTCTCCTCACGGTTTAGGACTCCAATCCTAACATTTCATACTCATAACATTTACTCTACTAACACTTTTTCCTTAACCCCGTGTCAAAAGAGAATCCTATTTCGAGTGAGACGGAGGGAGTATACAGTAAAGTGTTTTTTGTATTTGAAGGAAGAGATAACAAATCCATAAAAACACACCATAAATAAAATTAAAAAAACAGTACAAATATTTTCCAACTACTCTCAAAATGCGTTACAGAAGCTACACACATATACACAAAACGAAATGACACAAAATGAAATGAACTGAAAGTGCGTTATAGTACAATTTTAACATGGTGGCATGTTTTTGGGTGGTGGCAGCATCCCTTCATTAGGACCCTTCCCATCTTTAACAATCAGAACCATCTCCATCCCCCATGTCGCATGCCTCTCAAAATGACAATGCACAAACCAAACTCCTGCAATCGTTAAAATTAAATTAAATGTCTAGTTTCATTCATAATCATGAATTAACGAAAATTTTCAACTCGGGACGAAAAGAATATCAACATAAATATACAATAATAACAAACCGAAGAAAAAAAAAACAGAGAAATTCGCAAATACCTGGATTATTTGCCTTGAACCTAATGGCCACCCACCCATTTTTCGGGACTGTAACTGTGTTGCGTAAAGGCGGGTCAATAACATTATAGTTCTTCGGGTCCTCATCCTTGTTGAAATTACCAAATCCAAACCCAACGACGTAAAAATTCAGCCCATGTACATGCATGGGATGATCAATGCCTGAAACCAAACTTGTTCCCTGAAAAACCAACTCAACCATGGTATTGTAATTCAACACTTTCACTTCAGTGCCTTTGTAAGGAACATATAGGCTCGAAGAATCATTCCCCGCAAAATCAAAAAAATAAGGCGGAACATTTGGAAAAGCTTCACCAAACACGCCCTTAATGTGATAATAGTAAGCTTGAAGTATATCAATCTGTGGGCTCTCAAAGCTTATGTTGTTCATACTCGCAGCAAATCTCGAACCATCCGGACCATCACAAGAGTTATTTGCACACGGGAATGTGTTTACCGACAAAGTGGAAAATATCATCTCATTTTTGGTTTGTACTGAGAATAAAGGCGGGTGTTGTTTGCTATCCAAACATCTGAGACTACCAAAGAAATCAAAAGCCGCATTTGTGTCATTGTAGTCGGGGAGGGAAGGTAAGGAAGGGTTGGAAGATTGATCAAGTGAAACGCGATTGTATCTGATGACTGCGGTGCCAGTGGAATTATTGAAAGTAACTCCGTCCCCACTTTGGTAGGCTCTAATGGCCATGTAGTAGTTTTTGGGGGTTTGGTTTGTTTGTAATAAGCAATCCATTGTTTGGCCAGGGGAAAGTACGACTATTGATCTTGTTAGTGGCTTTGTGTAACTTCCGTCTATGCCAACTACGGTGAGGGGGTGGTTTTCAATGGAGATGAAGAAAATGATGTTCATGGCGGCGTTGACAAAGCGGAGGAGATATGTCTTTCCTTGATCAACATCCGCCTTAAATATTGCTGCAAAAAAAAAAAAAAGAAAAAAAGAAAGGTGTGCTTATATATTCTCTTTGCTTCGGAATTTTCTTTGTCAAATCAACTAGCTACTTTAACGAGCAATGCACTGATCGATTTTTTGTCAGCCTAGGCCCTAGGGTCTAGTCGTGAGTAATGGATCCTACCATCTTTACAGCCACATTATCACTACTCGGTCCAAACTAAAAACCGACAGGTGCTTCTCTCCTAGTTGAACTTTGGACCATTGTGAGCTTCGATCAGTAGGATATATAGTCGAGTCACGAGTGGACCCCACCGACCTGATTGTCACAGTAACCATGGGTGGTCCCATCAACATTTTCAATCATCGTATTTTGCTTAATCTTCGGTTTTGATCACACACCCTTGTATTTTATTTTAGAAATTTTAATTATTGTACTTTAAATACGTACTCATATTCCCTAAAAAATAGCGGTTTAAGCTATTTTTTTTTTAGCAATTTTAACCATCCTACTTTAGAATAGATTTTTTTTGTAGTTAGTGAGTACGTCTTTAAAGTACGATAGTTAAAATTGGTTAAAATGTTAAAAAAGTATAATTAAAATACAAGAGTGGTTAAAACCGAAGTTTGAGGAAAGTACTATGGTTGGTTGAATGTTCGATAGGCCGGGTCCAAAAAAAAAATTCTTGTGCTCCTTTCCTAGTTTAACTTCTTAGATTTCTCCTCCAAAAGAAAGAACAAAAAGAAGTGTTTTAGCTAGATAAAAGATCATTATAAGCTGGACTGCTTGCTAGAGTACCTTTTCTTGAGCAAGGATATAAGACACCAGGCTGACCATTTACAGTGAAAGCATCAGACGGCGTTGGATCACCTCCGCTCGCAATTAAATCATTCAGGACGACGTTCACATCTTCCTTCCACCACTCCGCTAATACATTTTAATTTCAAAAGGATAAAATTCGATCAGTGAATAAAATGGTACATTGCAAATCTGAATATATATTTGAATGAAATATAAAATTAGGCAACAGATCAGTTGCTGTGCATTTTACCTATTATGATTGGTATTTCTTGATCGGGTGTGGAGAAAGGATAAGGAATACCATGCATGGGATAAACGATTATCGCCCCATGCACTGTTGCACGAGCCCAGTTGCTATGAGCGTGCCACCAAAGTGTACCTTCCTCAGTCGAAAATATGATCTTTTGCCTAAATTTTTGCCCAGGTTGAATCGGACATTGTGTGATATATGCTGGTCCATCTGACCATGGGTATCTTGGTAATTTCACCCCGTGCCTGAAAAATATGTAAGCCTTAGAAAACTATGCAAGCAATAAGTCAAGAACAAAATTACTCTCCAAGACAGAGCAATGTGCATAGTCCGTTTCCTGGAAATTTTTTATTTTTTTGTACAAAAATTGTATACTTGTTCGAACAAATGGAACGAAAAAGTGTCAGCCGGATACAAGACTTAAGGCCTTACCAATGAATGGTAATGTTCTCCGTCCCTTCATTATGAACACGGACATGTATGGTATCGCCCTTGTGAGCATAAATAGTTGGTCCAGGGAATTGTCCATTCACTGTCAAAATATTCTTCTTTTCACAAAGTCTTTCATAGGATGCCTCCTTCACCTACAATTCAACATACCACAATTTAACTCCTTCACCTATAATTCAACATATCACAATTCAAGCACACGTAATAGTACGTTCTTGAAATTGGTTTCATTGTAAATCATGTTCTAGGCTCTTTTTGTATTATCATCAGTGAGTTCTTTCAAATTCAGAAACGGGTAAGTTGGTTTAGATTAAAAAAAATTAAGAAATAAATACTTACATAGAACTCGTAGTGGCGAAGGAAGCCTTGGCAATGCTGGAATCTATCAAAGGGTATGAATGCAACAACATAAATGGTTACCAGCAGCATCTTCTTGAAAGACCACATCTTTTTGCAATACCCTCTTTACAATCTCTTCTCATGAAGAAAATACACTTTGTATATAATCTTATTTATACTGATCATAAAGCAAAAGGTAATTAAGTTCTAGATTGTGTAAATATAAAAGTAAAAGGGGTATGAACTCGTTTCAGTGAGTTAAATTACATAAGGACATGGAGATTGACTTATGTGTTTCTTACTGATCCCAATCTTAGAGCTTTATATCCGATGGATAAACGCGTTGAAGGTCATACCGGTTGACTTGTGTGTTCTCACTGAGTCATTCACCTGCCAAAGTGCAATACTTTGCTCTCAAATCAAAAGAGAAAGTTAACAATAAAGAGCAGTGAGATAATGGGATAATCATCGTTAAATTTCACTGTAATTGGAAAGAAGGTTGTCTAAACGATTATCGTAACAAAAAATTTTCCACACCGAGAACATAAATGTTCGTTTCAGGTACGTAATTAAATGGACATGGCAATAACTTCAGCATGAAAAAAAGATCTGTTTGACAATATTGGTCCGTAGAACCGATTTTGTAGAAGAATAGAAATAAGTTTCCGTCTCAAAGGTTATGATAATCTTAACTAAGCTAATTAAAGCAACAAAAAGAAAGAGATTGAATATCCAAATTTCCAAATGCAGCATTAATGCCATAGAATCAATGAGAAAAAAAAAGGAAAAAGAAAAGGAATGACAAACAAGATTGGAAGACTTACACACTCTAAAATCTTGTAAATTTGAGGAAAAAAACATAACCAAACCCATGTCAACTTACACCAGCTGCACCTTAAATATAGTACTCCCTCCGTCCCAAAATGATCTTCTCATTTGGCATTTTTCATTGTCCCAAAAAGTTCTTCTCATTTCTACAATTTAGGCTTAAATGTTTATAAACACAACATGGCTAGTGAAGCAAGTGTTCCTATCCTTAAAAAGTTTGAATAGTCAAATAAAATATGATCATTTTGGGATGGAGGGAGTATATAAGTATATTATGTACAATATAGGAGGCATCCATCATATGTAGAACATACTAACTAAAGGAATTCTCATTTCACTGACAGGGGTTTAAACAATTCTCTGTCCTACGGGCTACTCTATATATGCTTTTACTTCTTTAGTCCGCAACTTTTGCATTTATACATTACACGACCATCTTAATATAGTTTCGTAAACAGCTTGACAGAAACACAAAGAAAAACTTCCACTTGACAGACAGGTGGATAAAAAGGGGAAATGAAATTGATTTTATCGCCTAACCCTCATCAAAGAAAGCACGCCTAATGGTCAAAATCGACGTTGAAAGGTAAGAACAAATGGATCAATAGGTCTCCATAGACATGTACAAATTTGATGTTTGCTATAAACAGATATATGCACCAACTACAAAGTGTATAAAGTCCACTACCGCATCAAAAGGTGAAAGTCTTAATCTATGAAGCATCAAAATGTTGTAAAATGAGCACCATTAATAGTGTATGATGCACAAGAAAATATTGTAAAATGAGCTTATTTTGGAAACCCCTGGAAATGCTTCTAATGTTAGCAACATCTTGAGGACCACCTTAATTACTACTACTATAAAATGTAGGTATTGTGAAAGTGAAATTAGATTCTGATGATTTCATAGTTCATTTTTTATGATTCTAGAAATCTGAAGGGGTACCTACAACTGAAGCGTTCCTATTTTTTAATTTTTTCTACAATCACTTTATACTGAGTAGATACTCCCTTTGTCTGAAAAGTCAGATATTGGGGGTCAATTCGTGTAATTTTGACCACGACTTTGTGAAAAATAATTAGCATAATGCAATTCTAAAACTTGTTATTGATGCACCATTAATAATACTATCAATAACTATTTTTGAAATTCCGTTATAATACTTAATTTTTCACAAAATTTAAGTCACGGTTCATTTATGTTGAACATCAAAAACAAAATGGTAGTAGTGAAAGCTTAAACCGTATGCCTCAAGTCACGGAACCGGCTCCTACCTAATCTCGGCAACCTTTGTACATATCCTGTGTATGTTCTTTATTATCTTCATTCCTTATTGTTATGATTTAGTTACTTAAGATAGTTATAGAATATTATAGATTATTATGTACAGATTATTTACCTAAGATAGTGGGTGTACATACATTGATAAATAGTGAAATCTCTGGCTAATCCTTAACCCTATTTCTTTCTTTTCTTCTGCCGTTTTCTGTCTTCATCTTCCGTCTCTCTTTTCTTTGTTTTTCTAATGTCTCATGTAGGTGGTCTAGTTCGTTCATGGTATCAAGAGCCTGCAAATAGCCATAGGTGATCAATCCGGAAAAGCAATGGTTAACACCGGTCCTGGGCAAGGTAACGCTTCTCACAACAAACATGGTCTTCCAATTTTGTTCAACGTACAATCGTATATGGGACATTGTAGGTTGTCAAATGAAAATTATCAGAACTGGCTCTCTGTTCATGTCCATGCTAGAAATTCATTACCAAACCCATGTCGTTACTGATAAAATCCCTCCCGCCCGAACCCTTGTCTCTGAAGATAAAACTGGAAAACTCAACCCTGCACATGAAGCTTTCGTGCACACTTCTCGTTTTGTTCTTGGGTGGATCAAAGCCACCGTTACATCCAATGTCCAACCTCATATCAATCCTTGTACCACCGCACCCGAGGCATGGGACCTTCTAGCCAAAGAGTTCGGGGTCGCCTCCACCATTCATATCCAAAAACTCCAAGAAGAACTTCACGATCTTACCCTTTCTCATGGCATGCCAATTCAAGACTACATCCTTAAAGCAAAAACCCTCTCTCATTCTGTTTTCCGAGCGGGTGAGGTAGTCTCGACCCAAACCCTTCGTCGTAGAATTTTGGGCGGTCTAGGTCACACTTATAAGGAGTTCATCACTACACAAAATTCTAAAGGTGACACTAGTATCGAAGATCTTAAGGATCTGCCTTGCAAAACAAATTTTCCAATCAATCTCTCACAAATCTTATTGCTCTTTTGCCCTTTTCCGCATCTAAAGAATATGAAAAACCGAAGTCGTCCCATACTCCCAATGTTGGCCCTCCACAATTTTCTTCTGGGGGTGTTCGTCTATCCCTGGGGGGTTATTTTTTTTTTCTCAAATTCAAATAAAGGGAATAAGAACAACAAAAATAGGGGTAAAAACAATGGGCGTGTTATTCTTCCTCTCCCCTTACCCTCCTCGGCAACCAAACCCTCCTGGTTTTATCCCGTATACACCTCCAAACCTGTTCTTGAGTCAAGACAAAAACATTGGCACTTGTCAGATATGCAAGAAAAATGGACATGATGCCACAACATGCTTCCAGCGGGGTAATTTTGCCTACAATGCTCAGTATTATCTTCACAACATCATGTCTCCTAATGATGATGGTTCTCACTCCAACGGTTCATCACCCATGGCTCCTGTCTCATTTTTCTTGATTCCGGGACAAGTGACCACATGACATCCAATAAGGGGTCCTGCAACACTATTTTCCATATCAAGGTAATGACTCAATTAAGGTTGCTAATGGTTCTTCTATATCAATTGCTCATATAGGATCTACTTAATTATAATCACTTTGTCATGAATACCGTTTTGCATGTTCCTAAGATTAGTCGATCGTTACTTTCATTTCGCAAATTTTGCCTAGATAATGATTGTTTCTTTCAACTCCGTTCATTTAATTCTGTGAAACCATTATATTTGTTACATTTGGATGTTTGAGGTCCTTCCCCCGTATCTTCTGTGTCTGGTTATAAATTTTATCTTTCCATAGTTGATGATTTTTCACGTTATGTTTGGTTGTTTCCATTATATCAAAAATCTGATGTGCTTTCCGTTTGCTCTGATTTTAACACTCTTATTGAAAATCAATTATCTCGTAAGATCTCTGCAATACATACCATTAAAACCATTCACACAGATGGGGGAGGAGAATTTGTCAATCAACAATTCTCAATTTTTTTTTTACAAACACGGCATTAGTCATCGTCTTTCTTGTCCCTACTCTCTTCAACAAAATGGAGTGGTTGAAAGGAAACATAGGCATATTGTGGATATGGGTCTTTGTCTCTTGGGCTAGTCTCAAGTTACTCAAGCTTATTGGCTCGAAGCATTCACCACTGCAGTTTTTCTCATAAATAGGTTGCCCATGCGATAACTTAAATACATTTCTCCCTATGAAAAATAGTGGCTTCGTAAACCGGATTATCGATTTCTCAAAACATTTTGGTGTACTTGTTTCCGTAATTTGGTTCTGTACAATCGTCACAAGTTAATGCTTAAGTCCACACCATGCATTTTTTTGTGTTATGATATAATGCACAAAGGGTACCGTACTGTCTTAATCCATCCACAGGACGAGTATATATTTCTACAGATGTACCTGGTTCTTTGAAATCAACGCATGAAATCTCTACACCTGCTTGGTCTAACCCTACTCTCCCTACCTGGATTCCTAAAGTTGGTCCTTCCCAGTCTCATTTTCTCCTGCGGCTCCCCTTGGTATGGCCCTTCCAATATAAACCCAACGGTGTGCCCAAGCCCAGTCAAGGATCCAGCTGCAACACCACATGGGCCTCCTTCCAGCGACCCACTATCTCATTCTCTAGACTGATTCACGTCATTGAAGGTTGGGCCGGAGTCACCTGCCTAGCCCCTTACAGCTTTTGAACCTGCTCAATCTTCTACGGCATCCACTGGGCTTTCCTCTCCTTGGCCCACACCTAGTCTGGGCCTGCTTCCCTTCTCACCGGATCCAGATGCATTCTCTACTTATGGGCCGAGTGACACCTTTCATGTGGACTCACCTTCTTCAGTCCAGTCCTCTGCCCAAGAAAATCCTCATTCTGATGTAGCCGCTGATCTTGGCCTTCCTCCTCCAAGTGGGACTCATCCCATGATTACTAGAGCAAAAGCTGGGGTCTTCCGTCCCAAACACCATTTTTCTCTCTCGACCACTCCCACAGATTCTCCTCTATTTGAACCACGTATGTTCCGCCAAGCCGCTCCTTTGGCCCATTGGCAATAAAAGTCGACGGTTGGGTCCTCTCAGCTTCTTTCTGGGCATTGAGACCAGGCGGGTTGCCTCCACATTGCAACTAAATCAAACTAGGTATGCATGTGATCTTTTGCAGAAGTTCAACATGCAGCATTGTAAACACGCCCCTACTCCTTTATCACCCGGGCTTCATCTTTCTTCCAACGAAGGTGATCCTCTCCCTGATGCCTCTATTTATCATAGCATGGTAGGGGGTTTATAATACTTGACTCTTATTCGCCCGGATCTTTCCTTTGCGGTAAATCAAGTGTGCTAGTTTATACACTCTCCTCGCTCCTCCCACCTCGCAACTGTCAAGCGAATTTTTTGGTTTCTCAAAGGAACTCTTCATCTCGGTCTCACCTTTAGGCAGTCCCTTGACACATCCATTACAGCATTCTGCAATACTGATTGGGCGGGGTCACCTGATGATTGACAGTCTACCACGGGCACCTGTGTATTTATTGGGCCTAACAACATTACATTGACAGCCAAGAAGCAACCTACGGTATCTGGTCTAGTAGTGAAGCGGAATATCAAGCCTTAGCTTCTACCGCTGCGGAACTTTGTTGGTTTTCCTATCTTTACCGCGAACTTGGCATTGCTCTAGCTCCTCCTCATTTACTTTGTGATAATGTTTCAGCAATTCACATGTCAAAAAATCTGGTGTTTCATGCTCGTACGCGTCACATCAAAATTGATCTTCATTTTGTTCGCGACTTACATCAACGCGGTTTTTTGAAGTTACACCACATTGCCTCTTCCGACCAAGTAGTTGACATTTTCACAAAGAGTTTCGCTGCCCCTCGGTTTCAACTCCTTTCCGATAAGTTTCATCTACCTTTAACTCCGCTTCACTTAAGGGGGGGGGGGATGAAAGCGTAAACCGTATGCCTCAAGTCACGGAATCGGCTCCTACCTAATCTCGGCAACCTTTGTGCATATCCTGCGTATATTCTTTATTATCTTCATTCCTTATTCACTACAAGAAAAAGCATATTCTACGAAGGTCGTATGTGATGGCTGTCGCGTCCATCACATAATATAGCATTTATGCGATGACTATAGCCATCGTAGATTGAGTCCATCGTCTCTTTTATTTTGGTTCCTTGCCGCGTCTCCAAAAATTTGGCGGCCTCCGGAAAAGAAAAGGCGCGAGACATATTAGTATAAATGATTGCTATAATAAAAAATGTGACGGCAATAGCAATCGTGTATACTCCCTCCGTCCCATTTCAAATTGCAAATACTAGGTTGGCACGGGGATTAAGGGAAAAAGTGAAAAAGGTGATGTGTTGTGAGTGTTGATAGTTGAGTGGGAGAGAGAAAGTGGGGTAGAAAATAGTTAGTGGGTTAATGGATGTGAGTGTGCAAGTGGGTTAAAACTTGCCATTTTTGGATTTTGCAATTTTAGTTGAGACACCCTTTTTGGCAAGTTTTGAAATTTGAAATGGGACGGAGGGAGTAATAAATAGATATAATTTCTAATTTAAATAGTAAATTTTATCTCTATTTATAAAGAGCGATTAATTTAGATTTTTTTTTTCATTAATTTTTTTTAAGTCATTAAACCTTTAGGAATCAGACTTTAAATCGTAAACCTAAAATAATCGCATCACTCTTCCTGTTCTCTCTCTTCCTCCAAAACCCGTCATCCCCTTCTCTCTACAATCGGCAGTGCCTTCATCTCTCTACGATCGACGGTGGTCGTCTTCTGCAAATCCCGCTGCAAGCTAAGAAGGTAAATCTTCTTTCTTCTTCTCTGATATTGATTATGTGACTCTCTCTCTCTCTCTCTCTCTCTCTCTCTCTCTCTCTCTCTCTCCATGCTATCAAGTCTAAATTCTAGGTAAAAGTTTTAATTTTACATGGTATAGATCCCTCCCTCGATCTGATTTTGTATTTGTTCCCAATTTTTACATGCCCAAAATCCTTTTCTCTTTCTTATTTTGTAGCCTAGGGTTTTGTTGCTTTGTTTTGAGCTAGTTAATCCCCTTCTTTTCTTTTTGGATTGCATTGATGATTCATTCCATGTTTCTTGATTATGTAACATATTTATAGAGATAAAAGAGATAAAGTTGTTTAGGTTCATCTGGTAATTTCTTCATGGGTGTATGACACACGCTGTTTTAACCGGTTTAGTAAACTTGGGACTGATAAATTCCCCAATTGGGAAAAAACTAAAATTTAGTTCACTTTCAACCTTCTGAAAGAGCATAAAAGAAAGAAAAAAAATATGTTCTTTCAATATATGAGGCTTTAGAAAGAGAAGAATTTGGATGTTGCAACTAGGTCATCATGCCCCAACTTTCAACAATCTGATTCTCAATCAACAAACAAGGAGAAAAACAATCTAATATTCCATGATCTAACATTTAAACCAAGCTAAAATTACAGCACCCAAGTCCAGTTTCAATTTCAAACTAGAAAAGCCAAGTCCAAGTCTTTACACAACCAAAATGGTTGCTGGAAATCACTATGTTACGTTCATAAAATAAAGTGAATCATATTGCTAATGCTGAAATTACTGCCCAGAAGTGGGCGCCTCCACTTCTCTCAGTCTAACGCGCGCGCCTCCCGAGTAGGCATCTGAATGCGCGCGCTTCTGGGCATTTTCCAGAAACAGAAACAATGAACAGAATGGGCAGTTTTGACAGTGTGTGGGCACCGGGCCTGCATACACCCCTTTTACTTTTGTTTATTCATTTTTATCGGTCACGCGGGTGATTCGAAAGTTGTAAATTACGTGCTTATTTGTTTTTTTTATTTCCTTTGAAAAAAAAAATATTTTGTCACTTGTTAGACCTCACACTACGCGCACAATTCTTATCAACTGCTCACTATCGAGTCGCACAAGTCCAATCCCAAACCTGTCGAGGCCCGTCCTAGGAAGTTTCAAGCTCCACTCGACCTTGACTCTTCCGAAGCGGTAAACCTCAGCCCGTGGCGTAGTTCATGACTACATGCCGGGTGTGACCTTTAAGCCTCTCTTTAGCCGAGCACAAACCACACAATTCTAGTTAGGGTCTAACACTCCGTGACTCAAGTCGGTTTCCATGTGCCGAGATTTCCCTAAACTAATGTCTTCAAATCATACACGCCACTCGTTGTTATGGACGAAATAAAACTCCGTCCCCAAGTGGTCATAATGGACGCAAATAAAAAATCCGTCCCCGCTTGTATGATTTACTACATTAATTTAGTTTAATCCCGACACATGTAGGATTCACAAGCGTGGTGGAATCCGATGAGTATATGGGACCGCGAGAAGGTCTATATACTAGTGTGACGATTCCACTATTTTTCTAGAAACCCCAAAAAGGACCGCGTCCTTCTGACTTTTGTAAGTAAAAAAAAAAGAGTCATTTTTTATGTGGTTGAGTCTTTTCTTGTTTGTGGGTGAAATCATTTTACTCAAAAGGTGTTTGTGGGGCCATCCTAAGATCAACCGTGTTCTCTCAATAGGTCCAATGGCTTCCAACGGCAACAACAACAAGGGTGAGAACATTTCCGTGTTCAACGAAAGGCTCTTCAACATAATAAGAGCCATGGGGGAACAAATGGATAGACTTGTCGAGGATGCCCGCCGCAAGGATGATTTATGGCAAGCCCGTCTTGATCTCGAGAGGAGAATTCATAAGGAAGAAGTTTCCGAACTTAAGGCCCGTTTACGGGAGTTCACCGACAACAAGGCAAAGGTCAACGGTAAGGCATGTTCAAGTGGCTCGCCTCTCAAAAGTCACAAAGGTTCTACCAACGACCGTGTCTACACTCCCCTCCAAGGTATGACCGTCACCAAGGCCTATGAAGATCTCAAAGCAAAGGGACAAATTTCTCCTCTCCAAGGGTACAAGCAACCACAACCATTGCATCGCAACCATGCCCACCACAAATGGTGTGAGTACCATCAATGCACCGGTCACCTCACCGAGGATTGCTTCTCCATCCGCAACATCATCCAAGACTTGATTGACAATGGTGAATTTACCGTGGGTAAAGAACAACTGTTAGAGAATGGCAACATGCAAGAACTCATCAAGGAAGAGGCTCAGATTTGAAATGGGGTTTCAACAAGAGATCATGCTATAAGGCTGACAACATCAATCTCCGTTTCTCTTTCTCTACCTAGAAATAGGAATAAAAAAAAAAAGAGTCAAAAGTTCTCTAATGTGTGCATTAATGTTTTCTCTCGTCCAATGTTAAATTTTGAGTCAATCATTAAATAAAAGTCGTTCTTGTCCTCATACACTCTTCCAAGTTGTTCAATCTAATTCTTGGCAAAATGATGAAAAGATTTCTAAACACGTTTTAGAACGAAGGCTATCACTTGAACGCCTAGAGGCTAAACATCGACGACGACATCAACGACGAAGACAAATCCAAGACATCAAGGAGCAACAACCACGGAGAAATCAAGCAAAGTTTTCAAAAGGGGGATTAAAAAAAAAAAAAAGCTCGCTAGGTTGAAATCCTCAAATCAACCTAGGCAAAAGTTAGAGCACAAAAAAAAAAAATAAAAAAAAATATCCCCTCAATCAATGAAATACAGGATCAACATCATTCCACCAACGAAGGACGAAGCGACATCAACAATCATCACGACGAAGCAACAACTCCATCACGACGAATGGAGTATCCACAAGAACTACGGTGACCTGAGCCTCTACACTGGAGGAACGTAGGCATCCTTCGGGTCCGGTCTCATGCAAGAAAGAAGATATGTTTAGCCTTAGCGCGTTATGGTGATCGGCCTTCATCTCGAACTTGTCAAGACGTCTTTGTACGATTCATTTGCCAATGAATTAATCACCTCAAGATTGAACAACTTTCCTAGATTTGGAATCACTTTCCGTTCCTTATCGAGTCTAGGGCTTCTATTCTTTCTGCATACTCCCAATTTCTTGCAATCAAATTGGGGCTTTCCTTCTCTTCTCTCTTAATGACTTACTTGCCTTCGTGAGTCATTCAACAAATATATACATGAAGTCAATACTAGCGACACTTCCCTAGTCGAGTCAATGTCACTCATCTTTAGTGACAAGAGGTCTTCACCGCAAAATCACATGTCTTATCTCCTCAGCCAGAGGCAATGCACACTTCCTCATTAATCGAGTCAAAAAAGAAGACGTAAAAGAGATGCCCGCTAGATTGAAAACCCGAAAGGGCGGTCTAGGCAAAAAACAGGGTGCGTCATAAAAAAATGAGAGAGTGAGAGAGAGAAGGGAAAGAGAAATGGAGATCTCCGGCCTCTAAGGAAGACAACTGCACAAGCTCTACATTGGATCTCCTCAACAAATCAATTCCCCACTGAGTCAACTTTGGGATTGCAAAAGGCTCGACAAGATATGGCACCATCAAAGGTTGTCTTGGGTTATCGGCATCATTCTCCAGCAGTATGCATTTTTGGGTTCATGAAAAGAAGGCCCGTTGTAACCAAGACCCATCTGAGAACGAGCCCATCATAAACGGGCACGAGGTTGTACAAATAATCCCTAGATAGTCAATTGGCTTGGGCAGCAAATAGCAACAACATGTGTATCAGTTTTCAAAGCTTCTGCAAGTATGTGCTTCTAAAGTACGCCGAAAGGCTCCCGAGAAATGGAGTAGCTCTTGCCATGTCCTCTCATGTTTGTTCCCTCGCACGAGGATGAGTCACTCTTGCTTTGCTCAACAAATGGTGACGCCCTAGGGGCTATGTGACTCAAGAACAAGGGCTTCTTTTGCTTCATTTAACAATCAATAAGCCCTAGGGGCTATGCTCAAGAAAGATGTGTGAGACTATCCTTAAAGTCTCTCAAAAGGGATGTCAAAAAGCCCTCTTGTCATGTCTTAAAGGATGGACCTTTCTTGCAACCAATGATGGCACTCTAGGGGCTACGGTCAAGTCTTAAAGGCTCCCTCGGCAAGAAGCAATTCACTTCAATGTCCCCAGCAAAATTTGAAGCTCTATACCGAAAGGTCTCAAGGGGCTTCGCAATCTACAATCTTTGGGCTACGGCAATATAGTGATACAAGCAAAGGGCAATATTAGGGCTTCGTAATTAAAAAGCTTTTGGGCAGTGGTACCCGAGCAATGCAATTTGGGAGTAGTCTTATGGCCCCATGAAAGGGATCAAACTTCAATGGTCCCTCAACACTTCCAGTCAAAATGCCTCTTGGTTTTAAATGAAGGCTCCGATGATATGAATGAATTTGATGATTCTTGTTAGAACTCACAGCGAGATTCTGAAGGAAGTCTTAGAGAAAAGGAAAAAGATTCAATATGCTAGACTCACCCGGCTGAGTTATAGCGGGCAATGCCAATATGTTAACTCTATAAGCAGAGTTACGGCCAATCCCAATGTTTCTGTAATACAGCACCCCCTTCTTCAAGATCAAAAGCACAGGCTGCATCCGAAGATCCGCCGTCGGTTCAACTCAAGAAGACTCGAGCAAACATACCGTTCGAGACTTTATCACGCCAAGACCTTATCATCTGCAACAACATCACCATCTCCCACGAGACGTCTCCTGAAGACCGTACTACATTTTCAACATGGACCTTCCGCCATTTGTGTATCAACCTCAAAAGGGCTATCCATCTCCAAGCAAGAGAAAGAAGGAGATCACCGTCAAGAGTCCTACCCGATGTGGCATCCGCTCTCAATACAAAGCTAAGCCGATTTGGGGCTTCACACCGAAAAGTCTCCACATCCCGCCATCTACAAACTTGATAAGCCCATGACATTTGGGGATTAGAAATCTCTCAAAGCTTGGTATCAATGATCTTCTCTTGGGGCTTGCCCACGTCGACAACAAAAGACAGTTTATTTGAATGGGCTAAGAGTTGATTCATCTTGGGGCTTCATAAGCCACTCAAAGTTCAGCATTCGAGGGGGTTTGCAATCAGCAACCCCTTGGCATCTCGGCATCAATAGTCCCTTTTGAAGCCCCATAACCGACACATATCTTGGGGCTAGACATCAATTTCGTTGGACACCACGGCAACGACGACATAATTCAAAGCGAGGCAATCCGGACTTCGATTGAACATGTCTTTATCTTGGGTTGGCTTTACAAACACACAATGGTTAAAATGGTTCACCCACGAACTAAAAAAAAAAAAAAGAATCTTTTTTCTCACATGTGTGCATATTCTTTCCCTTCTAATCTTAAAAAAAAAAAAACAATTTTTTTTTCTTTTTCTCCTTCTATGTGCAAAAGTATGTGCTCGACTTTGCTTTGCTCCTAGCATTCCTCCCCAGCACTCTCCATCATCCTTGAACTACGCTGGTCTGATTCATTTCAAGGGATATGTAGGCAGCCTTTTGGCACGACCAACCCATCACCCAGAATACCATCTCGCCAACACTCCATCAAAGGCAAGAACAATTCATCATCACCAACATCATCACTCTCCATCCAAAGCATGGACATTCTTCATCAAAAGCATCAACATCCTTCAGCAATCCATCTCCGATCAAGCGCAATGGTAAGTGAAGGTATGAATACATCCGAGGCTTTCCTCAAATCACACCGCACACAAAATCACTTTCTCCATTCTTACAAAAACTCTCTCTCATGCAAAACTACTTTCAAATCACATTGCACCACGAGCACAATTTCTCTCTTCATTTCACACTTCATGCATCTTCTTGCACAAACACATATGCCTGCTAAGCACACACATAACAGGTACCACCACGAAGTCAACAACATCCGCTACTCAAGGCACTTCATCCCCAGCAGAAAATGCTCCACAGTCAACCATGCCCGCATCCCCACGATAAAGTCAACATCAACTGCAGCTCTAGACAGCAATTTGGTCCACGGTGATCCCGCAATTAGCAAACGGATCCCGCAATCAGCAAACGGATCCCGCTTCAGCAAACGGATCCCGCATCAGCAAACGGATCCCGCATCAGCAAACGGATCCCTCATCAGCAAACGGATCCCGCATCAGCAAACGGATCCCGCTTCAGCAAAACGGATCCCGCATCAGCAAATGGATCCCGCATCAGCAAATGGATCCCGCATCAGCAAACGGATCCCGGATCAGCAAACGGATCCCACATCAGCAAACGGATCCCGCTTCAGCAAACGGATCCCGCATCAGCAAACGGATCCCGCATCAGCAAACGGATCCCGCTTCAGCAAACGGATCCCGCTTCAGCAAACAGATCCCGCTATATCCTTTCTATATCAATTAAGCTGCTCACACAGGGAGCTCACTCCTATCCTTTGTAATTTCAAATTCCTGCTTTATCGAGTCTTTGTTTTCTCTTGTCGATGTCCTCGGCGGTTGTCTTTCTTTCGTCGACGCGTTTTGCTTTGCAATCCACGTCGCCGAGGGGCTCTGTAGACACCCCGCCTTGGACCTCTCACCCCGATTGCATACATAAGTATTTTTACTTTACTTGTTTTTGTTAATTTCTGTTAGTTTGGTTAAGTTCCTAACTGATTCCGTCAGTCTTGGACTAAACTGCACAACAGAGTTAACTATCTAGTCCATTATGTCAAAATCGCCATTTAAAAGTTGCGCACCTCCACCCTTTGGGACCAGAAGCGCATGCCTCCCGCCGACTATATGGGATGCGCCTGCGTCTGGGCGTGTCAGTTACTGATTTCTGTCCAAGAATCTCTCCCTTGCTCATTTTATATGATTTTGCCCGGGAAACTAATCTTTGTGACTCCGTCTTGACACCAAAAACACCCCCTTTCAACTATAAAAACCCCTCCAATCCACCATTGGAAGGGGGTCTCTTTTTCATCTCTTTTTGGATCTCTTTTCATCTCTCTTTTACCTCTCTTGGACCTTCTTCTTAGACTTGAAACTTTTCTATACACAAATTCTCCCAACAAGAGTTCTTCGTGACAAGACTCTACACAAATTGTTCTACAACAATTTCTCCACAACAAAACTCTTTTCAAGTCCAAGTTCAAAGTCCCTTTTCTAAAGGTACCACTTTTCTATTCTCTTATTTTATTTGCGTCCTACTAAGTATGCAATCTCCATAAAAAGGGATACAACCAAAAGGACACTTCATTATTGATGTTTGGTCAAGGTTACATCCCAACATTCCAACATTAATTTAATTCCACTTCATCTCTTAATGTAATGGTTTAGCAAATATTCAACATGTAACCATTAGACATTCAATCAATAAAATCATTTAGCTTTCATTCTCCCCTTATCTTTACTTTGTAGTTGTTAGCATATTTTATCAATTGAAGGACACGTAAATATAAGAACACCAAGAGTAGCAAGACCCGCGTAAGCGGGGCGGAGTGGGTGTTTAAGTACTTCCCACTCCGTCACCTAACCCCCGAACCCCTCATCTCAAGAATCTTTGGTTTCGTAATCAATAAAAAAGGCTTTTTTTTTTAGGTTTTCTTGCGTTCATCTAAAATGTGGGTGGCGACTCTTAAAATCAAGTAAACATCCTAGGTAATTCACTGCTCTAGCCAAGCCGTGGTTCCCCGGGGTATCTACACACCCCCGAGGTCCAAATGTGGCCAACAACCCGTTTCCCAACAACAATGCCATAAACATGATCGAGTTTGGTCAACATGATGTGAACGAAATTGAGTTTGAAGAGCCACCGCTGGTGACTTTCTTGGAATTCAATACCCCGATAATGGAAATTGGGGAGAGATGGAAAGATACCTTATGGGCCTGCGTGCAAGAGGGAAAGATGAAATGCCCACCGGATTGCATGGTGGCCAATGTGCTGAGTGCCAGGGTCTCCCACCTAAATGATAATGAGTTGATCATGATTAAGCTCACCGAGGGCAAACTGACGTATGAGGACTGTAGGGAAGAAATGGAGAAGGCTATTGAGAATGCCTTGGCAGGCGAAAGTAACAACACAAAAGACTGTTGTCCCCCTCACAATGAAAATTTCCATGTCATGGAACCGAGTAGATCACGGACCGGAAAAATGTTGATTAGGAGGGTATGTGGTCGCAATAGAGATAAAGAGGGAGGAAGTTTCGAAGTAGCAAGAATCCCGGGAATCCCCGATTACGAAAGGCACCTCGCCCAAATGAGAGGAGCAATTCGTTCTGTGCCGCACCAAGAGCTCCGGGTCCTCTGTGCAAGTGATGACGAGGAACTCCTTTTTGTTCCCCCTCGTGTTCCACTCCCAGAAATGGAAGGAAACTTTCCTATTTTGGAGGATCTCCTACCCTTACCACCGCTATCCCCACCATTGGGATTTGATAGTGAAGAGTCAGCATTCCAAAGCTATTTTTATTGCATGTTGACCATGGAAAAGCTCCATGAGGCTGTAGGTGTCGTGGAAAGCAAGTGTGCCTGCCCTATTTCCCTTGAGGAAATCCGCAAATCTGCTTACTTGTCTAGAGGAAGGGCCACGGTAAATGAGTTGAGGAAAGAGGCATGGCTTTATGACACCAAGAATCCACCACTACCCGTGGAGGAGTTGGAAGAGGTTTGTGACCCCGTGGAAGTAAGTGTGTTAACCCGCTCCGGGTAAGTGCACACAGAGAATCCCAAGAAGCCCCCGCCACCAGAATACCGTAGCATGCCTCCTCCCTATGTTAAGGAGACGGAGACCTTAGACCTTAAAAAGGAAGACCCCGTTCTTACCCAACTCAAAAGGACTCAAGACAACATCTCTTTGTGGTCTCTCCTCACTTCATCTTACTCTCATAAACTCAAACTGGAAGAATGTTTGGCTCAAACCATGGTACCTACCAACCACAGCTACGCCCGAGGAAGCCGTGCAAATGATTGGGAGTGTCCATTACAGGAACATCTTCACTTTCACAGATTTAGACTTGCCAAAATTTGGACCTAATCACAATGAAGCCCTATACATTACGGTCCAATTGTACGAGCGACGCCTTCCCCGGGTTTTGGTTGACAATGGTTCCGCCATAAATGTCCTCCCTGCCAAAATGATGGACCTACTTGACCTTAAAGCCGCTGACCTGAGGCCTTCTACAATCACGGTCAAAGCCTATGACTCTACAGCCTGATCAGTCTTAGGGGTGGTTACCTTGAATCTTTGGTTTGGAAAACAGATGGTGCCAACGGATTTCCAAGTGCTTGACATTCCCATTTCCTTCACCGCTTTGTTGGGCCGCCGTTGGCTTCATAAGGTTAATGGAGTAGCTTCTACCCTCCACCAATATATGAAGTATGTACTGTTGGGATTTGCATAATCAAACGTAGCGGAATAAACCCAAAGTCTAGATCCATTCAAGATGATTAAATTAATATGAAGATGAATTTAGAATACTAACCGTGGTGATGTTTTAAAATTTCAGATCTTCAACCTTTGTTCTTCGCGCTTCTTTGAATCACGAACACAGGAACACGACCTCAAAGATTGGATCACGAACTTGGAGGAGTTGATGCCAACGCCCTCTATGTTTATCCACACGCGAACGAATATCAAGAACTCTTCTTGATCCGGATTGCTAGACCCAATAGAACACGTTTCTATATGAAGGCTATATGAGAATATGGTTCTTATTCTTAGGGAAGAAGAACAGATTTTCTCTCTCTTGAAGGCTCTCTAATTGATCAAGTATCAATTGTCTCTGATTAGGGTATTGAGAGGTGTATTTAAACTCATTAAACCTAAACCTTTTAGGAGAAATAGGTTAAATCCCGTCACAATACGAAATCAGAAAATTTGGCCCGAATAGGACCTGCTCGGCTGAGTCCTTTGAGGTGCTCGGCCGAGCGCCTCTTTAATTAACCATTCTGTTTCTCTTGCTCGGCCGAGTCCTTTGAGGTGCTCGGCCGAGCACCAGCAGAAAGTCATTTTTAGCCTTTTAAACAATTCGTTTGTTTGTGTGTGACCCCATAGGATTATATTAAGTTGTCAATGAGTCCAAACACATTTGTACTCATAAATCATGAGCATACTCTAGCAAGCCATCATGACTACCCAATTAATATAACTTGTCAAAGTTCGTGAATCCTTTATAGAACATATCATAATCCTTTTATCCACGACGTCATTGAACGTAAGCCATGGTCAATGGTCAACTTACAATGTTCAATACTTTCTCGATTCCGAATGTAATGATAATACAAATCTCATTTGAGCACGGCCATGCATTTCATCAATACCATTCATTGAATGGCCAAATCTTGACATCTCTCTTGATGAGGGATAAATCCTATCTTGGCTTATTACTCTTCCCAGCATGATTTTGATTACGCCAATCATATTCTTTATAACTATCCGGTTAGGGATAATGTTTGAATATGTCAAACATAATGTTTATCAAGTGGAAGACTGTAATAACCTCAGGTCTAGGGATTCAATGATATAACTATTAGAGGTTTAATTATGACATTATGACCATGACATAAACCTCATCTTTGGGTCATGTCCGGTATATGTTCACCAATATATACCCATAAGTTTAACTTGTATCCCATACAAATAATCAACATATGATTATCTAATTAAACTTATACTAGTTCTTCATAAGTACTAGGCACAGGATTATAATAATAAACATGCAAAGGATATAATAATCAACATTCAATATCTTTATTAATATATAAATAACATTAATCGTTCAAATAACGTGCCTAGAGCATACAACACCAACATGTACAGGGGAACAACCTCATAATCATCTACGGGGACAGTGTCACCACTGAGGGAACCAACACCAACGGGATTCCCGTGCTAGAAATCAAGCACAAGGAAAATGGCATGGTATTGACCGGCTTCACAGAGATACCTCCCAAAGGTCACATTTGTTGTGTGGACCTCACACTCTCAAAGGGTAAGATCCCTCCTGCAATAAAAATGATGCGCCTAATACACTACCTCCCGGGGCTTGGTCTTGGGAGAAAGCTCAAGGGGACCCATAAGGTTGTCGAAGTCAAAGAACAAAAGACACTCCATGGCTTGACGTGAGAATAGATAAGGAAATGACTCGAAAGAAAAGCCAAGCCAAGGCTCGAGGGATCCCGTACAAGGCTCCTAATCTCTGTCCTTATACCTTTGACATGAGCCGTTACTTTGTAAAGGGAGGAATCCAAACTGAAGCCCCGGATGTAAAGAAACTGTTAATGATCACTAATTGGGATAAGAGGCAAGAGGATCTTAAAAATTTCTGGGGGATGACCGCCAACCCCATAAGAAGGACATTCCTCGATATGCTGGAGATGCTTGTTCCCACTGAGACTACAGTAACGCATGAGTATGTCTTCAAAGGGGTTCCCGAGGTTGTGAAGCTATTCAAAGCCTTGTCCATGGAAGGAGATAACAAGGAGGTAGAACCCATCTGGGGTCTGTAAGTACCCCAATATGAAACCGACCTATCTTAGAGGTAGCCTTAGCACCGTTTCAGGGATAAGCTAATAGGCCAGGACCTCCCTAGGATAAGCTATAAATTCTAGGATTACTCTGGTATAAAATTGGAAAAATCCAGAAGCTCGCCAGGCTAAGCCGTACGGATGCTTTGGGTACTAGAGGGGCCTAGCCGTACGGCTGGTTTGGGCACCCTCAGTCCCTATAAATAGAACCCCTTGCTGATCATTTCAGGGGGGGAGAAACATTAGAACTAAGGTTACTCTGTCGAATTCACCTCAGAATAGTGTGAGTAAGAGTGAACAAAGAGTGAAAGAGAGAAAGGAAGATTGGCCTAAACCAAGATAGGTAAAGCCACCTTCTCCCCCTCCCTTCTCTTCATCTAAGAACTCTATTTATCTTTGATCTTGTCATTTATTGTTGATATTTACATTCTTGCAAGTCTTGTTCATTCAAGCAATATACATATATCTATTATTATTTATATTTCCTAGTCCAAGCTATGAGATGATCAAAGGTGCCCTCCATACTTTATGTGGAAGAGGTTCAAACCTAGTTTGATCATGGCTTGTTGATTGTTCATTTACATTCTTGTCATGGATGATGCTCTTGTTGTTCATTTTGCTCATTTTAAGCTATGATGATCATGTTGAGGATAAAGTCTCAATCTTTATCCTCATCACCTTGATCTAGCCCAAAATTCCCAAGTTTGGGTAATAAAGATCCAATCTTTATGGTTTGTTCTTGTCCCTAAAGGATTAATCTTGCCTAGAAGAGCCATTTTGATGGTAAAGTTTCAATCTTTACTCATCAAATGGTCACTATGGCTCAAAAGGGCATATTGGCCACCTTTTTCATGTTTCTCCCATGATTGCCTTTGATCATGCCCAAACTCTTGTTTTGGGAGGTTCTTTGATGATCAAATGGCATAGGAATGAGTTGTTAATGTTGTTTTGTGTTAGAATAACAAACTGGAATCAGAACAGTTTGGTCCAGTTCAAGCAGAATGCTCTGTTTCTGCCTGGAACTGGACTGTTGCTTGAACAAACTGTAAAATCCCAGGAGTGGTCTCTCCATCCGTACGGCTACTTTGGCCGTATGGGGAGATTGACCATTTTGCCCTTCTGTCTTCTGTTTTCTTGTCAAACAAACCCCTTTCCGGTTGAAAAGATAAATAAAAAGTTAAAACAAAGATTTTACGTTAAAACACACACACACACATGCACTTTCGTTAACTAACAAGGGAGACTCGGCTTTGTCCGAGGCAACTTGGGAGGACGTAAAAACTCTTCCCAAGTGTAGATACCCCGGGAAACCACGGCTTGGCTAGAGCGGTGAATTATCCTAGGATGTCTAACTTGTTTTTTGATTGTTTAGAGTCGCCACCTATGTTTTTAAAGGAACATAAGAAAAACCTAGAAATAGCCTAATTTATGTACAAAACCAGAGATTCGGGAGAGAAGGGTTCGGGGGTTAGGTGACGGAGTGGGAAGTACTTAAACACCCACTCCGCCCCGCTTATGCGGGTCTTGCTACTATTGGTGTTCTAATGCTAAATGTCCTTCAATTTATTAACAGTGCTATCAATTATAATGTAAAGAAAAAGGGGAAGAAAAGAGAATTGTTTTATTTATAAATTTATGCTAAACAATTACATTAAGAAATGTATAGGAAATTAAAGTAGAGATTAAAATGTAGGGAGATAACCTTAACCAACTTTAATGTAGTAAAGTGGTCATTTGGTCATGTCCCAATTGATGGGGATTGCATACTAGTAAGACTAGAATAAAAGAGAAGAAGAATAAAAGTACCTTTAGAAAAGAGGACCTTAGACTTTGACTTGAAGATGGTGTTGTTTGTAGAGAAATGGTTGTGCAACACTTTGTGTAGTGTTTGTTTGTAGGGAAAATGTGTTGAGAGAACTTGTGTATAGTTCTTGTAGGGAAGATGAAGTTGGGGTCCAAAAAGTGTAAAAAGAGTCCCCTTTCTAAGGTAGAAGATGATGGTTTTTATAGGTAAAAAAGAGAGGGAAAGGTTGGAGGGAAATTGGTCAATCCATGTGAGATGGAATTGACCAATAGAAAATAAGATAAATAAAATAATAAATGAAAGAAATAAAAGAAAATCAAATAATAATAAAAAGAAATATTTTGTTTTTTAATGAAAAGGCTAGAATAAAGGATTGGGAGTTTTTGGAACAAAGGGGGGATGAACTTGGATGTAAAAAGAGGTTATTTTGTAAACTAGGAAAAGGAGGGAAATAATCCGTTACTGCCAAAGTGGAAAGCGCGCGAGTCCCGCTTTTGGGGCGAGACCCGCGCGCAGCCCGTTAACAGTTCCGGAAGCGCCCGCGGCAGAAAAGGACAGAATGACAGAATGACCCTAAAAGTTAACTCTGATATGCAGTTTAGTCCAAAACTAACAGAATCAGTTAGGAACTTAACCGAAGTAACAGAAATCAACAAAAATAAGTTAAATAAAAATACTTTGTATGCAATCGGGGTGAGAGGTCCAAGGCGGGGTGTCTACAGAGCCCCTCGGCGATGTGGATTGCAAAGCAAAACGCGTCGACAAAAGTAAAAACACCAGCCGAGGACATCGACAAAGAAAAAAAAGAAAAGAAAGCAAAGACTCGATGAAAGCAGTAATTTGAAATTGCTAGAGATAGGGGTGCGCTCCCTGTGTGAGCGTCTTTTGTTGGTAGAGGGGGTGGCATGATCCGTTGGTAAACCTGCCGGCTGAATCCGTTAAGTGAGGCCGTTAGTGAACCCTTGAATGAAGCCGTTAGTGAACCTTCGAATGAGGCCGTTAGTGAACCTTTGAGGAGGCCGTTAGTGAACCTTTGAGGAGGCCGTTGGTGAACCCTTGAATGAGGCCGCCGTTAGTGAAATCCATTGAGGAGGCCGTTAGTGAACCCTTGAATGAGGCCGTTAGTGAACCTTTGTTGAGGAGGCCGTTAGTGAAATCCATTGATGAGGCAGTTAGTGAACCTTTGAGGAGGCCGTTAGTGAAATCCATTGATGAGGCCGTTAGTGAACCTTTGAGGAGGCCGTTAGTGAACCTTCGTTGACGAATCCGTTAGTGAAATCCATTGATGAGGCCGTTAGTGAACCTTCGAGGAGGCCATTAGTGAACCTTTGAATGAGGCCGTTAGTGAACCTTGAGGCCGTTAATGAACCCTTGAATGAGGCCGTTAGTGAACCTTTGAGGAGGCCGTTAGTGAACCTTGAGGCCGTTAGTGAACCTTTGAGGAGGCCGTTAGTGAACCTTCGAGGCCGTTGGTGAACCCTTGAATGAGGTCGTTAGTGAACCTTTGAGGAGGCCGTTAGTGAACCTTTTGACGAATCCGTTAGTGAAATCCGTGGATGAGGCCGTTAGTGAACCTTTGTTGACGAATCCGTTAGTGAATTCCGTTGATGAGGCCGTTAGTGAACCTTTGTTGACGAATCCGTTACTGAAATCTGTTGATGAGGCCGTTAGTGAACCTTCGAGGCCGTTAGTGAACCTTTGTTGACGAATCCGTTAGTGAAATCCGTTGATGAGGCCGTTAGTGTACCTTCGAGGCCGTTAGTGAACCTTTGTTGACGAATCCGTTAGTGAAATCCGTTGATGAGGCCGTTAGTGAACCTTCGAGGCCGTTAGTGAACCTTTGTTGACGAACCCGTTAGTGAAATCCGTTGATGAGGCTGTTAGTGAACCTTCGAGGCCGTTAGTGAACCTTTGTTGACGAATCCGTTAGTGAAATCCGTTGATGAGGCCGTTAGTGAACCTTCGAGGCCGTTAGTGAACCTTTGTTGACGAACCCGTTAGTGAAATCCGTTGATGAGGCCGTTAGTGAACCTTCGAGGCCGTTAGTGAACCTTTGTTGTCGAACCCGTTAGTGAAATCCGTTGATGAGGCCATTAGTGAACCTTCTAGGCCGTTAGTGAACCTTTATTGACGAATTCGTTAGTGAAATCCGTTGATGAGGCCGTTAGTGAACCTTCGAGGCCGTTAGTGAACCTTTATTGACGAATCCGTTAGTGAAATCCGTTGATGAGGCCGTTAGTGAACCTTTGACGAATTGCTGCTTTGAAGCCGTGTGCTGTTTGGCGTTGCAGTTGACTTTTGCGGGGATGCGGGCATGGTTGACTGTGGACCATTTTCTGCTGGGGATGAAGTGCCTCGAGTTGCAGATGCTGTTTGACTTCGCGGTGGTACCTGTTATGTGCTTTGCAGGTATATGTGCTAGTGCAAGAAGATGCATGAAGTGTGAAATGAAGAGAGAAATTGTGCTCGTGGTGCAATGTGATTTGAAAGCAGTTTTGCATGAGAGAGAGATTTGCAAGAATGAAGAAATTGTTTCTGTGTGCTGTGTGATTTTGAGGAAAGTATTAATGAATGATGTTCATACCTTCACTTACCGTGGCCGCTTGATTCGGGATGGAGATGTTGTGGCTTTGATGAAGATGATGAACTGCTGCTGTTTTCGATGGAATGTTGGTGAGATGACATTCTGAATGATGGGTTGGTCGTGCCAAAGGCTGCCTACGTATCCTTTGAAGGGAATCAGATCAGCGTAGTTCAAGGATGATGGAGAATGCTAGAGGAGAAGCTAGGAGCAAAGCAAAGTAAAGCACATACTTTTGCACATAGAAGGAGAAAAAGAAAAAGAAAATCTTTTTTTTTTTTTTTTTAGATTAGAAAGGAAAGAATATGCACACATGTGAGGAAAAGATTTTTTTTTTTTAGTTCGTGGGTGAACCATTTTAACCATTGTGTGCTTGTGAAGCCAACCCAAGATCAAGTCATGTTCAGTCGAAGTCCGGATTGCCTAGCTTGAATTCTGTTGTCGCCGGTGTGCCCAACGAAGATTGATGTCTAGCCCCAAGAGATTTGTCGATTATGGGGCTTCAAAAGGCTTTTGATGCCGAGATGAGGGGTTGCTGATTGTAAAGCCCCTAGAATGCCTTTGATGCCAAATTTTGAGGGACTTGCATAGCTCCAAGATAAATCAGCTCTTGGCCCATTCGAGTAAATCGCCCTTTGTTGTTGTAGTGAGCAAGCCCCAAGAGGAGATCGTTGATGCCAAGCTTCGAGAGATTGCAAAGCCCCAAGTGTCGTGGGCTTGTAGATGGCGGGATGTGAAGACTTTTCATTGTAAAGCCCCAAATTATCTCGTGATTGGCTCGACATTGAGAGCGGATGTACCGTTTGGTAGAATTCTTGATAGATATCTCCTTCTTGCTCTTACTGGGGAGATGAATGGCCTCATTGTGGTCGATACCCAAATGGCTGAGGGCTTATGTCAAAGGATGCAGTAATGTCTTGCGGTGCCGTCGAGGTCGCGGAGAATAAGGTCTTGGCGTAATAAAGTCTCAAATGAGTATGCTTGCTTGACTCTTCTTGAGTTGAACTAATGACGGATCTTCGGATGCAACTAGTGCTGTGGCCCAACTTTATCTGAGCTGCACCTTGTGCTTTTGATCTGGGAGAAGGGGGTGCTGAATTG
This sequence comes from Campanula takesimana, assembly GCA_026119855.1. Taxonomy (NCBI): domain Eukaryota; kingdom Viridiplantae; phylum Streptophyta; class Magnoliopsida; order Asterales; family Campanulaceae; genus Campanula; species Campanula takesimana. The sequence goes on from JAOWBW010000293.1 coordinate 943,115, forward strand.
CAGAAACATTGGGATTGGCCGTGGCATTTCCCGCTATAACCCTGTTTTTTATTAGAGTTTAGCATATTGAATCTTTTTCCTTTTCTCTAAGACTTGCTTCAAAATCTCGCTGTGAGTTCTAACAAAAATCATCAACTTCATTCATAACATCGGAGTCTTCATTTAAAACCAAGAGGCCTTTGACTTGAAGTGTTGAGAGACCCTTGAATCTTGATTGTTCTCATGGAGCCATAAGACTACTCTACATTGCACTTGCTCGAGTATTGTTGCCCAAAAGACTGTCGGTCGCGAAGCCCTAATACTGCCCTTTGCTTGAATTACTGTAATGCCGTAGCCCAAAAGATTGTAGATTGCGAAGCCCGTTGAGACCTTCGGTGCCGAATTGAGGAAGCTTCCAATGTTGCACATGACTTGGCTGGGGATACTGCTGGGGAGTTAATTGCTCTTTGCTGAGGGAGCCTTTAAGACTTGACCGTAGCCCCTAGAGTGCCATCATTGATTGCGAGAAAGGTCCACCCTTGATTGGGGAAACGAGCACGGGCACACATGACAAGAGGGCTTTTTGACATCCCTTTTGAGGGACTTTGAGGATAGTCTCACACATCTTTCTTGAGCATAGCCCCTAGGGCATATTGATTGCCAAATGAAGCAAAAGAATCCCTTGTTCTTGAGTCACATAGCCCCTAGGGCGTCACCATTTGTTGAGCAAAGCAAGAGTGACCCATCCTCGTGCGAGGGAAAAAACATGAGAGGACATGGCAAGAGCTACTCCATTTCTCAGGATCCTTTCGGCGTACTTTAGAAGCACATACTTGAAGAAGCTTTGAAAACTGAGACACATGTTGTTGCTATTTGCTGCCCAAGCCAATTGACTAGCTATGGGTTATTTGTGCAACCTCGTGCCCTTTTGTGATGGGCTCGTTCTCGGATGGGTCTTGGTTACCACGGGCCTTCTTTTCATGAACCCAAGAATGCACACTGCTGGAGAATGATACCAATAACCCAAGACAACCTTTGATGGTGCCATATCTTGTCGAGCTTTTTGCAATCCCAAAGTTGACTCGGTGGGGAATTGACTTGCTGAGGAGATCCAATGTAGAGCTCGTGTAGTTGTCTTCTTTAGAGGCCAGAGATCTCCATTTCTCTTTCCCTTCTCTCTCTCACTCTCTCATTTTTTTTTATGACGTACCCTGTTTTTTGCCTAGACCGCCCTTTCGGGTTTTCAATCTAGCGGGCATCTCTTTTGCGTCTTCATTTTTTACTCGATTAATGAGGAAGTGTGCATTGACTCTAGCTGAGGATGAGAGACATGTGATTTTGCGGTGAAAACCTTTTGTCACTAAATATGAGTGACATTGACTCGACTAGGGAAGTGTCCCTAGTATTGACATGTATTTTTTTTATTGAATTGAATGACTCACGAAGGCAAGTAAGTCATTAAGAGAGAAGATAAGGAAAGCCCCAATTTGATTGCAAGAAATTGGGAGTATGCAGAAAGAATAGAAGTCCTTAGACTCGACAAGGAACGCGAAATGATTCCAAATCTAAGAAAGTTGTTCAATCTTTTTGGTGATTAATTCATTGGCAAATGAATCGTGCAAAGATGTCTTGACAAGTTCGAGATGAAGGCCGATCACCATAACGCGCTAGGGCTAAACATATCTTCTTTCTTGCATGAGACCGGACCCACAGGTTGCCTACGTTCCTCCAGTGTAGAGGCTCAGGTCACCGTAGTTCTTGTGAATCCTCCTTTTGATGTGAGGATTTGTTGCTTCGTCGTGTAGCTTCGTCCTCTTTTTGTGGATGGAATGATATTGATCTTGATGTGAACTTCTTTGATTGAGGGGGATTTTTTTTTTATTTTTTTTTGTGCTCTAACTTTTGCCTAGGTTGATTTGAAGAGTTCAACCTAGCGAGCATTTTTTTTTTAATCCCCCCTTTGAAACATTGCTTGATTTTTCTCCATGGTTGTTGCTTCACCTTTGATGTCTTGGCTTTGTCTTCGTCGTTGATGATGTTGCCTTCGTCACAATGTTTAGCCCCTAGGCGTTCAAGTGATGGCCTTCATTCCAAAACTCCTTTAGGCATCTTTTCATCATTTTGCCAAGAATTAGATTGAACAACTTGGAAGAGTGTATGAGGACAAGAACGACTTTTATTTGATGATGAGACTTGACTCAAAATTTCACATTAATTGGACAAAGAAAACTTAATGCACACTTAAGAGGACGTTGACTCTTTTTTTTTTTTTTTTAATTCCTATTACTAGGTAGAGAAAGAGAAACGGAGATTGTTGTTGTAGTCCCCATTGTCGTTGTAGTCTCCTTGTGGCATGATTTCTTGTAGAAGCCCCATTTCGAAACCAAATCATTCTTCTTTGATGAGTTCTTGCATGTTGGCACTCTCTAAAGGTTGCTCTTCACCCACAGTAAATTCGCCGTTGTCGAACAAATCTTGGATGATGTTTCGGAGAAGGAAGCACCCTTCGGTAGTATGGCCACTATGCTTGTGGTAGCTGCACCATTCACCATGTGCATGATTCTTCGGTATCGTCTTCGACTTGAACCCCTCAAAAGGCTTGACCTTTCCACTTGCCACCAAAGTTTCAAATGCTTCAGCTTGGGTTACTCCTAGGAGAGGAGTGAAAACTCGGTTGTTGGCGGTACCTTTGTAGCTTTTGAGGGACGGGCCACTTGAGCATGCTGTACCCTTAAACTTTGCCTTGTTGTTGGTGAGCTCTTGCAAACGGGCTTTGAGCTCTTGCAAACGGGCTTTGAGCTCGGAAACCTCTTCTTTGTGAATCTTCCTCTCGAGATCAAAATGGGCTTGCCACAAATCGTCTTTTCGGCGGGCATCCTCGGAAAGTCTATCCATTTGTTCCCCCATGGCTCTTATTATGTTGAAGAGTCTTTCGTTGGACACGGAGAAGTACCCACCATTGTTGTTGTTGCCGTTGGAAGTCATTGGACCTATTGAAAGAACACGGTTGATCTTAGGTTGGCCCCACAAATACCTTTTGAGTAAAATAAATTTAACCCACAAACATGAAAAAGACTCAACCATATAAAGAAAATGACTTTTTTTTGTTTTTTTTTTATTTACAAAAGTCGGAAGGACGGAGTCCTTTTTGGGGTTTCTAGAAAAAATAGTGGAATCGTCACACTAGTATATAGACCTTCTCGCGGTCCCATATACTCATCGGATTCCACTACGCTTGTGAGACCTACATGTGTCGGGATTAAACTAAATTAATGTAGTAAATCATACATGCGGGGACGGATTTTTATTTTCGTCCAAAATAATCACTCTTGGGGACGGAGTTTTATTTCGTCCATTGCAACAAGTTGGCATGTATGATTTGAAGACATTAGTTTAGGGAAATCTTGGCACATGAAAAACCGACTTGGTCACGGAGTGTTAGACCCTAGACTAGAATTGTGTGGCTTGTGCTCGGCTAAAGAGAGGCTTAAAGGTCACCCCCGGCATGTAGTCTTGAACTACGCCACGGGCTGAGGTTGACCGCTTCGAAAGAGTCAAGGTCGGGTGGAGCTTGAAACTTTCTAGGACGGGCCTCGACGGGTTTGGGGTTGGACTTGTGCGACTCGATAGTGAGCAATTGATAAGAATATGTGCATGTAGTGTGAGGTCTAACAAGTGACAAAATATATATATATATATATTTTTTTCAAAAGAAATAAAAAAAAAACAAATAAGCACACAATTACAACCTTTGAATCACCCGTGTGACCGATACAAATAAACAGAAAGTAAAAACTATTTTGTGCAGGCCCGGTGCCCACACACTGTCAAAACCACTCTGTTCTGTGCACTGTTCTGTTTCTGGAAAATGCCCAGAAGCGCGCGCATTAGGATGTCTACTCGGGAGGCGCGCGCGTTAGACAAAGAGGGGCAGAGGCGCCCGCATCTGGGTAACAACCTGTAAATCAGCGGGTTCAAGGGATTGCCTTGACCCTAAATAAAAATGTTTTCCCTTGCAGAATTTGTTAGCACAGAAACATGGAATGGAAGGACAAGAAGGAAGACGGGCGATTCTGGTAATTGGGGTCGGACGCGCGCGCTTTAGGCCAAGGAGGCCAGAGGCGCGCGCTTCCCACCCTTTTTACCAGAATGCCCAGAAAACAGTAATAAGAACACCAAAAGTTAAGAACGCAAGTTTAACCCTCTAAATCGTCCCCAGCAGAGTCGCCACTGTAGATACCCCGGGAAAACACGGCTTGGCTAGAGCGGTGAATTATCCTAGGATGTCTAACTTGTTTTTAGATTGTTTAGAGTCGCCACCTATGTTTTTAAAGGAACATAAGAAAAACCTAGAAATAGCCTAATTTATGTACAAAACCAGAGATTCGGGAGAGAAGGGTTCGGGGGTTAGGTGACGGAGTGGGAAGTACTTAAACACCCACTCCGCCCAGCTTATGCGGGTCTTGCTACTATTGGTGTTCTAATGCTAAATGTCCTTCAATTTATTAACAGTGCTATCAATTATAATGTAAAGAAAAAGGGGAAGAAAAGAGAATTGTTTTATTTATAAATTTATGCTAAACAATTACATTAAGAAATGTATAGGAAATTAAAGTAGAGATTAAAATGTAGGGAGATAACCTTAACCAACTTTAATGTAGTAAAGTGGTCATTTGGTCATGTCCCAATTGATGGGGATTGCATACTAGTAAGACTAGAATAAAAGAGAAGAAGAATAAAAGTACCTTTAGAAAAGAGGACCTTAGACTTTGACTTGAAGATGGTGTTGTTTGTAGAGAAATGGTTGTGCAACACTTTGTGTAGTGTTTGTTTGTAGGGAAAATGTGTTGAGAGAACTTGTGTATAGTTCTTGTAGGGAAGATGAAGTTGGGGTCCAAAGAGTGTACAAAGAGTCCCCTTTCTAAGGTAGAAGATGATGGTTTTTATAGGTAAAAAAGAGAGGGAAAGGTTGGAGGGAAATTGGTCAATCCATGTGAGATGGAATTGACCAATAGAAAATAAGATAAAAAAAATAATAAATGAAAGAAATAAAAGAAAATCAAATAATAATAAAAAGAAATATTTTGTTTTTTAATGAAAAGGCTAGAATAAAGGATTGGGAGTTTTTGGAACAAAGGGGGGATGAACTTGGATGTAAAAAGAGGTTATTTTGTAAACTAGGAAAATGAGGGAAATAAGGTGCAATCCGTTACTGCCAAAGTGGGAAGCGCGCGAGTCCCGCTTTTGGGGCGAGACGCGCGCGCAGACTGTTAACAGTTCCGAAAGGGCCCGCGGCAGAAAAGGACAGAATGACAGAATGACCCTAAAAGTTAACTCTGTTATGCAGTTTAGTCCAAAACTAACGGAATCAGTTAGGAACTTAACCGAAGTAGCAAAAATCAACAAAAATAAGTTAAATAAAAATACTTTGTATGCAATCGGGGTGAGAGGTCCAAGGCGGGGTGTCTACAGAGCCCCTCGGCGACGTGGATTGCAAAGCAAAACGCGTCGACGAAAGTAAAAACACCCGCCGAGGACATCGACAAAGAAAAAGAAAGAAAAGAAAGCAAAGACTCGATGAAAGCAGTAATTTGAAATTGCTAGAGATAGGGGTGCGCTCCCTGTGTGAGCGTCTTTTGTTGGTAGAGGGGGTGGCATGATCCGTTGGTAAACCTGCCGGCTGAATCCGTTAAGTGAGGCCGTTAGTGAACCCTTGAATGAAGCCGTTAGTGAACCTTCGAATGAGGCCGTTAGTGAACCTTTGAGGAGGCCGTTAGTGAACCTTTGAGGAGGCCGTTAGTGAACCCTTGAATGAGGCCGTTAGTGAACCTTTATTGAGGAGGCCGTTATTGAAATCCATTGATGAGGCGGTTAGTGAACCTTTGAGGAGGCCGTTAGTGAAATCCATTGATGAGACCGTTAGTGAATCTTTGAGGAGGCCGTTAGTGAACCTTCGTTGACGAATCCGTTAGTGAAATCCGTTGATGAGGCCGTTAGTGAACCTTCGAGGAGGCCGTTAGTGAACGTTTGAATGAGGCCGCTAGTGAACCTTGAGGCCGTTAATGAACCCTTGAATCAGGCCATTAGTGAACCTTTGAGGAGGCCGTTAGTAAACCTTGAGGCCGTTAGTGAACCTTTGAGGAGGCCGTTAGTGAACCTTCGAGGCCGTTGGTGAACCCTTGAATGAGGCCGTTAGTGAACCTTTGAGGAGGCCGTTAGTGAACCTTTTGACGAATCCGTTAGTGAAATCCGTGGATGAGGCCGTTAGTGAACCTTTGTTGACGAATCCGTTAGTGAAATCCGTTGATGAGGCCGTTAGTGAACCTTTGTTGACGAATCCGTTAGTGAAATCCGTTGATGAGGCCGTTAGTGAACCTTCGAGGCTGTTTGTGAACCTTTGTTGACGAATCCGTTAGTGAAATCCGTTGATGAGGCCGTTAGTGTACCTTCGAGGCCGTTAGTGAACCTTTGTTGACGAATCTGTTAGTGAAATCCATTGATGAGGCCGTTAGTGAACCTTCGAGGCCGTTAGTGAACCTTTGTTGACGAACCCGTTAGTGAAATCCGTTGATGAGGCCGTTAGTGAACCTTCGAGGCCGTTAGTGAACCTTTGTTGAAGAATCCGTTAGTGATATCCGTTGATGAGGCCGTTAGTGAACCTCCGAGGCCGTTAGTGAACCTTTGTTGTCGAACCCGTTAGTGAAATCCGTTGATGAGGCCGTTAGTGAACCTTCGAGGCCGTTAGTGAACCTTTGTTGACGAATCCGTTAGTGAAATCCGTTAAATTGGTCCGGTTCCCGCGTTTGGTATTTCGCCCTTGAAACGTGCTCGTGTTTTTTTTGGGGCGGGATCCTTACAGTGGCGACTCCGCTGGGGGTTACAGTGCTTTCGGACTTCTTTCTAGAAGATTCGGGGGCATTCTTGTTTGGGTCAAACTCCCGTTCCCGTTAGTTGACTTCTTGCATATTTGTGTGTGTTTGATATTTCTGTTTGAACCGTTTTGAGTACATACGTTCTGGAAATACGATAAACTGGGGCTTGATGATCAGAAGTTGGAGAAACTGAGAAAAATCTTCACCCTCTTGCTTTAGCCGTACGGCTACTTTGGGTAGGGGCCAGAATGTTGCCAATTAACATTTTGGTGCAGGGCTGCAACATTCTGGATGCCCCTCTGCTTCTACTTGTCCAGGTTCCAAATTTACAGTCTTACTTGTGCACATTACCTTCATTCTTTTGGCCAAAACTTGATTTTAAAAGGTGATAAAACTTGGTTATGCATGATCTTTTGTCAATAAAATGGTTTCCAAAACCTCATCGTGCATAATCCTTTTTGTAAGGGTTTTTCTTGAGTCTTCTTGTTGTGCACAAATTGCTTTGTACAAAAGGGTTTCAATGTAAAATATTTCTTTTGCAAAAGTTTGATTCAAAATTCTTTGTTGTGCACAACTTGGTACATGTACTAGTTTTGGTCTTTGTTTGTTCATATTCCTTGATTTGTTGTGTGTATAAATTGTTTAATCCATGCTTGTTCATACTTTTTCATATCCTGCTTATGCCATGCTCATCATATTGAAAAACGGATTGAAAATCTCTATTTTGACTCAAAAGGGAACATAGAATGGCTTCACACTACGCGCACTTGACCTTGCACGTTCCAAATGCCCTTTTAACCCGGGATGGATGCCACGATGCAGCTCGTTGGGCGCTCTTGTTCCCTTTGATGCGCGCACGGGTCCATTCCACCTTCCCTTCCGAGCCGAGTCAACCACACTTGTCCGTGACACACAAATACCGTGACCTTGGTTGGTTTTTGGTCTAGCTCACGTTGCCACGTCCATAACGCGTGTCCAAAGTTAATTGTGGCCAAGTTAACGACGGAGTTGTGACTCCTTGATGAAATGCAAGTGTGGCCTAACCAGCCTTTAACTCGTGCATTAATGATGACCGCAATTAGCGAAGGTCATGTGCTAAGGATAGGGTGACACCGTGTCGTTAAGCCCTAATATACGAGTTATTTTAATCATCCTTAAGGACATGGTCAAGGACTGAGACGCCTCATTCAAAATGAGGTCATGTCGGAATATCGGTGCAGCCTTTGGTGTAGCCTTCGGAAAAAATCTCGATTCCGACTGGGGCTTAATATTGATTAGGATGACCCGCGCATTGGGAACCTTGCAATGCACTAGACCCTAGGTTCGTTTCTTTTGGTCGGTGGAAGCCGCTTGCCCTATAGGACCCTCGCTCGGGATAGTCCGTCTATGGGAGCGTGCAAGACAGGTGAAAAACGAGGGGTCTATAGGCGTAGTGATGGCCTCCACTGATCCAGGGTTTAGATTAGTTGCGAAAAAGAAGAGAAATCTTTTCCAACCATTTAGGAATAAAAATTTGTTTTAAGTAAACTTGAATGATTTATTAATTGCGCGTTGCATGAGCTTGCTCCGTTTTTGCTTCCTGTCTTTGATACATTGCATTGTTTCGCTAACCAGTGCCACCCCCGTTAAGTCTTTGGAAGGATCCATGTTATCCTTCAAGACCTCCGTCAAGTCCCGTTAAGCCTTTGGATGGATCCATGTTATCCTCCAAGACTTTTGATTAGTCCAGTTTAGTCTTTGGACAGATCCATGTTATCCTCCAAGACTTTTGATTAGTCCCGCTTAGTCTTTGGACGGATCCATATTATCCTCCAAGACTTTTGATTAGTCCCGTTTAGTCTTTGGACGGATCCATGTTATCCTCCAAGACTTTTGATTAGTCCCGTTTAATCTTTGGACGGATCCATGTTATCCTCCAAGACTTTTGAATAGTCCCGTTTAGCCTTTGGACGGATCTATGTTATCCTCCAAGACTTTTGATTAGTCCCGTTTAGTCTTTGGAAGGATCCATGTTATCCTTCAGGACCTCCGTCAAGTCCCGTTAAGTCTTTGGAAGGATCCATGTTATCCTTCAAGACCCTCGTTAAGATCCTCGTTGAGACCCTAGGAAAAGTCCCCTAGGTCCCCACAAAGATCCCCGTTAAATTCTAAGAATAGTCCCCTAGGAAGCCAGTCAAGTCCTTGGATGGATTCTCGTTAAGACATTAGTCGTGTTCGTCCTTCCCTCTTAAGATTCTAATCCCGTCCGAACTACGGTGACCTGAGCCTCTCATCACGTGGGACCCCCTCCCTCGTGGTGAGGGGAACGTAGGCAACTTCGGCCCGGTCAAATATCCCAAATAGAGACACGTGTGTCTTTAACCCAAGTGTTCACCCAATGTTTACCCGAGCCTAAACTACCTTTTTTTTCCGTGGCTTAGATGAAGTGGAAGAGAGCATCATGTCGCCGACTGGTGCGTGTGGAGTCAGAAAGTTCCCCGGTCACTACAACCTCTCCGATCCGGTACCTCAGAAAGATCACTTTAGTGGACAGTAGCTTGAGAAATGACGCCGCGGATAATTCGGATGGCCTAACGAACGAAGAGTTGTTCCAAGCTTCAGAAACCCCCGGGGCTGAGAAAGAAGTCATCACAGATAGCCACAGAGAAACGCAAACTCCGTCTGATGAGTCGACGAGTCAAAGAGGTGTTACAGCTCTGTTTCAAATTGATGGGCCATTCACCAAGGTGACCAACCATAATGAAAGGGTGGAAGCTACCCGACCCCCGGATTGTAACCAAAGATTTCCCCCTCCATCTCATCAAAATACTGAGACCTCCATTTCTTCGCCCCAACACGCCGTCGTCCACAACGAGCCTCTCACTCAAATCTTCCTCACTCCGCCTCATCCCAAATCCAACGTCTCCCATAAGACACCTCCTATAAAACCCCAAACACAACCCACTCAAAAGGCCCGCAAACCACTGTTCACACCAGTTACGCCTCAAGAATCATACTCACAACACCTTCCCAATCGTGTCCCTTCTCGATTCAATGCCATCAACCAAGTCACCAGAGATCAGTCACTGTTTAAACCATATATGGATACCCGACCAGGCATCACTAACTTGCCTCCACCAGATTTTCCGATGAGATTCCGGGGTGGCCCGTATCATTTCTATAATCCAAGACCTTTTGGACCACAAGCTCCTTACATGCCTCAAATGTATATTCCTGCAAGCAACTAAGGTTATGGGTATTCCTACACCCATGCACTTCCACAGAATCCTCATGTTGGACCTCAGTCAGGTACATTGTTGGGAAAAAGAAGGCAAATGGAAGCTAAGTTTGAAAGGACACTCGATGGGCACCCCTTTGCATTGAGTAGCGGTGATTCTCATCCCCACCACACTCTGGTCAACAATGAAAGAAAAGCCAAGGGCCGAGCCAAGCTCCATTTCACAAAGTTTGAGGATTTCGGAATGCCCATAAGCAAAGTATTTGAAGGATTGGTCAAACAAGGCCTCATGTGGCCCCTCGAAGATTTTCGGCCAAAGAATCTTGAAAAACGTCGAGACAAGACCCAAATGTGTGCCTTTCACAACTACCACGGCCGTGATACCAATGATTGCACCGCCATAAGACGCATCATCTCGAAACTAATTGAGAAGGGGAAGCTTGGACGCCCCCACACCTCCGACACAGCCAATGACCCGAGCGTCAACATGCTCAAATCTGTGACTTCCCCGATGATCGATAAATGGAGTGGTGTCCGCCCCAAGGAAAAAGAGCCCATGGTTGACAGATTTGTCAATCCCAAAGTGGGAGAGCCTGTTTTGGAAAAATTGACAAAATCAGTGTCCCAAATGGTGGTTCCTAAAATCAGCAAAGCCGAAACGACGGAAGGCGTTTGGAAAAGATCAGTGGCACAGAAAATGTTTGAAGGGCCGAATGCCCCGGGTTGGGAAATGAATGGTGTTGCGATTGCCACAGCAAACGACGGAGTTCCGAAACCTCTCCTATCAACCTCCCCTTAGAAGGAGTCTGTTTTCATCCTTAGGAAGAGCCAGTTGCTTTTAGGGCGTATGATAAGTCTTTAGGAAAAGTCGGTTAAGATGTCTGTTAGGTTTGGTTAAAGTCTTGACTCCCCGGTTGATGCCATGTGGTGACCATTTTGGGTCCATTGTCAGTTCTCTTAATAAGATTATTACTGCCATTTTTGCCTTGTCAAAAGCTTACAAAATAAAAATAAAAATGTGTGTGAGTCTTTCACTCAAAACAAAGGTGTGTCTTCCAAAAAAAAATAAAAATAAATAAATAAATAAAATAAAAAAATAAAAAATGGAGATCAAGTTTTCTTAAAATAAAAGATCAAGTTTTTCCTAAAAAGCTAATCCGATAATGAAGCATTTTTCTCAAATCATGGTTATAATTTCACCTTGAGGTTTAATATGCTAAAAGTGCTTCGCGGTTTTGTCCACTGGAAGCATTGACCAAGGAGCCCACATCCGAATTAGCGTTCGAAACAACCGTCCACATGAGCAATGAGATCAAACAGTTGGGACACCGTCTACAAGAAGAAGCCCAAGCTTCGGAAGGCCAAATGCGGTTACATCACAGGGAAATCCACACTCTCGCCGAATGGAATGCACGGAGAGTACGCACCTTGAAAGGGAATCACCAAAAGGCTTGGCCAACAGGCAAGCTTCCAACTCGTCCTCATGAGTAGACGACCCCGGCAATTGCAACGCCAAGCCAAGTGGAGGCCTCGCGACATCTTTCCCGACGACATGGAACCCGAGTTCCCCGTGGAAGACATGGAATATGCCGCCGACAACCCCTCCAACAACTGTGGAAGAAAATGGATCATCGTGCTTCATGGGAACCCATCCTTAAAAAAAAATGTGAGTCTTCCAGCCTCGTAGGTTCTAGAAAGAAAAAAAAGGAGTCCATTCTGGACCGTGTCTTTTTATTTTTACAGAGTTCCGCACTTGGACATGTATGTACAAAGTTATCTAAATAAAAGAGTCATTTTCCTTCTCTTCTCTTTAGACTTGAGACATTATTTGCAATATATGTTTACTCTTGAAATTGCCTTGCTTGTTATTATCAATTGATTGCTACGTCCCAAAAATGACGAATTGACTTCTAAGCATACTAGTCAATGACGACTCATTAAGGATGAATGGACCTAACACAAATGAAAAGTGCCAAATGCAAACAATTAATCTTGATATGAATAAATGTTTTGATCAATTGGCATGAAGAAACCATCAATGGCAAATCTTCCCTCATACATTACCCCGATACACAACCCGATACACCTTTCCTATACAAATCCTTGATGCGCATCAAAGGCATCCCGAGACAATGAAATGGCGAGGATGTTGTTGCTCAACCACCAAGATTCAACCATGATCGCGCGTGCGCAACCAAGCAAAGGACTTCCCAGATCTTCAAAAGTCAAAGTAAGAAGTGGCAGAATTCCACCAAGGGGCTACAAATGAGCCAATGTCCAAGATAGCAAGTTTGGGCTAATGTTTCCCCTCTCTCTAAAAAAATGATAAGAGAGAAAGAAATGGATAATGGAAAAAAGGAAAACAAATGAATATTGGCAAAGAGGAAGTTTACCTCAAAAGCTCACCAAGTTCACTGCAAAAGTCCACCTCAAAGAATATCCCGAGGAGTTCACCGCAAAGAAAAGCGATCTACATCAGCAAATCAACAACATCCTTCGAAAGGACACCAACCCCAGCAAAAGAAGGCCCCACGGCCGAACTACGGCGACCTGAGCTCCTCAAACTAAGGGGAACGTAGGCAACCTTCGGGTCCGGTCACAGCATGAAATGAATCCATCAAACCTCGATCCTCCCAAAATGACCCGGTTCTCTTCCTTTGGTCCCATCAATGACCAATTTCCCAGATAATGACCAATCTCCCCATAAACACCTTTTGATCTTGCCATTGATCGAATCTTAATCTTAATTGATCACAACATTTATACATGTCAAGGCTGATTGCTTGTTATAATCTTGACTTAATAATAAACATGGTCCATTCCAGCAAACATTTGATGATATTAACTAAGGCAAATTTCAAATGTCTCAACAAGTCTTCTCCTCTACATTTTAGGAAAGAGCTAAACACTTGTATTCTGTCAAGGAAGGACTTCCTTCCATTTCATGATAAATTGCCCACCAATATAAAGGGACTCTCTCCCAAATAAAATGCCCTTGCATGTTTCCTCCAAAAGATACCTTGAGTCCCCGTTCTATCGAGTCGGCTGGATCACTCAAAAAAAAAGAGAAGAAAGGCACCAAAAAAGTAGCCCGCTAGGTTGAAAACCCGTAAGGGCGGCCTAGGCAAAAAATAGGGTGTGCCATAAAAGACGCAAAAGAGATGCCCGCTAGGTTGAAAAACCCGAAAGGGCGGCCTAGGCAAAAGAAAGGGTGCGTCATGAAAAAAAAGGGATGGGTTCCTAACCTCACTTCAAAGGTTAAAAGACGGTATTGGGTCTACGCCAACATCAAAAGTCAGAGGACGACATTGGGGCTACCTCCACATCAATGACGACACAGACATGGAGCTACCTCCACAAGGATATGGGGCTACCCTGACACATACAATGACATTGGGGCTACGCCGCCATCAACACCGATAAAGACATGGGGCTATCTCACCATCGATGACAATAAGGACATGGGGCTATCCCGATAGCAGCGACAAAGATGACATTGGGGCTATCCCCACGACAGTGACAAGCCAATATCCTACCACCGGTGACTTCTCAACGAATGGGCCAAATCCAAAGGACTTTTATGCATAACAAACCTTATGGTTAAGTTAAAATCAAAAATTTGATTAACATGCTTCGTTAAAAGATTTGCTGTTGGAAATAAGTATTCCCGATTTGCCCATGTGGCGTCATTTGTTAAAAACAATGTTTCAAGCAAAATGCTTTTGATTTCCCCTCAAAATGATTTTTTGGAGTTTTTGTCCACAATGTGCCTTAAAGGTCACCCTTAGGCTCTCCCCGGTGACAAGAAAATGTGTCAATCACCTCGTAGTGTAGAGTTGACCCCCACCAAACCTAGACTTAGAATAGTCGTTATAGGTTGAAGCCTTTATCCCGGCAGTCCTTAGAGGGACGTAAGACCAGTTTCCCCATCAATCTCCCCGAAGATGGAGTTGACCCCGGTCAAGCTTAGACTTAGAATAGTCGTTATAGCCTAGAGCCTTTGTCCCGGCAGTCCTTAGAGGGACGTAAGACCAGTTTCCCCGTCAATCTCCCCAAAGATGGAGTTGACCCCTGTAAGGATCCCGCCCCGCGCACGGAAACGCGATGGTGTATGGGGCGAAACGCCAAACACGGGAACCGGTCAAATTTAACGGAGTCACCACATTTTGTTAATTTTAAACCCAACAAAATGACATAGGTTTGAGTTCAAAGGTTCGGAGGTCAGGTTACAACTTGGGAGGAGTTTACGTCCTCTCAAGTTGCCTCGGACAAAGCCGAGTCTCCCTAAGTTAGTTAAAATGTGCATATGTGTGTGTGTGTATTTAATGGAAAAATTCTGTCGTTGATTTTATTTGAGAAAACTCGGCTGAAAAAGGGGCCTTAAGTGATAAGACAAAGGTCAGAGGGCAAAACAGGCAATTTTGCCCTCCTACCTAAAGTAGCCGTACGGCTGGAGGAGGCAATTCTGGGGTTTTACAGTTTGCTCAAGAACAGTCCAGTTCAGAACAGAAACAGGGCATTCTGTCTGAAGCTGGACAAACTGTTTTTGATCCCAGTTTGCAAGAAATCATTTTACAAGTTTTATAACATCATTCCTATGCTAAATGATCATCACTTGGTCCCCCAAAACAATTATTTGGGTGTGATCATGAGCAATCATAGGAGAAAATCAAGAAAGTTGATGAATGTCCCCTTTGGACCAAACTTGGTCATTTGGTGAATAAAGATTGGAACTTTATCACCAAGATGACATTTTATGACTTAAAATCCTTCCAAGAGTCAAAATAACACATAAAGATTGAATCTTTATGACCCAAAAGTGGGATTTTGAGGCTAAACCAAAGAGGAAAATGATGAACACTAGGGTTTCATCACCCTCATGATTATCATGGCCAAACAAGCATAACATTTAAATGAATAAGGAATGTAAATGACAATCAACAAGTCTATGAGTGTCTAGGTTTAGAACCTCTTCTATAAAAGGTATGGAGGGCACCTTTGAACTACTCATAGCTTGGACAAGATAGTAATGTAATAGATAGGTATATAGTGCTTGATAATGGACAAGTCTTGCAAGAAATAAAAGGTGCTTGAAATGGACAAGTCTTTGCATGAATGAAGAGTAAATACATGTATAACCAAGATATAAGATAGAAAATAGGAGTGAGATGAAGAGAAAGGAGGGGGGAGGTGGCTTTACCTATGATGGTTATGGCCAATCTTCCTTTCTTCTCTCCTTTTTTGGTTTGTGATCACTCTCACTCTTACTCTGTGGTAATTCCAGTAGAGTGACCTCCCTAATGTGTATTTATCCCACCTGAAATGTTCAGCAAGGGGTTCTATTTATAGGGACTGAGGGTGCCCGAACCAGCCGTACGGCTAGGCCCCTCTAGTCCCCAAAGCATCCGTACGGCTCAGCCTGGCGAGCTTCTGGATTTTTCCAATTTTATACCAGAGTAGTCCTGGAATTGATAGCTTATCCTAGGGAGGTCCTGACCTATCAGCTTATCCCTGAAACGGTGCTAAGGCTACCTCTAAGATAGGCCGGTTTCAGATTGGGGTACTTACAGAGCCCCTCGGCAACGTCGCTTCGAAGGAGCGGGGTTGTCGATTAAAATAAGCATCCCAATCTGACGGGACGACGGCTTTAACCGATTTTGGTTGCATGGCTTGACCTAGTGGTATAGGATTCCTACGTATCCCGTTCGCGAGGAATCAAGCCTAACGTAGTTCGGGGATACACGGGGTTACTAAGGTCCGCAAGGAGGCATGACTCTAGGGGTCAGAGGCGAGACATGGTCAACTTATCTCTATGGGAGAGAGTTGACTTGCTGGGGATATGGTCAACTTGACTCTATAGGAGAGGGTTGACTTACGGATTTTTACTGGGCTTACGTCGGGGACGGCCTATGGTGACTATTCTAAGTCCGAGCTCGACCAGGGTCAACTCCATCTTCGGGGAGATTGATGGGAAAACTGGTCTTACGTCCCTCTAAGGACTGCCGGGACAAAGGCCCTAGCCTATAACGACTATTCTAAGTCATAACTAATGGGATTACGTCTGGGACGGCCATGACAAAGGCTCTAGCCTATAACGACTATTCTAAGTCATAACTAATGGGCTTACGTCGGGGATGGCCAAGACAAAGGCTCTAGCCTACAACGACTATTGTAAGTCATAGCTAATGGGCTTACGTCGGGGACGGCCAAGACAAAGGCTCTAGCCTACAACGACTATTCTAAGTCATAGCTAATGGGCTTACGTCGGGGACGGCCATGACAAAGGCTCTAGCCTACAACGACTATTCTAAGTCATAGCTAATGGGCTTACGTCGGGGACGGCCAAGACAAAGGCTCTAGCCTACAACGACTATTCTAAGTCATAGCTAATGGGCTTACGTCGGGGACGGCCAAGATAAAGGCTTTAGCCTACAACGACTATTCTAAGTCATAGCTAATGGGCTTACGTCGGGGACGGCCATGACAAAGGCTCTAGCCTACAACGACTATTCTAAGTCATAGCTAATGGACTTACGTCGGGGACGGCTATGACAAAGGCTCTAGCCTATACCGACTATTCTAAGTCATAGCTAATGGGCTTACGTCGGGGACGGCCAAGACAAAGGCTCTAGCCTATAACGACTATTCTAAGTCATAGCTAATGGGCTTACGTCGGGGACGGCCATATTTTCTCAACAAATTTTTAACTGGGCTTACGTCAGGGACGGCCATAATTTGACAAAAAAAATTTAACTGGGCTTACGTCAGGGACGGCCAAATTTTCTCAACAAGTTTTTAACTGGGCTTACGTTGGGGACGGCCAAATTTTGACAACAAATTTTTAACTGGGCTTACGTCAGGGACGGCCATAATAAGTACTAGGCAAAAGACCGTTTCCAAATTTTAACTTTTAACTGGGCTTACGTCGAGGACGGCCAAAATAAGCACTAGGCAAAAGACCATTTCCAAATTTTAACTTTTAACTGGGCTTACGTCGAGGACGGCCAAAATAAGCACTAGGCAAAAGACCATTTCCAAATTTTAACTTTTAACTGGGCTTACGTCGAGGACGGCCAAAATAAGCACTAGGCAAAAGACCATTTCCAAATTTTAACTTTTAACTGGGCTTACATCGAGGACGGCCAAAATAAGCACTAGGCAAAAGACCATTTCCAAATTTTAACTTTTAACTGGGCTTACGTCGAGGACGGCCAAATTTTGTCTCAGAGGGTCGCTCGGGGGACCTAGACTTTTATCTCAAAAGGGTCGCTCGGGGGACCTAGACTTTTCTCAAAATGGGTCACGCGGGGGACCTAGACTTTTCTCAAAATGGGTCACGCGTGGGACCTAGACTTTTCTCAAAATGGTCACTCGGGGGACCTAAGTTTTATCTTTGAAGGGTCGCTCGGGGGACCTAAATTTTATCGCAAAAAGGGGTCGCTCGGGGGACCTAGACTTTTCTCAAAATGGGTCACTCGGGGGACCTAAACTTTTCTCAAAATGGTCACTCGGTGGACCTAAGTTTTATCTTGAAAGGGGTCGCTCGGGGGACCCAAGCCTTTTCAACGAGGGTCACTCGGAGGACCTAAATGTTTTCAGAAGGGGCTTGACTCTAACTTGGTCAACGGGGTCAACATGGGCTTACGTCTAGGACGGCCATAATTAATTTCACAAAGCTGGGCTTACATCGCTAGGACTGCCTGATTTTCGGGAACCTAAAATTTCTAGGTTCGATTCAAGTTGCATGAGCCAAGGAGGGCATTTTTCGGTTGTATTTATGACATTGGTTGGGAAGGGACTTTAAATGGGTTGGACCACAAAGCTAACTCTCAACAAGAAATCATCAATTCTGACAGGGCTAAAGTAGCCGTACGGCTCGAGAAGGAAGTACTCCTTTTTCATTCAATTTTGTTCCAGGCCTGGTTATCTACTTAAATGCCAGAGTCATGAGTTCATCAATCAGTTTGTCTTTCTTCATTTCGAAAGCTCCTTCTTCCATGGAACCCTTTCTCATGGAGAAACCACCAAAATTGTCCAAAATTCATCAAGAATGTTTCGAGGGTAACCTTAGGCTTTGGATGCGGTCCCACATGAGGAATCAGAAGGGAACTTTCCAATCCATGTTTGGCCTTCAATCCCTTTGGTCTCTCAAGGAATTCATTCCGGATTTTGAGCTATTGAGGGCCGCTGCGTCTTTTTGGGATGTTAGGAGGCATGTCTATTGTTTCTCCTACAACGAGATCACTCCTACTTATGAGGATTTCAAGGATTTGGTGGGCGGCATGGACACGGAGGTCATAGCTCTTCCTTCGGTTGATGACACCATGTGTGTTGAGAGGTTGGTTTCTCTTCTTGGTATTTCTTTGGAAGAGGCCCAATGCATGGTCCTTGATCACACTTTTATTGATATTTCGGATGTCCCTGAGAAGTTCATGGATCGCACGGATGAGGATTCTTGGAATGCCTTTGGTTTATGCGTCCTTGCTTTTTTCTACATGGTCAGTTCCAAGGGCACCTGCCATCGGGTTTTATTGAGTGTCCTCGAGGAGTGCCGTGCGGGGAAGGGTATAGTCCCCTTGATCTTGGGCGAGACCCTTCACGGTATGGACCTCTTGGCTTTGGGGGATGGTTTCATGCGCAGCGGTAGCCCTGCCTTGCTTACTTTGTGGTTGAGGGAGAGGTTGATGGCCTTTCCGGAGGCTCCTATCTCTCACAATCCTTGGTCTTACTCTTTGAGAGGCATTATCTTGGACCTAGTTCAAAGTGATTGGGAGGCTTACATGGCTCGCCTCACGACTGCCGAGATATGCTGGCTAGTTCCCCATTGGCGTATTGGCTCGGTGCGGGAGTATCAAGATAATTCCCCCTTTGTTTGGGTGCCAGGGCTCTTGGGTTCATCTCATTATATCCCTTCTTTGGTCCGTCGTCAGTTTGGGTTACCGCAGACTCCACTGTTGGAGTGGTCGGGTGTCAACCCGGAGCACTTGAGGCTTCCATCTCTGTCTATGTGGGATTCCTCCACCGTCTCATTCCTGTCCCGGTCGTGGACTTACTCCCTCTTTCCAGCTCGGGTACTTCTTGGGCGAGCGGCTAGCATGGTTTTGACCACGGTGTACTTGGACTGGTATGAACAGACCATGGGACAGACCCAGAGACTCATTGAGGAGAGGCGTGAGGCTATTCTTGGTGAGACTTATGGTCCTAGCAGGATTCTAAGGGAGACCGAAGCTGTGGCGAGTGGCCATAACATTACTGGAGACGTTGTTGAGGACTATAGGATTTTGGCAGACAGGAGGATGGCCGCGATGCCTAAGGCAGGGGCACGAATGGAGGATTTTCAGGCCGGACTGCCGCCAATGCGGCTTTGAGGGCGACCGGGCTCGTAGATGATGCTGGAAGAGCCTCTGATCATGGAAAAGGGGGAATTGACCTCTTTAAGGTGAAGAAAAGGAAGACCCGAAGAAGTCAAAAGAAGAAGTGGAGGGACGAAGGACAGTGATTTCCATGTATCCACCCATTACCATTGCAGACACATTAGTTTATCTTAGGTATTTTATTTATGTCTTAAGAATGTTAGTTGGGTCGAGAGTAGACCGTGCTTGAACTCATCAAAGAAGTGTTTTAACTGTAATGAAAACGGTTACTTATGAAGCCAATTTAAATTCTCATGGAGCTCTTGTTCAAGTCCAAATTTGATTTTTATCTATTTTTTAGACCGGACCAAAGATTAGCTGCCTACGTTCCCCTTTTACAAATCAAAATCTAAGGGGCTCAGGTCATCGTAGTTCATTTCTTCCACTAATTTTTAGGATGCGACCCTGTTTTTTCTCTAGACCGCCCGAATGGGTTTTCAATCTAGGTGGGTATATTTTTTTTTTTTTTTTTTAAACAAAGTAATGACGGAGCTTATCACCATTGACTGGGTGCATAAAGTGGTTGCCGTCCAAGTCTGCGAGCCTCATTGCGCCCCCTGAAAAGACTTCTTGCACCACAAAGGGACCAATCCACACGGGTTCCCATTTTCCATCGGGATTAGACCTCCCCGGGGGTTTTTCCTTAAGGACTAAATCTCCTGCCCGAATCTCTCGGGGCTTTACCTTCTTATCAAAGGCTCGCGCCATTCTTCCTTGGTAGGCGCGGATGTGTTCCATGGCCCTCAGGCGACGTTCGTCCAACAAGGCCAGCTCATCATGTCGGCTTTGAAGCCAATCGACCTCGTGGATCTTATTTTCCAACAAAATTCTTAGTGACGGTACTTCCAATTCTGCGGGAAGCATGGCTTCCATTCCGTACGCCAAAGCAAAAGGAGTTTCTCCTGTGGCTGTTCTGACCGAAGTTCGGTAGCCCCACAAAGCTAGGTGTAGCTTTTCGGGCCAATCTTTTCCCCATGTTGCCATCTTTCTAATGATCCTCTAAAGCGTTTTATTGGCGGCTTCTACCGCGCCATTGGTCTGGGGTCTGTATGGGGAGGACTTGTGACGAGTAACTCGGAATTCTCCCAATAATCGATCGCATTCACCCTCGAAGTGCGAGCCATTGTCGGTAATGACCTCGTTCAGGACTCCGTACCGGCACATGATATTCTCTTTGATAAATCCCGCCACCTTCTTGGAGGTGAGGACCCGGTATGACTTAGCCTCTACCCACTTTGTGAAGTAATCCACGGCTACCAAAACAAACTCGTGACCATTACTACCAGACGGGGAGATTTTCCCGATAACATCTATGCCCCATGTTGAGAAGGGCCATGGTGTAGTCATGCAGTAGAGATGATGAGGCGGTAGGTGGTTGAGGTTGGAGAAACGCTGACATTTATCACACCTCCTTACGAATTGCATGCAATCTGTTTCCATTGAGATCCAGAAGTAACCCATCCGCAGAATGGTTTGCATTAATGCCCTTGCGTTCATATGAGGACCACACACTCCACCATGAACTTCTTGCATGATTTCTTTTGCCCTTTCCCCACTTATGCATCTAAGGAGAAGGCCCTGATGGCGTTTTTTGTATAGGATGTCCCCCAGGATGACGTAGTTGGATGCCAACCGCTTGAGTACCGTCATACCTTTAGCTTTGATCCCGTGCAAATACTCTCCCTTTTCATTCATGAAGGAAGCTTCTCCTTATTTGAGGAATTGGTAAATCTAGTTGTACCATGGCTCCTTTACCTCTTCTAGGATTGCTCCGATTTCGAAGCAGTATGCTGGGCTTTCCTTTCTCCCGACTCGGAATGGTTTTATCAACTTTCCCTCGGGGATTTCCACCAATGAAGCCAAAGTTGCTAGGGCGTCGGCGAAACGGTTCCGGTCCCTCGGCAGGTAATGGAAGCTGACCTCTTGGAATTGTGCTATGAGCTCTTCCATATAGGCATGATATTTTCGCAAACCGGGATCCAGTGTTTTCCATTTGTTCGAGACTTGGTTGATAATCAAGGCCGAATCGCCGTATACTTCCAGCTCCTTAACATTCCTTTCCAAGGCTGCCTCCAAACCGGCTGTGCATGCCTCATATTCTGCGGCATTGTTGGTGACATCAAAGTTCAATTTGATGGCGATGGGGGTGTTCTCGTCTTTTGGGTTCACCAAGAGAAATCCTACACTGTTTCCTCTTTTATTGGCAGCTCCGTCGAAGAACAATTGCCACCTATTTCCTCCCTCGAGGGTAAAGATTCCTTCATCTGGGAATTTTGGTTCGGGCCCCCTTTCTTCATTACTAGGGAAATCTGCCAAGTTTTCTGCCAAAACCTTTCCTTTGACTGCCTCTTTGAAGTATTCCCCAATCTGTGTCTCCTTTGGCTCATTTTCGGTTCCCAAATTCACCTTAGTCAAAACCTCTTCGGCAGCTTGGGCACGGTTTTCCTCTTGATCAACAACCTGCTTTGATGACTGTTTAATGTTTGGATTGTTTAGTGCGTCTGCATTATTAGGTGATTCATTATTAACCATTTTCAGATTATTAGTTAATTTATCATCTAATAAGTTGGCAATGAGGGGATACTCGGAAAGGTCTATCATTTCATTCAATGCAAACGGGAATACAACGTTGGCTACAAGTTCATAATCCTCGGGCGTAAGGCCCTCGGAGGAGACAGACTCGAATTCAAAGACAAGAGATTGGGGAGACTCAACTACATTGGATCCTATGACATTTGACTCTAGGGGACGAGGGACCAGTCCAAGTTTCGCGGTCATTTCTTCTTTGCTCGCCACCGGTCCAGAGAAGGTTACCCAATTTTTTAGAGGCATGTCCGTTGGCTTTGCAAGAGTGTGTGGGTCAAAGGTTGTAAGAGGTCCATCTTCAATCACGGCAATCATTTCCTTTTAGAAGTCAATTAGGTCAGGCACAACCAAGTCTTCTCCGAACATTCTTTGCATTACCACACCGTTCCACTCATTGCCCATAGCATCCTTGGCGGCGCCCTTAGGAACTTCCTCCTCAAACTTGTATTCGCCATTTTGTCCCCAGACGGATCCCCTTTCCTTGCTAGCTCCCGCCACAGACAAGGTTTCAAACTCTTTTACCATTTCGGGCACCCCCTTGAAGGTGTATTCGTGGCTGATAGTAGTATTGGTAGGATCTTTTATCTTGGGCGTATCCAGAAATGCCCTCCTCACGGGGTTTGCCACCACCCCTCGGAACCTTTTGAGATCCTTTTGCAACTTATCCCAATTGGTCATCATCGGCTCTCTTGGCTCTGGGGGTTCGACTTGAACTTCCCCCTTCACAAAGTAACGGCTCATATCAAAGGTATAAGGATGAAGGTTAGGGGTTTTAAACGGAGTCCCTTGAGCCCTGGCTTGGCTTTTCTTCCGAGCCTCTTCCTTATCCATCCTGAGGTCTCCGGGGGTGGGTTTGTATCCCAAGCCATGAAGCGTGTTTTTCTCTTTGATCTCAACAATCTTGTGAGTCCCTTGGAGCTTCCTTCCTAGTCCGAGCCCCGGGAGGTAGCGCATCAGACGCATCATTCTCATCGCAGGAGGAATCTTATCCTTGGTGAGCGTGAGATCTACACAACAAATGTGGGTTTTGGGTGGTACTTCTGTGAAGCCAGTCAAAACCATGCCGCTTCCCTCATGCTTAATTTCTAACACAGGAATCCCATTGGTGTTGGTTCCTTCTGTGGTCACACTGTCCCCATAAATAGTTGTCAAGTTACCCCCTTGCACGTATTTCACACATTGATGGAGAGTGGAGGCGACCCCATTGACTTTGTGGAGCCACAGGCGTCCCAATAAGGTATTGAAGGATATGGGGATGTCGAGCACTTGGAAGTCGGTCGGCATCATTTATTTCCCAAACCAAAGGTTCAAAGTGGCCACCCCTAAGACTGAGCGGGCCGTGGAATCATAAGCCTTGACAGTGATCACAGAAGGCTTTAGGTCGGTGGTCTCAAGGCCAAGTAAGTCCATCATCTTGGCGGGGAGGACATTCATGGCGGAGCCATTATCGACCAGAACCCGAGGGAGGCGGCGATCGTCCAATTGTATCGTGATGTAAAGGGCCTCGTTATGGCTAGCCCCAAACTTCGGCAAATCCAAATCTGTGATTGTGATGATATTTCCGTACTGAACACTTCCAATCATTTGTACGGCTTCCTTGGGGGTAGCTGTGGTGGGTACCATAGTGTGGGCCAAGCATTCCTCCAACTTGAGCTTATGAGGGTAGGAGGAAGTAAGAAGGGACCACAAAGATATGTTAGCTTGTGTCCTCTTAAGTTGAGCTAAGATGGGATCCTCTTCTCCGGAACCTGGGGGTTTTGCCTCGTCAACAAGAAGGGGAGGCGCTCGGTGTTCCGGTGGTGGAGGTTTTTTAGGGTTCTCCGTGTGCACTTGCCCTGATCGAGTTAATACACTCACTTCCAAGGGGTCATCGACTTTTATCATCTCATCTCCGATAGGCGGAGGGTTTTGGGTACCGTACGGCCATGCCTCCCTCCTTAACTCATTTACCGTGACCATTCGTTTTGGGGTGGATGTTGACCCACAAATTTTCCCTAGGGAGATAGGGTGGTGGTTCTGGCTCTTCCCGACTCCCATAGTTTCACGGAGCTTTTCCAGGGTGAGCATGCAACAATAATTATCTGGGAACACTGATCCGTCAAACAGCGGCGGTGGCGGAGATAGTGGTGGCAAAGCTAAGAAATCATCCAAGGCTGGAAATTCCTCTTTTCCCAATTTCGGGGAGAAAACACAAGGAGCCATATTTGAGGATACTTCATCATCATCACTTTTACATAGGATCCGAAGCTCCTTGTGAGGTAGAGAACGAACGGCTTCTTTCATTTGGGTGAGATACCCTTCATAGTCAATCATTTCTGGGATCTTTGCTACCTCGGACCCATTTCGTTTAATTGTCCTCTTGACCGTAGATGAACTACATGCCTCAATGATATGGAATTAATCATTATAGGAAAGGCTATCCCTATTCGAGCCTTGGCTTTCGCTGTCCAACGTACTCTTAATGGACTTTTCCATCTCCTCCATACATTGTTCAAACGCTCATGTTCGGTGAGTGTTTTTACGACCAATTCATCGGCATTTTGGTGGGGTACTCTTGCACTCATCACATTGGCGATCATAAAGTCGGATGGGCATCTCATATCTCCCTCTTGCACACATGCCCATAAGCCTTCCTTCCATTCTTCTCCAATCTAAGCCATTGGGACATTGAATTCCACAAGGTTCACAGGTGTAGGCTCCTCTAACTCAATCATATTAATGGCTTGCTTGTTGGGGAAAGGGTTATTAATCACGCTCGGGCCACGGGGGTGTTCAAGTTTTCCTTTGTCAATGAGGTCGAGGATGATGCGTTTTATCACGGAGCAATCATCAGTATTGTGGCCATGATAATTGTGGAAGGCGCATCTTTTGTTTTGGTCAAAGGGTTTCTCGGGATTCCTTAGCTGATAGTTGACCAAAGGTTTTACAAGGCCTTACTTGACTAACCCTTCGAACACCTTACTTATAGGCATTCCGAAATCCTCAAACCTTACATACTGACGTCTTTCTGCAGTCCCACCCTTTTGAGAGGCTTGCCTTGAGCTTCCTTCTTGGATGCTGTTAACCGTTCCCAGGGTTTCTTTCCCTTTACCGGTGGTCGGAGGGCAGTACCTATAGGAATTTCCGCTATTTTGGGCCAGAGACTGCTCATTGAGAGCCTTCTCAAATTTGGATCCTGCGGTTACCATGATTCGGAGATTGGGGTAGAAGTGATGGCTGATCAAAGCTCGCAGTTGGGGTTTTAAGCATGACTGAAATATATCCAACTGTTCATCCTCGGTGGGAGGATTGGAAATTTCTCCCAATTTGTAGTTCCATCTTTTGTAAAACTCACTGATCGGATCTTCGGTCTTTTGCAGTGTGCTTTGAAAATTGGTGTGATTGGTTTCCCACTCCAAGTTCGAATGGTAATTGGTGAGGAATGCTTCCTTAATCCGGTCCCATGTGGTTCGAGACTCATCCTTTAAGTTGAAGAACCATTTGAGTGCATTTCCCCTTAAGGACAACTGAAAGTGATCAGCCATTTGCTGCACGGTGCAACCCTTCGCCCTCATTGCCAAGGTGTAGGCGTTGAGGTGAGTCTGGGGACAGGCGGTCCCATCAAATCTGTCAATTTCCGGCATTTTGAACCGATTAGGGAGGGGGACGACCTTATCGGGGTCCGTGACTCCCGAGGTGAACTTCCTCTCGTTCATTCCCTCGAACCTTTCCTCCATTTGTTTCAGCTTCTCAACTATCCATCCCACTTGAGGGTCTATATGGGGGTTGGAGTTGACGGATCCCACGATTTGACTTGTCAATGGCAGTGCGTTGGGAGGTGAAGTGGTGGAGGGAACTATCGGAGGAGGATTTGTAGATGGCAAGTGGGTGTAGACATACCCTGGCGCCAGGTTGCTTGTTGGGATATATGGTGGGGTAGTTTTGGATATTTGGGCCATCAGGTAGTAGAGTGGGTAAGGCACTTCTCTAGAGATGGTTGGCAGGGCCGAAGGCGGCAAGCCGGCAGTAGATGGGGCCAAGGGTGCTTGACTGTTTGGGACCGTGTCACGTAGATTGAACCCCGGTGGGTACATGGAAGCGACACCCGGTGGGACAAGGGGAACATGAGTGATAGGCACATTTTGATGAGTGGCGGTTTGGGATGTGGGACGTGAGGTCCCCATATTTGGGTAAGTTTGAGGGGGCGGGACCCGACTGTACCCTTGAGGCGGCACATTCTCAATTCCTTCTTCGTCAGTGATTTCCACAAAGCCTCCGTCATTTTCAAACACAATGGCTACCCCTTGCTGTCTCATGATCTCCGTAACCCTGTTTTGCATATCCTCAAGGCGTTTTCTGTCATTCTCTTCCCGGGCCCTGGCGGCCTCTAAAGCCTGTACCAACTCTTCCCTGCTAAGACCGTTCGGATCTGTGGCATTGTCACCCCCATTACTACTTCCTGTCGGGCTAGTCATTAGGAAAAACCTCAATGAAGCTGTCGATGAACTGTCCGACTCGGCACTAATCAGGCGATGACCCGGAACTCTGACCCACTTTTTATGCGCTGCGGAGAAGGAGGTTTATTTCAGACTCAGGTATGGACTCGGGTCGGTGTTTAGGGGCAGACAGGCTTTAGGCTCATGCAACATGAAAGTTTATAATTATTGATTAATTATGTTCACGTTTACTTAAAACTGATTTATTCCTAACTGGTTGGAAAAGATCGCTCTTCTTTTTCGCAACTATTCTAAATCCTGGATCAGTGGAGGCCATCAGTACGCCTATAGACCCCTCGTTTTTCACCTGTATTGCACGCTCCTAAGGACGGACTATCCCGGGCAAGGGTCCTATAGGGCACGCGGCTTCCACCGATCAAAAGAAGTGAACCTAGGGTCTAGTGCATCGTAAGGTTCCCAATATGTGGGTCACCCTAATCATGGTTAAGCCCCAGTCGGAATCGAGACTTTTCCCCGAAGGCTACACCGACATTCCGTCATGACCTCATTTTGAATGAGGCGTCTCGATCCTTGACCATGGGCTTAAGGATGATTAAAGTAACTCGTTCATTAGGGCTCGACGACACGGTGTCACCCTATCCTCAGTACATGGCCCTTGCTAATTGCGGTCGTCACTAACACACGAGTTGGAGGCTGGTTAGGCCACGCTTGCAATTCATCAAGGAGTCACAACTCGGGCATTAATTTGGCCACAATTAGCTTTGAGCACGTATCAAGGATGTGGTAACGTGAACTAGACCAAAAACCAACCACAGTCACGGTATTTGTGTGTCACGGACAAGTGTAGTTGACTCGGTTCGGAAGGGAAGGTGGGATGGACCCGTGCGTGCATCGAAGGGAACAAGAGCGTCCAACGAGCTGCATCGTGGCATCCACCCCGGGTTTAAAGGGTATTTGGAACGTGCACGGTCAAGTGCGCGTGGTGTGAAGTCATTCTATGCTCCTTTTTTGAGTAAAAAGAGAGATTTTCAATTCGTTTTTCGATAGCATGAGCATGGCATAAGCAAGATATGAACAAGCATGGATTGAGCAATCTATACGCAACAAATCAAGGAATATAAGCGAACAAAGACCAAAACTTGTACATGTACCAAGTTGTGCACCACAAAGAATTTTGAATCAAACTTTTGCAAAAGAAATATTTTACATTGAAACCTTTTTGTACAAAGCAATTTGTGCACAACGAGAAGACTCAAGAAAACCCTTACAAAAAGGATTATGCACGACGAGGTTTTGAAAACCATTTTATTGACAAAAGATCATGCATAACCAAGTTTTATTACCTTTTAAAACCAAGTTTTGGCCAAAAGAATGAAGGTAATGTGCATAAGTAAGACTGTAAATTTGGAACCTGGACAAGTAGAAGCAGAGGGGCACCCAGAATGTTGCAGCCCTGCACCAAACTGTTAATTGGCAACATTCTGGCCCCTACCCAAAGTAGCCGTACGGCTAAAGCAAGAGGGTGAAGATTTTTCTCAGTTTCTCCAACTTCTGATCATCAAGCCCCAGTTTATCGTATTTCCAGAACGTATGTACTCAAAACAGTTCAAACAGAAACATCAAACACACACAAATATGCAAGAAGTCAACTAACGGGAACGGGAGTTTGACCCATAAAAGAATGCCCCCGAACCTTCTAGAAAGAAGTCCGAAAGCACTCTATATCCCCAGCGGAGTCGCCACTGTAAGGATCCCGCCCCGCGCGCGGAAACGCGATGGTGTATGGGGCGAAACGCCAAACACGGGAACCGGTCAAATTTAACGGAGTCGCCACATTTTGTTAATTTTAAACCCAACAAAATGACAAAGGTTTAAGTTCAAAGGTTCGGAGGTCAGGTTACAACTTGGGAGGAGTTTTTACGTCCTCTCAAGTTGACTCGGACAAAGCCGAGTCTCCTTAAGTTAGTTAAAATGTGCATATGTGTGTGTGTATTTAACGAAAAAATTCTGTCGTTGATTTTATTTGAGAAAACTCGGCTGAAAAAGGGGCCTTAAGTGATAAGACAAAGGTCAGAGGGAAAAACAGGCAATTTCGCCCTCCTACCTAAAGTAGCCGTACGGCTGGAGGAGGCAATTCTGGGGTTTTACAGTTTGCTCAAGAACAGTCCAGTTCAGAACAGAAACATGGCATTCTGTCTGAAGCTGGACAAACTGTTTTTGATCCCAGTTTGCAAGAAATCATATTACAAGTTTTATAACATCATTCCTATGCTAAATGATCATCACTTGGTCCCCCAAAACAAGTATTTGGGTGTGATCATGAGCAATCATAGGAGAAAATCAAGAAAGTTGATGAATGTCCCATTTGGACCAAAGTTGGTCATTTGGTGAAGAAAGATTGGAACTTTATCACCAAGATGACATTTTATGACTTAAAATCCTTCCAAGAGTCAAAATAACACATAAAGATTGAATCTTTATGACCCAAAAGTGGGATTTTGAGGCTAAACCAAAGAGGAAAATGATGAACACTAGGGTTTCATCACCCTCATGATTATCATGGCCAAACAAGCATAACATTTAAATGAATAAGGAATGTAAATGACAATCAACAAGTCTATGAGTGTCTAGGTTTAGAACCTCTTCCATACAAGGTATGGAGGACACCTTTGAACTACTCATAGCTTGGACAAGATAGTAATGTAATAGATAGGTATATAGTGCTTGATAATAGACAAGTCTTGCAAGAAATAAAAGGTGCTTGAAATGGACAAGTCTTTGCATGAATGAAGATTAAATACATGTATAACCAAGATATAAGAAAGAAAATAGGAGTGAGATGAAGAGAAAGGAGGGGGGAGGTGGCTTTACCTATGATGGTTATGGCCAATCTTCCTTTCTTCTCTCCTTTTTTGGTTTGTGATCACTCTCACTCTTACTCTGTGGTAATTCCAGCAGAGTGACCTCCCTAATGTGTATTTATCCCACCTGAAATGTTCAGCAAGGGGTTCTATTTATAGGGACTGAGGGTGCCCAAACCAGCCGTAAGGCTAGGCCCCTCTTGTCCCCAAAGCATCCGTACGGCTCAGCCTGGCGAGCTTCTGGATTTTTCCAATTTTATACCAGAGTAGTCCTAGAATTTATAGCTTATCCTAGGGAGATCCTGGCCTATCAGCTTATCCCTGAAACGGTGCTAAGGCTACCTCTAAGATAGGTCGGTTTCAGATTGGGGTACTTACAACCCCGGTCAAGCTTAGACTTAGAATAGTCTTTATAGGCTAGAGCCTTTGTCCCGGCAGTCCTTAGAAGGACGTAAGACCAGTTTTCCCGTCAATCTCCCCGAAGATGGAGTTGACCCCGGTCAAGCTTAGACTTAGAATAGTCGTTATAGGCTAGAGCCTTTGTCCCGGCAGTCCTTAGAGGGACGTAAGACCATTTTTCCCGTCAATCTTCCCAAAGACGGAGTTGACCCCGGTCAAGCTTAGACTTAGAATAGTCGTTATAGGCTAGAGCCTTTGTCCCGGCAGTCCTTAGAGGGACGTAAGACCAGTTTTCCCGTCAATCTCCCCAAAGACGGAGTTGACCCCGGTCAAGCTATGACTTAGAATAGTCGTTATAGGCTAGATCCTTTGTCCCGGCAGTCCTTAGAGGGACGTAAGACCAGTTTTCCCATCAATCTCCCCAAAGATAGAGTTGACCCCGGTCAAGCTATGACTTAGAATAGTCGTTATAGGCTAGAGCCTTTGTCCCGGCAGTCCTTAGAGGGACGTAAGACCAGATTTCCCGTCAATCTCCCCAAAGATGGAGTTGACCCGGTCAAGCTCAGACTTAGAATAGTCGTTATAGGCTAGAGCCTTTGTCCCGGCAGTCTTTAGAGGGACGTAAGACCAGTTTTCCCGTCAATCTCCCCAAAGATGGAGTTGACCCCGGTCAAGCTATGACTTAGAATAGTCGTTATAGGCTAGAGCCTTTGTCCCGGCAGTCTTAGAGGGACGTAAGACCAGTTTTCCCATCAATCTCCCCGAAGATGGAGTTGACCCCGGTCAAGCTTGGACTTAGAATAGTCACCATAGGCCGTCCCCGACGTAAGCCCAGTAAAAATCTGTCCCGTGTAAGTCAACCCTCTCCTATAGAGTCAAGTTGACTGTATCCCCAGCAAGTCAACCCTTTCCCATAGAGCCAAGTTGACCATGTCTCGCCTCTGACCCCTAGACTCATGCCTCCTTGCGGATCTAAGTAACCCCGCGTACCTCCGAACTACGTTAGGCTTGATTCCCCGCGAACGGGATACGTAGGAATCCTATACCACTAGGTCCAGCCATGCAACCAAAATCGGTTAACGCCGTCGTCCCGTCAGATTGGGATGCTTATTTCTATCGACAACCCCGCTCCTTTGAAGCGACGTTGCCGAGGGGCTCTGTAAGTACCCCAATCTGAAACCGACCTATCTTAGAGGTAGACTTAGTACCGTTTCAGGGATAAGCTAATAGGCCAGGACCTCCCTAGGATAAGCTATAAATTCCAGGACTACTCTGGTATAAAATTGGAAAAATCCAGAAGCTCGCCAGGCTGAGCCGTACGGATGCTTTGGGTACTAGAGGGACCTAGCCGTACGGCTGGTTTGGGCACCCTCAGTCCCTATAAATAGAACCCCTTGCTGATCATTTCAGGGGGGGAGAGAAACATTAGAACTAAGGTTACTCTGTCGAATTCACCTCAGAATAGTGTGAGTAAGAGTGAACAAAGAGTGAAAGAGAGAAAGGAAGATTGGCCTAAACCAAGATAGGTAAAGCCACCTTCTCCCCCTCCCTTCTCTTCATCTAAGAACTCTATTTATCTTTGATCTTGTCATTTATTGTTGATCTTTACATTCTTGCAAGTCTTGTCCATTCAAGCAATATACATATATCTATTATTATTTATATTTCCTAGTCCAAGCCATGAGATGATCAAAGGTGCCCTCCATACTTTGTGTGGAAGAGGTTCAAACCTAGTTTGATCATGGCTTGTTGATTGTTCATTTACATTCTTGTAATGGATGATGTTCTTGTTGTTCATTTTGCTCATTTTAAGCTATGATGATCATGTTGAGGATAAAGTCTCAATCTTTATCCTCATCACCTTGATCTAGCCCAAAATTCCCAAGTTTGGGTAATAAAGATCCAATCTTTATGGTTTGTTCTTGTCCCTAAAGGATTAATCTTGCCTAGAAGAGCCATTTTGATGGTAAAGTTTCAATTTTTACTCATCAAATGGTCACTATGGCTCAAAAAGGCATATTGGCCACCTTTTTCATGTTTCTCCCATGATTGCCTTTGATCATGCCCAAACTCTTGTTTTGGGAGGTTCTTTGATGATCAAATGGCATAGGAATGAGTTGTTAATGTTGTTTTGTGTTGGAATAACAAACTGGAATCAGAACAGTTTGGTCCAGTTCAAGCAGAATGCTCTGTTTCTGCCTGGAACTAGACTAAAAGTCAAATAAAAACAAATTGAACATTTTGCCGTCTAAACAAACAAAACACCGTTAAAACACACACACACACATGCACTTTCGTTAGACTCGGCTTTGTCCGAGGCAACTTGGGAGGACGTAAAAAATCTTCCCAAGTTGTAACCTGATCTCCGAACCTTTGAACTCAAACCTTTGTCATTTTGTTGGGTTTAAAATTAACAAAATGTGGCGACTCCGTTAAATTGGTCCTGTTCCCGCGTTTGGTATTTCGCCCTTGAAACGTGCTCGTGTTTTTTTTGGGGCGGGATCCTTACAGGGTCACTGTGACAAGTATGAGTTTGAGGAGTTTGTTCCAAATGAAGCTGAAGAGGATGTCTTGGATGACGAATGGAATGGCGTAGAAATGCAAGGGTTGTTTGGAGAAGAGATGGTTGTGCCGGACTTGATTGATCTTGGAAAGAAAGTGGTTGCTGTGATAGAGGAGGGATCCCCTGAAACCTTCGATCCCCGCACTTTGGTTGGACCTAATGTTATGCCTCTGAAAAACTGGGTAACTCTTTCCAGACCAATGGCTAGCAAGGAGGAGATGACCGCAAAACTTGGATTGATTCCCCGCCCCCTAGAGTCAAATGTCATAAGGTCCAATGTAGTCAAGTCCCCTCAATCCCTTGCTTTCGTATTTGAGTCTTCTTCCTCCGAGGGCCTCACGCCCGAGGATTATGAGCTTGTAGCCAATATTATATTCCCTTTCGCTTTGAATGAAATGGTAGACCTTTCCGAGTATCCCCTCATTTCCAATTTATTAGATGATAAATTAACTAATAATCTAAAAACAGTTAATGATGAATCACCTAATAATGCAGACACACTAAACGAACAATACTTTAAAAAACTATCAAAGCAGGTTATTGACCGAGAGGAAAACCGTGCCCAAGATGCCGAAGAGGTTTTGACTAAGGTGAATTTGGGGACTGCGGATGAACCTAAAGAGACACAGATTGGTAGCTACTTCAAAGGGGCCGAGAGGAAAGCCTTGGTTAGGTTGCTCAAGGAATATGTGGACGTATTTGCTTGGTCTTACAAGGACATGCCAGGGTTAGACGCTTCCATTGTGGAGCATAGGATCCTCGTAGATCCCGAGGTGAAACCGGTTAAGCAAAAGATCCGGAGAATCAAACCAGAATGGTCCTTACAAGTCAAGGAGGAGATTGAGAAGTTACTCCGAGTCGGCTTCATAAGAGTAATAGAATATCTTTTAGGGGTGGAAATGGTTCGGCTTAGCTCGGTTTGGGGTAATTTAGGAGCTAAACTGCTATACATCGGTTTGGATAAATCCCAAACCGAGCTGAACCACAAAATAGTCCAAGCCGAACTGAGCTAAACCATCACGGTTCGACTCGGCTCGGTTTGAACCACGGTTTGATTTCGCGGTTTAAACCGTGGTTTGAACCACAACTCTTAAGAACTCTTTTTCATCAATGGCATTGTAAAATGTCTAACTCCATCTGTTTCCTACAACCATAAACATCCTATCACATATTCCTTAAAGACAGTTGATACATGCTGATGAGCTTCAACGAATGCACATACTGTTATTCAAAATATTATCCCATCCCAAAATGAATGTCTAACGCATATCTAACGCTGCTAGAGGCGAACTTTTCTAGCGCATATCTAACGCTGGCAGATTCACCGAGGACGAGGCAAATTTAACACCCTTTATTTGTTATTCAAAATATTATCCCATCCCAAAATGAATGTCTGAATTTCGCTCTTTACCAGAGACATAAATCAAGAGCCAATTTGGATATTCGTGCTGGGACGGAGGGAGTAGTTGAATACATGCTGATGAGCTTCAACGAATGCACATACTGTTGTTGCTGACACTGTTGTTGGTTCTTTTTATTTGGAACAAGCAAGATTTTTCTTCCACCAGCTGATATCAGGAGTCAGTTACTATCATTCAATGGTTAGGACCTAGTATAAAATTTTAATCCATCCTTCACGGTTAATATTACAATCTGTGCTCTTAGTACCGTATTTGATATATCCATTAATATGACAGGAAATTTGTCATAGAAATCTTAAACTGGAAAATACGTTACAAGATGGAAGTGTGGCACCACGTGTCAAAATATGCGACTTTGGTTACTCCAAGGTAATCAACGGTCTATAATATGGCTCACCGGTTCAGCTAGCTCGGCTTAATGACTCGGCTCCACGGTTCAGCTCACGGTTCAGCTTAACGGTTCAGCTCTATGGTTCGGCTTGTGGTTCAGCTCGAAACAGTTCGGCTCGGTTCGGCTTGAAGGGTCAAACCGTGAGCCAAATCGAACCGTATGGTTCACCAATTTTTGAAACCAAGCTGAACCGCATAAGTTTAAAAACCGAGCTAAACCACATGGTTTGGCTCGGCTCGGTTTCGAATCGCGGTTTGAGCCAAACCATTTCCACCCCTAATATCCTTCATGGCTCTCCAACATAGTAACGGTCACAAAAGGCAATGAGAATGTCCGATGCTGTGTCGAATTTAGGGACCTCAACAAAGTATGCCCTAAGGACGATTTCCCTCTCCCGAATATTGACATGCTCGTAGACACAACCTCGAGATTTGAGGTCAAGTCCTTTGTGGACGGTTTTGCCGGGTACAATCAGATTAAGATGGCTGAGGAAGACCAAGAAAAGACCGCCTTCACCTCCCTATGGGGGATTTTCTGCTACACCGTGGTGCCTTTTGGGTTAAGAAATGTCGGGGCTACATACCAAAGGGCCGCGACCGCACTCTTTCATGATATGATCCACAAAGAAATAGAGGTGTACGTTGATGACATGATCATCCATTCCAAGGTTACCGATGGACAATATTTGGCCGACCTAAGGAAGTTCTTTGATAGGCTATGGAAGCACTCCATGAGACTTAATCCAGCCAAGTGAATTTTTGGAGTCTCCCGTAGTAAAGTGTTAGGGTACTGTTTGCACCCGAGAAAGAAGAGTATCCTCGCTTTACCTTTTTGAATTTGAGAGTCGCCACCATGTTGTTGAACGGAACACGGACCGTGAGATTCTTGAGTTCGGGGGTTAAGTTATGGATTGGGAAGGTCAAGGAGCACCCAATCCACCCAATCTAGGATTGGTCTTACTTAGGTGTTTTTAATCAAATAAAGAACAAGTAAAACAAATAAAGCTAATAATTAATTTCTTAATTATTTAAATGTCAGATCATGTGCTTCGAGACCATCTCCATGGATTGGAGAGGTTCTAGACTGATCCTTTTAATGGGATTACACAACTCTAAAACAAAGAATGAGATGAGAAGTAGAGATTAAAAGCATAGGAGTTTACCTAAAGTGTTCTTGAGATTCCAATTGATGGCTTTGACTAAGGCCTTGATGATCCAAGAGTTTTTTTGATGATTTTGGCTTGAAAGGATGGTTTTTGATGGTGTTTTGGTGTGAGGGAGGAGTAAAAACGGGATTCTTTGGAGAGGGACTGACTAGAGAGTTGTTAACCTCTTTTTGTGGTGAAAGACTCTATTTTTATAGGTATTGGATTACTTAGGGACCAAGTCTAGGAGTCCTAAGTTTAGTAAGAAATAAAGTCCTTATTTGGAGAGGTTAAAGGAGGTAAGAAATCAGTAGGAAATCACCTAGAAAGCTTCCTATTAGATATTCCCCGGATTAGGAGAGTGTTGGCCAAGAAAGAGATCTGGACGGAGAAGGAAAGTGGATTAATGCCCGAAATAATAGGAGATGTCTCGTACAAGACATCAATGTCTCAAACTAGATATCCAGTACAAAAGTACTGTTTTGTCCTTCTGTCAGTTCCATTTGTTCATTTTAGCCCCTGACTAACGGAGTCAGTTAGAAACTTAATGAAACATGACAAAACTAACGGGTTTTGATCCAAACACAAAGGCGAGACACAAGAGTAATGTAATCATAAATGTGAGTTCAAAATGGGGTGTCTACAAAGCCCCTCGGCGACGATACTTAAGGAAGAAGTAACGTCGTCAATAGAAAAGATACCATTTAGAACTTTGGGTATGGTCGTGCTAGAAAGATGCCTACGTATACTCTGGAAAGGAATCAGACTAAACGTAGTTCGACTCCGAAAACACACAAAAACGGTCGTTTGAGGTATTTTGAAAATCATTTTGAAAGCAATACTGCGGTAAGTAAAGTTAAGAGCTTAGAGAGTAACCCATACTGAGAAATCAATGTCCTTGACTCAATTCTGAATATACCCTCTATTGCTGATAGAGCGTCGCGGCTGACGGTAGATGTTGGGGAATATCCCCGATCAATCAGATCATTTCATGGAGCTGATTGAAAGTATTGAATATTATCCTCGATCAATGCACCTATATTGAAAGTACTGGATCCCTAAATGTCCTCGATCGATCAGATCAGTTCATGCAGCTGATTGAAAGTACTGAACATGTCCTCGATCAATTCATCATTGAAAGTACTGGATGGTTTGATGTAGATTTTCTGAATATCCTCGATCAATCAGATCAGTTCATGGAGCTGATTGAAAGTACTGAATATTATCCTCGATTAATGCACCTACATTGAAAGTACTGGATGCAGAATCTCTTGATTTATTGTTGTAGACTTCTAAATATCCTCGATCAATCAGATCAGTACATGGAGCTTATTGAAAGTACTAAATATTATCCTCAATCAATGCACCCACATTGAAAGTACTGGATGCAGAATCTCTTGATTTGTTGTTGTAGACTTCTGAATATGCTCGATCAATCAGATCAGTTTATGGAGCCGATTGAAAGTACTGAATATTATCCCTGATCAATACACCTACATTGAAAGTACTGAATCCCTAAATGTCCTCGATCAATCAGATCAGTTCATGGAGCTGATTGAAAGTACTGAACATGTCCTCGATCAATTCATCAATGAAAGTACTGGATGGTTTGATATAGATTTTTTGAATATCCTCGATCAATCAGATCAGTTCATGGAGCTGATTGAAAGTACTGAATATTATCCTCGATCAATGCACCTACATTGAAAGTACTAGATGCAAAATCTCTTGATTTGTTGTTGTAGACTTCTGAATATCCTCGATCAATCAGATCAGTTCATGGAGCTGATTGAAAGTACTGAATATTATCCTCGATCAATGCACCTACATTGAAAGTACTGGATGCAGAATCTCTTGATTTGTTGTTTTAGACTTCTGAATATCCTCGATCAATCAGATTAGTTCATGGAGCTGATTGAAAGTACTGAATATTATCCTTGATCAATGCACCTACATTGAAAGTACTGGATGCAGAATCTCTTGATTTGTTGCTGTAGACTTTTGAATATCCTAGATCAATCAGATCAGCTCATAGAGCTGATTGAAAGTACTGAATATTATCCTTGATCAATTCATCATTGAAAGTACTGGATGCAGAATCTTTTGTGACTAAATTCTCTGTGGGGATCATCTGATCGCTGTTTGAAAGATTTTTTTTTTTTTAGCATGGATTGGTTCTTGTACCTATTAATACAACAAGTAGAATCTATTCTAGCAAGCAATTTATCTTTGATTTTAGTTTGTAATTGGACTCATGTGGCGGTGACAAATTTATGTGCATGCCCGGTCGGTCAACCTTGGTGTAAGTAATGTGAATAGCATGGATTCGCGATGGGATGTTTATTGGTGATGAACTGTATGTATTGATTTGTGTGTGTGTGGGGACCTGTTTTGACAAGTTGGGACCTAATCAGGTTTTCTGCAGAGATGATGCTACGGAGTTTCTTTGATGGTTGACTCGAGTGAGACTCGTTTGCCTTGTACACGATGATCTGTCCAGATCGTTCCTTTAGTCATGTCGTGTCAAGGGAGATGACTATTTGTCCAACAACCAATGATATTGATCAATGTGCAAGCTCTGAGTAGGCCGACCGTACTTTGTTGACAACTCTAGAGTTCCATGCCTGAAAGTCTCCGGTAAAGGTGATGAGAGACGTTATTTATTCCCCCATGTTTATCTCATGTGTGGTCTAAGTCAAGCCCCAAGAATCTTGTATGTTGTAGATGACCCTATGAATAGGCTTATGAGGCTGTTTGATTTGAAGAAGAGTTCTCTTCCGCTTGATGGATTTGAGGAAGGTTGAAGAAGAAATTATTTGAAGAATGGTCTCCCTATTTTTTTTGTGATGCACCCTGATTTTTGCCTAGACCGCCATTTCGGGTTTTCAATCTAGCGGGCATCTCTTTTGCGTCTCTTTTCATTTTTTTTTTGATAGAGTATGTACTCGAAGATGACTCAGAGAGAAGATGGGTGTTTTGTCTCTTATTAGGGGGAGACATACAACATTTTTGGGTTTGAATGTATTAGGCATTTTAGCTATCGACTTGGCTTTTGGGAAGTGTGTTCCAAGCATCGACTCGGTGGGGATAACGCACTTTGTAGTGAGAGTAAGAGGCATATTGGATAGCCCCTAGTGTGGATTTACTTTGACGAGTTCGTACGTTTCGAGAATGAATAGACTAGGGAAGGAAAGGATCAAAAGCCCCTAGCCTTGATGCTTGGATTTGAAGAAAGTTTATGAGAGTGGAGAAGATGAAGCCCCTAGACTCAACAAAGAACGCTATGTGGCTCAAATACTAGAAAAGTAATTCTACCTTTAATGGACCCTAGAATTTATTTTTGATGTCTTAAGTGTCTGTCCAGTTCATTTTTGCAAGTGAATCATCTAGAAATGTGTTAACAAGTTTTGAGGAGAAGGCCTAATCATTAGTGCGCTCTTCGAATTTCTTCATGAATGATATCTACGGATGATGGAGACGGTCTTCAAGTTAGGAGTCTCATTTTTACTTCATTTGGATTTGATCTTCTTTGTAGGAGTAGATGAGAGGTCTCCTTTTGACTTCATTGTGTGTAGTTGAAACTCCTTCTTTGTGGGGTTATGAAAGCTTGAGCGTTTTTTTTTTTTTTTTTTTTTTTTGACTCTCAAAGCTTGAATTGAGTAGCCCCACTTTTGTTTGGGAATGATAATGCATTTGAATTTCTTCCATTGTGGTCCTTCGACTTTTGACATGAGCGCGGTGATAGTAATGTGTAGTCCCCAGGCCTTCTCATTTGTTTAGACATTTCTATTATCAATTGCAAGGTTTTATATTAATGACAATTATTGTTTGCGGATCCATTTCATGAATTAGAGAGAAATTCAGAAGGTAGAACAACCTTAGAGTAGTGTATAGGAGATGGGAAAGACTTTTATTAATAACTAGAATTCAAAACAGACTCGATAGTTTAGTTGACACAAACTAGAGAAGAGGGAGATGGACTAGAATGACAGAACGACTCTTCGAGTTCATACTTAGGAAATTAAAACCTATTCTATTTCTAGAGAGAAAGGGAGAGGATAGTTGTAGCCCCAAAGTGGTTGATCTTGATTTCTTCTTGAGGCTTCATTCTTCTTTGTGTAGCTAAGGGAGAGAGTTGATAGTAATACTTAGAACCTCTATTTCCTTCTTATAAATGAGGTCTTTGATGACATCCTTTAAGTGGTGGCAAGAGTTGGTGTCATGGACGGTGGCTCTATGGAACTTGAAGAATGATGGGATACGATCGTAGTGATAGTTCATCTTGTGAGTAGTCCCTTTTCTAGGTTTTATTTTTCCTTCCTTTAAGAAGATGTCAAGGAGACCCTCTTGAGTAACCCCTTCGAGATTATCATAGTGCCTTGTCGTTCCCATCTTAGTAAATTTGGATATATTAAGGTCACAGAGCCGCCTCTTCTTCTTAGGCGTGATTGTTTCAGAAAGGGCTTCGGCCTCTTTTCTATAGAATTCCTTTTGAGCTTCCAAGCGTGCTTGAAGTGTGTCGATCTTACTTTCGTAGAACTCCTTTTGAGTTTGTAGACAGGTTTGGAATGCCTCAATCTCTTTCTTGTGACACTCTTCTTGGGCTTGTAGGCAACCGTGAAGGGTTGCGACTTCTTTCTCATAGTAATCCCCTTGGGTTTGTAAGCAAGTTATGAAATCTCCTCCATTTTTCACTTGAAGTCGGTGTATAGGGAAGTGGCGCCTACTTCGACCATTTGACTTACTTCTCCTTTTAGTCGAGTCTTGAGATCATGGGCCTCTTATGTAGACTTGGTGTCGGACATGGTGTCGGAAGAGTTTGGAATGATCTAGTTGCGATTCGGACGGACCTAACGGTATAGAGATTGCGTTAAACCCAGATTAAGGTCCCAACAAGTCGGCTTTATGCGGTTTATAGGCTTAGGAGTGAGTGTAGGTTGACCAAACAAGCACATCACAGAAACTGACACAGACAGAAGAGGATGCCTCGTACAAGACATCCAACACAGATCACAAAATTTCAGCTCTTAATCCTAATTTTGGTCGGACGGAACTTAATCCGTTTTGGAGGGGTTTCTATCTAATATCCTGGAATAGTGGATTCTGTCACCCTAGAATATGAGCCCCTTATTTTTCACATGTATTGCACTCTCCCAAACGGACAATTTGGGCAAAGGTTTCATATTCTCATCGGAATCCACCATTCAATTTAGCCAAACCTAAGCGATTACGTAATTTTTTTGCACTTTGTTAGACAACACCGTTTATGCAATCAAACCTTATGAATTCTTGTAAGGGACAACCGAAAGGGACTTTGTCAAACGCAGGATCTTGACGGTGAGAGAGACTAGACTCGAATCCTCATAGAAAAATTCTCATCTCACCATCGCAACCCTTTGTTCAACAATTTTCCGAAGGGACATTTGACAAGGATTCATGAAGGGAGGAATATAGATTGTATGAAAGGTGTTATCTTGGGAAAAGATTAAAACAATCCTAAGAATCAAACCGACCGGTCATAAGGAGTGTCCTATTGACTAGTATGTATGCATGAGGTTGATGCAGGGCTTACGGCTCAGGGCTTACGGCTAAGGCTCCCATGAACATAGTCGAGGAGCGTGTCACGGAGTGGGTACACCATATTTGGAGAGACCGGCAACGAAATGCTGACCAACATCCGTCCTCCGATTGGGACCCGGGTTTATAGGGTATGTAGTGCAATTATTCTACATGCGTGCACGTGTGTGAGAGTCAAGTTCTAGGTATCAAAGGAAAAATAGAGATTTTTTTTTGAAAGCAAGTAAAAGTTTGACCAGACCAAAGTGGTTGCCTACATTTCTCCCAATTTTCAGAAAAAGAAGGAGAGACTCAGGTCAACGTAGTTCGAGTTTGCAAAAGGTTTTGAGAAGAGAAGGAGCACATAAGCACGTAGGAGCACATAGAAGAGAGGGATAAAAGTACTCATAGTGCTTGCATTACCCATTAGAGGGTGCAAAATAAACTAGGGAATGAGTAAAGTAGTCATCCCTAATTTATTCATTTTTTTATACTCCGCTGCAAAAGATGTTAGTGCAAAAACAAAATATGTATATGACATAAATCATTTATTGCACATATAGGGACGGAGTAAATACAAGCAAAGAAAGTACCTTTTTTGAAGTCCAGGGACTAATCTGGAATTTATGAAAATCTAGGGCTGTTCTGGAATTTCTGATAATCTGGGGCTATTCTGGAATTTTCTGTAACACATGGACCATTCTGCAGTTTTAGAAGTGCAAGGACTAAACTGTAATATTCTGGAACTCAGGGACCAAACCGCAGTTCTGAAGTGCAGGGACCAAACTGCAATTTTTTTTATTTTTTTTTTTTTTTTAACCAGCCGTCAGTTAGTTTTTTTTTTTTTTTTTTTTTTTTTTTTAAATGGGTCGGTCAACCCTAAAAAGTCAAACCCTAAATACCGCCGCCAAACAGGAAGGGAAAAAAAGTTCTTTTTTTTTTTAATGCCTAATCATTACTAATGATTACCCAATGATTGCAAATGATTAAAATGAGATTTAATCATAAGCAATCATTGGTCAATCATTACACAATGATTAAACCTTAAATTTTCCAAATCAAAGATGTGTTTGGCGACTTTGAAAAGATGTCTCGTACGAGAGATATATGTCTCGTACGAGATATTCCAGTCCAGACCCCAGATTCAGAACATAACAGATTCAAAACAGAGCAGTCTGAAAATTCACAGAAAAATTCAGAAAAATTTATTTTTTTCAGAAAATTACAGAGATTAAAAACTCCTAATTTGCACGCAAGTCTAACCCAATTAATTTATATCCCCAACGGAGTCGCCATTGTTTGGACCCGAGAAAGAAGAGTATCCTCGCTTTACCTTTTTGAATTTGAGAGTCGCCACCATGTTCTTGAACGGAACACGGACCGTGAGATTCTTGGGTTCGGGGGTTAAGTTATGGATTGGGAAGATCAAGGAGCACCCAATCCACTCAATCTAGGATTGGTCTTGCTTAGGTGTTTTTAATCAAATAAAGAACAAGTAAAACAAATAAAGCCAATAATTAATTTTTTAATTATTAGAATGTCAGATCATGTGCTTCGAGACCATCTCCATGGATTGGAGAGGTTCAAGGCCGATCCTTTTGATGGGATTACACCACTCTAAAATAAAGAATGAGATGAGAAGTAGAGATTAAAAGCGTAGGAGTTTACCTAAAGCGTTCTTGAGATTTCAATTGATGGCCTTGACTAAGGCCTTGATGATCCAAGAGTTTATTGATGATTTCGGCTTGAAAGGATGAGTTTTTTGATGGTGTTTTGGTGTGAGGGAGGAGTAAAAACGGGATTCTTTGGAGAGGAACTGACTAGAGAGTTGTTAACCTCTTTTTGTGGTGAAAGACTCTATTTTTATAGGTATTGGATTACTTAGGAACCAAGTCTAGGAGTCCTAAGTTTAGTAGGAAATAGAGTCCTTATTTGGAGAGGTTAAAAGAGGTAGGAAATCAGTAGGAAATCACCTAGGAGGCTTCCTATTAGATATTCCTCGGATTAGGAGAGTGTTGGCCAAGAAAGAGATCGAGACGGAGAAGGAAAGTGGATTAATGCCCAAACAGTAGGAGATGTCTCGTATGAGACATCAATGTCTCATACGAGATATCAATGTCTCGTACGAGATATCCAGTACAAAAGTACTGTTTTGTCCTTCTGTCAGTTTCATTTGTTCATTTAGCCCCTGACTAACGGAGTCAGTTAGAAACTTAACAAAATATGACAAAACTAACGGGTTTTCATCCAAACACAAAAGCGAGACACAAGAGTAGTGTAATCATAAATGTGAGTTCAAAATGGGGTGTCTACAGGCACATGGTTACCGAGCGTGGCATTGAGATTGATCCCCAAAAGGTTAAGGCAATCGTGGAGATGAGGCCGCCTCGTACCCAAACAGAGGTGAAAGCTTTCATGACACAGTTACAATACATTAGCCGTTTCATAAACCAACTCACCCCCACATGTGAGCCAATCTTCAAATTGCTAAGAAAAAATGCAGTTATTGAATGGAATGAAGAGTGCTAAAGAGCTTTTGAGAAAATCAAAGCCTACCTCATCCATCCACCGATCCTATGCCCTCCGCACAAAGACAAGCCTCTTTTGCTATATTTGACAGTGACCGACACGTTAGTAGGAGCCATGTTGGCCCAAGAAAAGAGGGATTCAAAAGTGGAAAACACCATCTGAAAGTTGCAAGGAAGCGAGCTTAACTACTCCGCCATTGAAAAGACCTGTGCCGGGTTAGTGTGGGTGGTGAGAAAGTTGAAACACTACATGCATTCACACTCAATAAATCTCATCTCTAAGATAGATCCCATCAAATGCTTGTTGTAAAAGCCATCTTTGTCCATGAGACTCGCCAAATGGTCATTCTTCTTGGCGGAGTATAACATTAGCTATGCGGCAAGGAAAGCAATCAAAGGAAGTGTTATGGCAGAACACTTAGCAGATTTCCCTAGTAGTGAAGAAAAAGAACCCGAGCCACAATTCCCCGATGAAAGGATTTTCGCTCTCGAAGGCGAGAACAAATGGCAATTGTTCTTCGATGGTGACGCAAACAAGAGGGGAAACGACATCGAAATGCTCCTGATAGATCCAAAGGACGAGCACACCCCTATTTCCATAAAATTAAACTTTGATGTGACCAATAATGTCGCTGAATATGAGGCATGCACGGCTGGGTTGGAAGCCGCCCTTGAGAGAAATGTGAAAGAAATGGAGGTATATGGAGATTCAGCTTTGATCATCAACCAAGTGTCTAAAAAATGGAATACGTTGGATCCGGGGTTGCAAAAATACCATGCCCACATGGAAGAGCTCATGCCTCAATTCAAAGAGGTCAGCTTTCACTACCTACTGAGAGAACGAAACCGTTTCGCCAATGCCTTAGCCACTTTGGCCTCATTGGTAGAGAT
Source organism: Campanula takesimana (assembly GCA_026119855.1). Classification (NCBI taxonomy): domain Eukaryota; kingdom Viridiplantae; phylum Streptophyta; class Magnoliopsida; order Asterales; family Campanulaceae; genus Campanula; species Campanula takesimana. The sequence goes on from JAOWBW010000293.1 coordinate 987,372, forward strand.
TCCCGAAGGAAAATCAATCAAACCCTTCAGAGTTGGGAGAAGGGAGAATCCGGCATATTGTTGTGAGATTGAAAGGGTCAAGGAAAGGGTAGAAGAGCCGTGGTACAACCAAATCTACCAATTCCTTAAGAAAGGGGAAGCTTCCTTCATGAATGAAAAAGGAGAATATAAATATGGGATCAAAACCAAGGGCATGATAGCCCTCAAGCGATTGGCATCCCACTATGTCATCTTAGGAGACATCTTGTATAAGAAACGCCATCAGGGCCTCCTCCTAAGGTGTATAAGCGCAGAAAAGGTAAAAGAACTCATGAAAGAAGTCCACGGTGTGGTGTGTGGTCCCCACATAAACGCTCGAGCCCTAATGCAAGTCATCTTACGGATGGGGTATTTTTGGATCTCGATGGAAACCGACTGCATACAGTTGTAGATACCCCGGGAAACCACAACTTGGCTAGAGCGGTGAATTGTCCTAGGATGTCTAACTTGTTTTTAGAGTCGCCACCTATGTTTTGAGGAACATAAGAAAAACCTATTGATAATAGCCTAAGTTTGATTACGAAAACAGAGATTCTTTGTTTTGAGGTTCGGGGGTTAGATTACGAGATGGGAAGTACCGAAACACCCATCTCGCCCAACTAAAGTTGGTCTTGCTTGATCAAAATCTACATGAATGATAAACGTTCTTCTTCTTCTTCTTTAAATCATAAAAAGGGGTTTAAAATAGAGTTTAGAATGTAGGAGATAACTCTTTAACCGACCTCAATGAGATGAGGTGATCATTAGAGTCATGTCCCAAAATGATTTGGGTGATTGCACTTTGATAATACAAAAAGAAAGAGAAAAGAGATGCAGTTGAGAAGGGGAAAGAAATAGCTTTACCTAGACTTCAAGAGACTTCAAACACTTCTTGTTGAATTACTTGGAGAAATCCTTTGGAAAATGCTTTGAAAGTAGGAAATTTGGTAAAGTCAAAGTTTTTGTGTCAATTTTTGTCTCAAGTTTCCGTCTTTTTCCATCCTTGAAAATGGAGGTAAAGGGAGGTTTTTATAGGTGAAAGAGGGATGTTTTTGGTGCCAAAACTCAGTCACCAAGAAATCCTTCCCGGGAAAAATCCTGTAAATTGAGCAAGGGAGAGAATCATGGCCAGAAATCTGTAACTGACGCCCAGAGGCGCGCGCTTCCTGCTTTGGGGGCGGGAGGCGCGCGACTCAGAGAAGGCAATTTTGACAGAATGGACTAGAAAGTCAGCCCTGTTATTCAGTTTAGTCCCTGGACTTAACGAAGTCAGTCAGGAACGTAACGGAAGTGACATAAAGTAACGAGAAACACTTAAAATGGGGAGAAACATAAGATCAAATGTGCAATCGGGGTGAGCGTTCCAAGGCGAGGTGTCTACAGAGCCCCTCGGCGACGTGGATTGCAAAGCAAAACGCGTCGACGAAAGTTAAAAAACACCCGCTGAGGACATCACCAAGAAAAAAGCAAAGACTCGATGAAAGCAGGAATTTGAAATTGTGAGAGATAGTGGTGCGCTCCCTGTGTGAGCGGCTTTTGTTGATGGAGGGGGTGGCATGGTCCGTTAGGTGAACCTGCCGGCTGAATATGTTGAATGAGGCCGTTAGTGAACCTTTTGAAGAGGCCGTTGGTGAACCTTTGAAGAGGCCGTTAGTGAACCTTTGAGGAGGCCATTAGTGAACCTTTGGAGAGGCCGTTAGTGAACCTTTGAAGAGGCCGTTAGTGAACCTTTTGGACGAGGCCGTTAGTGAACCTTTTGGAGAGGCCGTTGGTGAACCTTTGAAGAGGCCGTTGGTGAACCTTTGAGGAGGCCGTTAGTGAACCTTTGAGGATGAATCCGTTAGTGAAATTCGTTGATGAGGCCGTTAGTGAACCTTTGGAGAGGCCGTTAGTAAACCTTTGGAGACGAGGCCGTTAGTAAACCTTTGTTGACGAATCCGTTAGTGAAATCTGTTGATGAGGTATTGCTTTGAAGTCTCATGCCACTTGGAGTTACACTTGACTTTTTGAATTGTGGGGTGCGGGCACAGTTGACCGTGACCAGAAAAATGTACCTGCTGGGGATGAAATGTTGAGATTGGCCCTTGAGGGGGGTAAGGCACCCATGACAGGACTTAGGTAGTTTGGAATCTGGAGAACGACAGCCTACTTTTTGAGTGGGAGTTTCTATCCTACTTTCAATCTTTGACATGCCTTAAGGGCGGACCAGAAGAAGGTGTGCCCAACTGGGTGTCCGAGGACAGGGGCTGTGTCTTGATTTAGGCTGGAGATCTCTGACAAGGCCTTTTCTGAAATGATCTAGACTTGGGAGGCGCGCGCTTTCCTCTGTAGGCTTGGGACGCGCGCGCATTTCAGACCGCTGGCGGGTGGCACGCGCGTCTGGGAGGCAGAATTCCGGGCTTGACATTTGCTGGCCAAAAGAACTCCCAACAGCTATAATATCATCTTCTGTTCGACCACTTGATTCTCACAGCTCCTTTCTGCCATTTTTGAACATCACATTATTGCTTAACTTTGCTTGTGATCAACATTTTCCATGGCTTCCAATTCTTTCGTTCTTGATGCCAAGGTTGTTAGTGGTTATGAAAAGGACTTGGGCACTTTTGTGTATTCTTTCAAGACCCATCCCAAGAAGGCCTTCATTAAAGACTTCGGGTTCCGAATTCTTTTCACTTTGCGGATGTTGAAGCCGGATTGGGATTTGTTGAGAGCTGCCGCGGCTTTCTGGGATTGTGACATCCATACCTTCAACTTTTCAGCTAATGAAATGGTGCCGACTGTTGATGATTTCGGGGCCATCCTTGGCATGCCTTTGGCCGGTCGGATTGCCGTCCCTACATATCACCGTGGTGCCATTGACTCTTGGGTTGAGTTACTGAATCTCCCTGTTAAGGACGTGAGGAAGATGTTGCACGGTACTGTGATTGGCATAACTGAGTTGCCGATGTTCTTCAGTTTACACTCGGAGGATTCGGTGGTTCAATCTTTCAAAAGGAATGCCATGGCCACTTGTCTCTTTAGTGAAGTATTGTTTGTTACACCCTTCGGGACTGCGGATGTGCAGTTGGCTGAGATTATTTTGCAAGCCAAGGAGCAACAATTTAGTATAATCCCTCTTATTGTAGGGGAGACGTTGCACGGCCTTGATGAGTTACATAGGACGGACAAGATGTGTCGAGGAAGCCCTTTGCTCTTGACCATATGGCTCCGAGAACACTTCAAGATTTATTCCCCGGATGGTGATTTGTCTCCTTCTGCTGTTCATAGGAGGAAGTTATTGATTCGGGATTTATCTGAAGATGGTTGGAAGAAATTCATTGCCTCTCGGGTAACCGTCGATATTGAGTGGTGCCCTCCTTCTTGGGGTCTCCGTCCTTTTGTGGAATGGACTCTTGGTTTTCAGCACGTGGTTGTACCCGGCTTGAGAGATTCGTCATTTTACCAGCTGGAGCGGGTTCTGCGGCAGTTTGGTCGCCAACAGGTAATTCCTTTTCCGAAGGACGGAATGCTTCGTCCAGTTGCTTACATGGGTCCGGACTGCTCGAGTGAGCTTCAGTCGGCTTGGGGAGATGATCGCAACCGTTGGGCTTTTGCTCCTCTACATCGTGGGAGTGTCTTCCTTCCAGAGAGCTACTTGGATTATTTATTTGGCACCCTTCATCGTGGCATCACTTGGGTCGATGTGCTTCGTGCCGAGTTGTTGGGAAAGGGTTTTGAGCCTAGCAGCGCTTTGAGATATAGGGAGGCTGCTGCTGATTCGAGTAACATTCTCGCTGACCCTTTCGGTACTCCTTTGGATGACTTTTATGCTAGGAGACGTATTGCAAGACAGAAGGTTTCGGTGCGTATCAGTGCTCCTCCGTTACCCAAGAAGAAAAGGATTGAGAGACGATCGGGTGGTCCTTTGAAGGCTAAGAGAAAATTGGACTTTTCTTAGTACCCTAAGAGATTGCAAAAAATTAGACCACTTTGTTTTAGGATTTAATATTTTGATGTCTTTTGTCGCTCAATAAATCCGTTGTAATGGCTTGAATAATTCATTGAATGAATAAAAATTGCATCTTGTTATTTGAAGTGAATTGGGTATTTTTTGATATGTTTTAGACCGCACCCGAAGGTTGCCTACGTTCCTCCAGTTGGGAGGCTCAGGTCTCCGTAGTTCAAACAAACAAAGACCTTTTTTTTTTTTTTTTTTTTGGTGTGCACCCTGTTTTTTGCCTAGACCGCCCTTTCATGTTTTCAATCTAGCGGGCTTCTTTTTTGCACGTGCTCTAATTTTTGCCTAGGCCGCCCTTGCGGGTTTTCAACCTAGCGAGCGGGTTTTTTTTTTTTTTATGGTCTTTGTTTATTAAGCGTAGAACCTCTTGAGCTTGTCGAGGTTGACCTCCTTTGGTAGCTGGTCACCATCTAAATTCACGAGTCGGACTGCACCGCCGCTTAGTATCTTTTTGACCACGTACGGACCGATCCATCGGGGTCCCCATTTCCCCAGGGGATTCATGGCATTAGGAGGATGTTGTCTTAAGACCAAATCTCCCACATTGATGTTTCGAGGCTTCACCTTTTTGTTAAAAGCTCTTGCCATCCTTTGCTGATACGCCCTTGTGCGTTCGAGTGCTCTTAGCCTTTTCTCGTCGAGTAAGGCTAGCTGTTCATATCGAATTTGCATCCAGTCGACCTCGTTGACTTGATTCTCGAGGAGGACCCGTAGAGATGGGACTTCAAGTTCGATTGGGAGTACGGCTTCAGAACCATAGACTAATGCATAAGGAGTTTCTCCTGTTGCTGACCGTATTGATGTGCGGTAGCCCCACAATGCTAAAGGTAGCTTCTCGGGCCAATCCCTTCCTGTTGAGGCCATTTTCTTGACGATGGTCTCGATGGTCTTATTTGCTGCTTCAACCGCGCCATTTGCTTGGGGACGGTAAGGAGATGACTTGTGCTTGGTGATCTTGTATTCTACCAAGAGTGCATCCATTTCCTTCTCAAAGAAAGAGCCGTTGTCGGAAATGATTTCATGAGGCACGCCGTATCGGCACATGATATTAATCTTTACAAATTCGGCCACTTTCTTGGCGTTGAGGGTCCGATAGGCTTGTGCTTCGACCCACTTTGTGAAGTAGTCGACGGCCACTAGGACGAATGACTGCCCATTGCTTCCGGCAGGATGGACTTTACCGATGATGTCTATCCCCCAACAAGAGAAAGGCCAAGGTGTGACCATGTTGTAAAGTTACGAGGGTGGAGCATGTTGCAGATTAGCATGGAATTGGCACTTGGCACACCTTTTGACTTTCTCAATACAGTCTCGCTCCATAGTGCTCCAATAGTAACCAATGCGGAGTATCTTCTTTACTAGCATAAACCCATTCATGTGGGGTCCACACTCTCCTTCGTGCACTTCACACATTATCTCTTGAGCTTCGGTCTCATTGGCGCATAAGAGATTGATCCCGTCGTGGTGCCTTTTGTAGACTCGGTCCCCAATCAATACGTACCGAGAGGCTAGCCTTTGCAGGGCCGCTTGAGACTTCTTATTGCTATTCTCGGGATAAATGCCATCTTTGAGGAAATTCATGACATCCGAATACCACGGGGAGTTTGTTTGAACCTCGTTGATCTCGATACTCATGCAGTACGCCGGACTGTGCCTTCGGGCAATTTTGAAAGGCTTTTCAACAAATTCTTCAAGGTGCTGACCATACTGTTGGAGGGTCGGGTCTTGGATTCGCCATTTACCCGATTGCTGATTGATAAGGAGCAAAGAGTCGCCGAATACTTCTAGTTCCGTGACGTTTCTTTCGAGAGCTGCTTCGAGCCCTGCTATGCATGCTTCGTACTCGGCGATGTTGTTGGTAGCTTCAAATTCCAGAAGGATGGCAACGGGAGTGTAGATGTCTTTTGGATCGACAAGCAATACTCCTATACCAAAACTGTGTTTATTGGCGGCGCCATCGAAAAACAGTTGCCACTTATTTTCCTTGGATGCAGTACAAATTAAATGCTCGTTGGGGAACTGTACGTCTTCCCCCTTCACTTCGTCACACGGGAATTCGGCAAGCTGGTCACTGAACACTTTCCCCCTGACGGATTTTAGTGTGACGTAAGTGATATCGTAGCCGGCGAGCATGAAGTACCATTTGGCTATTCTTGTTGACATGAAAGGCTTCTCGAAGATGTAGCGGAGCGGGTCCACCTTTGCTACTAGCTTGATCGGAAAAGCTTCCATATAGTGTTTGAGCTTTTGAGTGACCCAAACCAATGCTGCACATAACTTCTCTAAGACAGAGTAGTTCTTTTCGCCTCTTTGGAATCGGCGACTGACAAAATAAATGGCATTCTCCTTTGTGGACTCTCTTTGCTCTTGTGCTAACATAGCCCCTAGGGCTTCATCATTGACAGTGAGATAGAGCAAAAGAGGCTTCTCCTTGTGCGGCGGAACTAGAACAGGAGGGCACGTCAAGTAATGCTTCACTTGGTCGAAGGCTTCTTGGCACGCGTCGGTCCATTCTAGAGCCACATTCTTCTTGAGTAGCTTGAAGATTGGCTTGCACATGGAAGTGAGTTGGTGCACAAACCGACTGATGTATTGCAGTCTGCCCATGAAACCTTTGATCTCTTTCTGCGTCTTTGGGGGAGGCATGTCAATGATTGCCTTGATTTTGGAAGGATCTACTTTAATTCCCCTTTCAGTGACCATATAACCAAGGACTTTGCCTCGGATAACCCCGAACGTGCACTTTGCAGGGTTGAGCCTCATCTTGTGTTGACGAAGCCTTTCGAAGAACTTGCAGAGATCGATTAAATGTTGACCATCGGTCCCTTTGGAGTGAATGATCATGTCGTCCACATAGACCTCGATTTCTTTGTGAATCATATCGTGGAACAAGTCTGTCACGGCTCTTTGGTAGGAAGCCCCAGCATTTCTTAACCCAAATGGCATGACTGTGTAACAAAAGGTACCCCATGGTGTTGTGAAGGCTGTCTTATGTTGATCTTCCTCGGCCATGAGAATCTGATTGTACCCAGCGAACCCATCCACGAATGAGCGAACCTCGTAGGCAGCAGCGGAGTCGACCAGCATGTCGATGTTAGGGAATGGAAAATCATCCTTTGGGGAAGCTTTGTTCAAATCCCGGAAGTCCACACAAACTCGAACCTTGCCGTTTGCCTTTCTGACTGTCACGATGTTGGCTAACCATGTCGGATACTCGATAACCTTAATGAAACCCACACTGAGGAGCTTCTCAATCTCTTCTTTGACTTGCAGAGACCATTCTGGCTTGATCTTTCTGAGCTTCTGCTTTACTGGCTTGGCATCTTCTCTGATCGGAATTCTGTGCTCTGCTACCTTTCTGTCCAAACCCGGCATGTCTTTGTATGACCATGTGAACACATCCACGAACTCCCGTAGTATTGCAGTCAATCTGTCTCTGTCGTCCCCCTTGAAGAAGCTTCCGATCTTAGTTTCTCTTGGCTTTTCTTCGGTACCCAGATTAACAACATGCAATTCTTCGTCAGCCTCTGGACCATTTTCACCACGACTACGGACTTGTTGAGCAAGTTCATTTAAGTATGTTGTGTTTTCGTGGTCTATTTCATCATAATTTGAATCGTTATTAACTTGTTCGTTAAGTTCATTATTAGTTAATTCATCATTTATGATGTTTGCAATCTCAGGGTACTCAGAAATATCAAATTTTTCATTAGCAAAGAAAGGAAACACACGCTCGGCTATGGCCTCCAAATCCTCTTGGGTGAGGGTATTAGAGACACTCTCGGACTCGAAAGTAAGTGTGAGCTGCTCTTCCTTTGTTGCTGTGCGGGGTATGCAACCCATTTCTTGGACTAAGAATTCTTCGGATACCACGGGCCCTTTCGTAGAATACCAATTGTTGATCGGCTCGGAACTTGGAGGGATCTCACTGATAGTCTCGTTCATGGTGACGGTGCCATGGATGGCGTTGACTTGGCATTCATTCATTATGGCAAGCTCTTCGAACATGGAGCCTAAATCTGTCAGTTCTTCCCCCACGATGATTTCCGTCTCAGACTCTATAGTCACCTTCCTTCCCCACCATTCACGGGGCGACATGGGAGTTGGTTCCCTTTCGGATTTCTGGATCTCACAATCGGAGAAGATTTCGAGACCGGGCTTTTTGACACCCTTATTGTTAACCCATGGCTCGGGAAAGATCATGTATGGAACGTCTTCCCCTTGGCGGACAAAATAGCCATTCAACGTCTTGCGGTAAGGCCTTAGATTAGGGACCTCATAACGACGGCCTTCTTTACGAGCTCAGGCCTTTTTATTCTTGATTGCTTGGTCTTGTTTCAAGTCCTCTCTGGAAGGCTCGTACCCCAAACCGAATGTGTTCTTGACAAATGGGACTTGCAAAGGATGTAGGATTCCTTGTTGATATTTCCCTAGGCCTAAACAAGGGAAGTAGTCCATATTCCTCATCATGCGGAGGACTTTGTGATTGCTGGGGGTCCATGATCCGTTTTCCCCTTCTTTGTCAATGGCATTGATTGAGACGCCGGAGAGAGTGGAGTCTGGTAAACCATGCTGAACTTGGTGGACGGGCTCACCTTTTCTGTGGATAGTGACGTTTTCGGCCATGACGGTCACTATTTCATCACCATTTCGGATCTTGACACATTGATGGAGAGTTGACGGGACGGCATTAGAACTGTGAATCCATGGTCGACCCAAAAGCAAGTTGAACGAGGCCGGGATGTCAAGCACTTGGAATGGAACGGACATGACCATGCTTCCAAACTCAATGTCTATTTCGATCATGCCCATGACTGTACGGGCGGTGCTGTCATAACCTCGGATTACTTGAGTAGAAGGCTTCAAATCGGAATCCTTAAGCCCCAGTATGCCCATGATTCTGCTAGGCATGAGGTTGAGTGCGGAACCACCGTCTACTAAGACTCTTGAGATGGGCCTCCCCCTTGCTCGTACCTTGAGGTAAATAGCCTCGTTGTGGTCGGAACCAAATGGTGGAAGGTCCATATCGGCAAAGGTGATGACGTTGCCGAAATGAATGTGACCGATCATTGCCGTGAGGTCCTCGGGAGTAGTATCGGGAGAAACTGATGTATCATCGAGATTGCGGATGACAAGATCTCAGTGTTTCTTTGAGGATGCGATGAGGTCCCAAATAGAGATGTTGGCTTGAGTTTTCTTGAGTTGGACCAGTAGAGGATCTTCGGGAGTGTCGCGAGCTTGCGGCCTTTAAGAAGAGGAGCTTGGTGCGGAAGTGGAAGGGTTGCTTGCTATGACTCGACCGGATCGAGTTAGCATGTTGACATTCCCATCTTGCTTCTTTTTCCTATTCTCTAGTACTTCCCTCATTACCTCATCGTAAGTTACAACATAACAAGAACTGTCAAGTTTATTCATAACATTGGGGCCCCCATTCACAATTGGGATTGAATGGGTGGTCCCCTCGAGTTCTCCTATCTCTATTACATTGACGTGTTCGCCATTAGTCACTACAAATTCTTTCTTGTCTATGAGATCTTGAATGACATTGCGGAGAACGAAGCATTCCTCGGTGGTGTGGCGACTATATTGGTGGTAGCCACAATATTTGTGGTGAGCATGATTGGGGTTGACCGTCTTGGGTTGGTACCCTTGTACGGGTATGACTTGGCCTTTTGCTTTGAGGACTTCGAACACTTCGGCTTGAGTCATGCCTTGGAGAGGCGTGTAGACACGGTCATTTCGAGACCTCTTCCCTTTGGGTGGAGGAACCTTTTTGTAATTCCCCTTGTCGATCGTGACGGCGTTGACCGAGGCCTCTTTTGTGGAGTTGGAAGCGGCCTTGTAGCGGTAGCTAGGAGCACTTTTCTTCACTTCTTTGAGCAACTCGTCCATTCGGACCCCCGCCTCATACATTTGGGAGAAATCCTCATAGCAAGCCCCACTTAGGTGGGTGCGGAGATCAATTTTGAGACATTTGAGAAAGATGTCCATTTGCTCCTTGGTATTTGTCCTTTCCACAATCTCGGAGAGTTTATCATTCCATCTCCTTGTGAAGTCGATGAAGGACTCGTGGTCTCATTGAGTAGTGTTCTCTAGCTCTTTCCTTGTGGGCCGGTGAGTGGTGTTGCCTTGGTATTGTGACTTGAAGGAAAGCATGGCGGAGTCCCAATCAAGACGGACAGTGAGCGGGAGAGTAGCATACCAATCTTTTGCCGCCCCCTCGAGAGTGAGAGGAAAGCATTGAGCCATCACCTTGGGGGAGACCTTCTTCGGAACCATTGCCCAAATATAAGTCTCAATGTGAGCCATAGGACAAGAGTTGCCCTTGAATTTTCTTATGTCGGGCATCTTGAACTTATCAGGAAGAGCGGCCATAGTACTCATGAGGATGGATGATTGATAAAGGCTTGTGTCGGAGCCTTTCCCCATGTTGAGCCCATTTAATTTTTGGTCAATGTAGGCCATGATAGAATCCACCATTTTGGGCTCATTGTTCTCGGAACTCGACTCTCCCGCCTTCTTGGTGCGGGTGTTGACATAAGGACTTTTGAACAAACCCTCGGTCCATTCGGATTCGTCATCGTTATTCTTGTTCTTTCCCTTGGCAAGATTAGTGAGCTTTTCTTTCATTAGCTCCATCTCGGCCTCGTGGGCCTCCCTATGGCTGTCGAGGTGGGATTGCCAAATGTCGTCTTTGCTTTGTGCCTCCTTATTAAGGGTGGAGACTTGCTCTTGGAGGAGTTGGACTATGGTTGAAAGCTGTTCGAGAGACATGGTGTTGCTGCTGCCGGTCATGGTTGATGTAGGAGCTGTTGGAGTGATCTCTTCACGGACTAACCGATTTGCCGAATCCCGGTAGACTCTGTAAGTACCTATTGAACCTATAATGCAGAAGAGGCCCTTGTCAGTCTTGAGTAACACTTGCGGTCCACGAAGAGGCTTAGAACACACAGTTGGGCACACGACTCGAACCACATAAGAAAAGACTCTTTTTTTTTTTATAAGTCGGAGGGAATGGATCCCTTTTGGGGTTTCTAAGAAAATAATGGAATCGTCACACTAGTATACAGACCATCTCGCGGTCCCATATACTCATCGGATTCCATCGCGTTTGTGAATCCTACATGTATCGGGATTAAACTAAATTAATGTAGTAAAGCATACATGCGGGGACGGATTTTTATTTTCGTCCAAAATAACCACATTTGGGGACGGATTTTTATTGCGTCCGTTTCAACAAGTTGGCATGTATGATTTGAAGACATTAGTTTAGGGAAATCTCGGTACATGGAAACCGACTTGAGTCACGGAGTGTTAGACCCTAACTAGAATTGTGTGGCTTGTGCTCGGCTTGAATATGAGGCTCAAAGGTCACCCCCGGCATGTAGTCATGAACTACGCCACGGGCTGAGGTTTACCGCTTCGAAAGAGCCAAGGTCGAGTGGAGCTTGAAACTTTCTAGGACGGGCCTCGACGGGTTTGGGGTTGGACTTGTGCGACTCGATAGTGAGAAGTTCATAGGAATATGTGCATGTAGTGTGAGGTCTATCACGTGACAAAATTTTTTTATTTTATTTTTTTTTTTGAAAAGAAAGATAAAAAAAACACATAAGCACATAAATTACAACTCCCGAATCACCCGTGTGACCGGTAAATAAAACATAAAAATAAACAGTCCGAGGGTTCAATTTTGTTTTGATGCAGGCAACTGTGCCCACACCCCACTGTTCTGCTCAGTCACTGAAACCTGTTTCTGTTCTGGGAACCAACCCAGAAGCGTGCGCCTCTGAGTGTTGATACGGGATGCGCGCGCATGGCGCAATGCTATTAGGAGGCGTGCGCTTCTGGGCACACCTGTCAGATTGTCAGATTTTGGACTCAGGGGATTGCCCTGGTCCTATGTGCATATTGTAATCCCTGCAGAAATGATTAGTAGAGAATAGCAAAAGAAGAAGATGAAGAACATGAAGAAGCGGGCGATTCTGGTCCTTGATGCGGGATGCGCGCGCCTTAGGCTGAAGAGGCCAGAAGCGCGCGCCTCCCCCATCAGGAGTCAGAATGCCCAGAAAAGATGTAGATTTTGATCAGAATGCAAGTTTAACCCTCAAATGTCCCCAGCGGAGTCGCCACTGTAGATACCCCGGGAAACCACAACTTGGCGAGAGCGGTGAATTGTCCTAGGATGTCTAACTTGTTTTTAGAGTCGCCACCTATGTTTTGAGGAACATAAGAAAAACCTATTGATAATAGCCTAAGTTTGATTACGAAAACAGAGATTCTTTGTTTTGAGGTTCGGGGGTTAGATTACGAGATGGGAAGTACCGAAACACCCATCTCGCCCAACTAAAGTTGGTCTTGCTTGATCAAAATCTACATGAATGATAAACGTTCATCTTCTTCTTCTTTAAATCATAAAAAGGGGTTTAAAATAGAGTTTGGAATGTAGGAGATAACTCTTTAACCGACCTCAATGAGATGAGGTGATCATTAGAGTCATGTCCCAAAATGATTTGGGTGATTGCACTTTGATAATACAAAAAGAAAGAGAAAAGAGATAAAGTTGAGAAGGGGAAAGAAATAGCTTTACCTAGACTTCAAGAGACTTCAAACACTTCTTGTTGAATTACTTGGAGAAATCCTTTGGAAAATGCTTTGAAAGTAGGAAATTTGGTAAAGTCAAAGTTTTTGTGTCAATTTTTGTCTCAAGTTTCCGTCTTTTTCCATCCTTGAAAATGGAGGTAAAGGGAGGTTTTTATAGGTGAAAGAGGGATGTTTTTGGTGCCAAAACTCAGTCACCAAGAAATCCTTCCCGGGCAAAATCCTGTAAATTGAGCAAGGGAGAGAATCCTGGCCAGAAATCTGTAACTGACGCCCAGAGGCGCGCGCTTCCTGCTTTGGGGACGGGAGGCGCGCGCGTCTGGCTCCTCCTGTCGGAGGCGCGCGACTCAGAGAAGGCAATTTTGACAGAATGGACTAGAAAGTCAGCCCTGTTATTCAGTTTAGTCCATGGACTTAACGAAGTCAGTCAGGAACTTAACGGAAGTGACAGAAACTAACGAGAAACACTTAAAATGGGGAGAAACACAAGATCAAATGTGCAATAGGGGTGAGCGGTCCAAGGCGGGGTGTCTACAACAGTTTGTGAAGAGATGTGATAAATGTCAATGGTTTTCCAACATAAATCACCTGCCGCCCCATCATTTGTACTGCATGGCAACCCCATAGCCTTTCTTAACTTGGGGTATTGACATCATCGGTAATGTTTCTCTACCTGGAAGCAACGGTCATGAATTTGTTTTGGTAGCTGTCGACTATTTCACGAAATGGGTTGAAGCCAAGTCTTATAAGGTCCTAACTTCAAAAAGGGTTGCGGAGTTTATAAAGGAAAACATCATGTGCCGTTACGGAGTTCCGAATGAGGTCATCACAGAAAATGGCTCACACTTCGAAGGTGAATGCGACTGGTTGTTAGAGGAATTCCGAGTCACCCGCCACAAGTCTTCCCCATACAGGCCTCAAACCAACGGCGTAGTGGAAGCCGCTAACAAAACACTTGAGAGGATCATTAGAAAAATGGAAACACGAGGAAGGGATTGACCCAAAAAGCTACATCTTGCACTTTGGGGCTACCGAACTTCAGTCAGGACTGCCACCGGGGAAACCCCTTTTGCTTTGACTTACAGAATAGATGCCATGATCCCGACCGAGCTAGAGGTCTCGTCATTAAGAATCCTGTTAGAAAATAAAATTCACGAGGTAGACTGGCTCCGGAGTCGACATGATGAATTGGACTTGTTAGATGAACGCCGTCTGAAAGCATTGGAACACATCCGTGCCTACCAAGGAAGAATGGCACGGGCCTTTGACAAGAAAGTGAAGCCCCGACAAATCCGGGTAGGGGATTTGGTTCACAAGGAAAAACCCCCAGGGAGGTCAAACCCTGATGGAAAGTGGGAGCCCGTATGGATTGGCCCTTTTATGGTACAAGAGATCTTCTCGGGAGGCGCAATGAGACTTGCGGATTTGGATGGAATCCCTTCATGCACTCGGTCAACGGTGACAAGCTCAGCCGCTATTTTGTTTAAAAAAATATAGGTGCTAAAAGAATATACCCACCTAGATTGAAAAACCGTTTGGGCAGCCTAGAGAAAAAACAAGATCGCACCATGATTCATGGAAAAGAACTACAGTGACCTGAGCCCCTTAGTCCCATTTGAAAAGGGGAACGTAGGCAGCCAATTATTGGTCCGGTCTTAAAAATAAATAAAATCCAAATTCAGTTTTGAAAGGGGCTTCATACAAATGAAAGCATAGTCTTACAAAAATCAAAGATAAGTAACCATTGTCACTACAGTTAAAACCCTTCTCCGATGAGTTCAAGCACGGTCTACTTTCGACTCAAAATAACATGCTGAAAACACAAATAAAACATCTAAGTAAACTAATGTGTCTGCAATGACAATCGGTGGATACTTAGGACATAGGACCATCAATGCTCCTCACCTTTCTAGTTCTTCCTTTGACTTCTCCGAGTCTTCTTTTTCTTCACGTCAAAAATCTCGATCTCCTTCTTTCCAAGATCGGGAACTCTCCCGGTCTCCTCAATAAGCCCGGCTGCCCTCAAAGCCGTGTCGGCCAGAACCTGATAGTCATCCACAGCATCTCTAGTATGGTTATGGCCACTCGGCACAGCCTCGGTCTCTCAAAGTCCTACTAGTGTCATAATCCTCTCAATGAATGGCCTCACGCCTCTCCTCAATGAGACTCTGAGTCTGCCCCATAGTCTGTTTATACCAATCCAAGTAAACCGTGGTCAGAACCATGCTAGACACACCCTTAAGGAGTACCCGAGCCAGAAAGAGGGAATATGTCCATAACTGGGCAAAAAGTATGATGGTGGATGAGCCCCATATGGACAATGATAAAGGTCTCAGATTCTCCGGGTTGACACCCGGCCACTTTAGCAAAGGAGCCTGCAATATCCCAAACTGTCTACGGACCAAGGTAGGGATGTAGAAAGATGACCCCAACAGTCCTGGTACCCAAAAAAGAGGAGAGCCATCTTGGTACTCTCTCACCGAGCCAATACGCCAATGAGGGATCCACCAGCGGATTTGTGAGGTCCGAAGCCAAGCCATATAAGCCTCCCAATTACCCTGAGTGAAATCCAAAAATATGTGCCTCAGAGAATAAGACCATAGCTTGTGGGACAGAGGAGCCTCGGGAACGACCATTAATCTCTCCCTCAACCATATGGTAAGAAGAGCGGGACTACCACCATGCATGAAGCCATCCCCCAAGGCTAAGCGATCCATGCCATGAAAGTTCTCGCCCAAGATCAAAGGAAAAATATCCTTCCCCGCAAGGCATTCCCCAAGGACACTCAATAAAACTCTATGGCAAGTACCCTTAGAACCGGTCATGTAGAAAAAAGCAAGAATACATAACCCAAAGGCATTCCAAGAAGCCTCATCTGTGCGATCAATGAACTTTTTGGGAAGATCCAAAATGTCAACAAAGGTGTGATCAAGGACCATGCACTGAGCCTCTTCTACAGGTATATCGAGAAGAGAGACCAACCTTTCAACACACATTGTGTCATTAATCGACGGAAGAGAAACGACCTCCGTGTCCACACCCCCCCCCACTAAAGCCTTGAAATCCTCATAGGTCAGGGTAATTTCATTGTAGGAGAAACAATACACATTTCTCCTTATATCCCAAAAGGCCACGGCGGCCCTTAAAAGCTCGAGGTCCGGGATGAACTCCTTGAGAGACCAAAAAGACTTGAGCCCAAACTTGGCTTGGAAAACGCCTTTGTTCTCCCTCATATGATGTCGCATCCAAAGCCTAAGGTTGACCTCAAAGCACTCTTGATCAATCTTGGACAATTTTGGCAGTTTCTCCATAAGAAAAGGCTCCATGGAAGAGAAAGCTTTCGAAATAAGGAGAAGAACTGCTTCTGGACTCCAAGTTAAGGCACTTAAGGAGATGACCAGGCCTGGAGAAAAATTCAATGCAAAAAGCGCACCCAACCGTACGGATACTTTGTCCCCTGACAACATTGATGGTTTCTTGTTGGAAGTTGGTTTTACAATCCCATCCATTAAAATCCCCATCCTAACCAATCATAAATACCCCGGATATTTGCCCTCCTTTGGCTCATGCAACATAATTCTTACAAAAAGATTAGGTCCCCACATGATGTAATTTGCTTAGGCGGTCTTTGACGTAAGCCCATTGAAAATTGTGAAAATTCTTAGGCGGTCTTTGACGTAAGCCCATTGAAAATTGTGAAAACGCTTAGGCGGTCCCAAAGCGACGTAAGACCGTCCTTTTAGTCAACCCTCCCCGTAGAGTCAAGTTTACCAAGTCCCGAATTTGACCAAATGAGAGTCAAGTCTATCCTTTAGTCAACCCTCCCCATAGAGTCAAGTTGACCAAGTCACGACTTTGATCAAATGAGAGTCAAGTCCAAGTAAGACTAAAGCATCTTAGGAGAGGATGACAGATATCCACCTATGTCTTAGGAGAAGGCGAAAGATGTCCACCTACCGAATCGTTTCTAGGAAAGGATGAAAGATGTCCACCTAGGTTTAGGAGAGGATGACAGATATCCACCTATGAAAGCATCTGAGGAAAGGATGACAGATATCCACCTATGTCTTAGGAGAGGGCAAAAGATGTCCACCTACCGAATCGTTTCCAGGAGAGGATGAAAGATGTCTACCTAGGTTTAGGAGAGGATGACAGATATCCACCTACTAAAGCATCTTAGGAGAGGACGAAAGATGTCCCCCTTTTCTGGGTAAGCTCCCGTGTCCCGAAAACTTCCTTCGCTCGAACTACGTTAAGGCTTGATTCCCCACGAATGGGATACGCAGGAATCCTATACCCCTGGTCCAGCCATGCAACCAAATCGGTCAATCCGTCCTCCTATCTTAGGCAGATTGGGATGCTTTTTAGATCGACAACCCCGCTTTCCTAAAGCGACATTTTCGAGGGGCTCTGTAAGTACCCCAATCTGAACAGAAACCAGCTTAGAGGTAATCTTAGTACTATTCAGGGATAAAAATGATAGACTAGGACCTCACTAGGATAGACCAAAAAGCTTAGGACTATTTTGGAATTAAACTTAGAAAAATCCAGAAGCTCGCCAGGCTGAGCCGTACGAATAGTTTGGGTAATAGAAGGCCCCAGCCGTACGGCTGGTTTAGGTGCCTTCAGTCCCTATAAATTGAGACATTTGCTGATAATTTCAGGGGAGGATAAAATTAGTTTGAGTGAAGAAACTCTATTGAAATACGAGCAGAAACACAAACATTGTTAGAATTGAGTGAAAGAGAGGAAGATAGGCTAGAATCAAACATTGGTGAGGCCTCCTTCTCCCCCATCTCCTCTTCACTCCTCTTTATGTACTTGTTCATGTTATTATTTAATTAATGTCTTTATATTTCTTATGATATTACTAATTTTAACCAAGCCTTGAAATGATTCATGGTGACCTCATGCCTTGTGTATGATTAAGGGTTATAACCAAAGATGATCATGGCTTGTTATGATTAATGTCATTTACTTTCATGTCACTTGTATTTATGTCATTTAATTTAAAGTCTTTACTTTTGGCTTGGTGATCCATTACACATATGGAGAGAGCCCTTGCATTACTTATGATATCTATGTTTATGTTACGATAATCAAGCTTGGGTGGTAAAGTCTCAATCTTTACCATCCAAACTTTGATTTAAGCTCTAATAATGTCCATTTGGATGATAAAGACTCAATCTATATCCATCCAAAGGTTGATTTTTGATGTTTCAAGGCTTTGTCTTGGATGAATCATCTATTTAGGGGGTTAAAGTCTTCATCTTTAACCATCCAAATGGTTGCTTTGGCTCAAAAGCCATGTTCATCAAATTTGCTCTTATTCCCCCAAATATTGCCTTGATCATACCCAAAATCATGTGTTTTTGGTGTCTAATTAATTATCAATGGCATAGGGATGTTGGTATGCATGTTCTTGTACCACAAAGTAATCTTAAAAGATCACATTCTGTCCAGTTTCAGCAGGATGCTCTGTTTCTGCCTGGAACTGGACTGTTTCTGATAAATCTGTAAATTCCAAGGACAACCATCACCAGCCATACGGATGGTTTGTCCAGGGAATTGATTTTTTATAGTTTTAACCTTATTCCATCAAAACCTTTGCAAATAAACCCTTTCTATTAATTTTTAAACTGTTTTCTGTTAAAAGTCAGTTTCTCCCCTTTTAAAAATACACACACACACACACACACTTGCACGTTTTTAGTCAACAAACTAGGGAGCCTCGGTTTTCCGAGGCGAATTGGGTGAACGATGAAAAGTTCTTCCCAAGACGTAACCTGACCTCCAAACTCATTTTCTCTAACCTTTTCCGTTAAATTGGGTTTAAAATTAATTTAACGTTGCGACTCCGTTTTCTTGAACATAAAGTGCCGTGTTTGGCTTCTCGAGGGAACTTTTTCGTGTTTTCCCACGGGTACCTTACAACTTCGCACGTACGCATCTGTCGCTGTAGAGCCTTAAAATTTTGATGAAATTCGGCTCGATGGCGGTCAAGTCCATGGCTCAGTTCATGTGTGTTGGTTGGGGAGGCTCAGTCCAGACTGGTTCTTGGGTGCATGGGCCTAGGCCTAGTTGGAATGGGCCTCAGACTGGTTCGGGCTAGTGTGTTGGGTATGCTCTGGGTTACGAGGTTCGGTCGGGTTAATGGGTAAGGGGCGACCCGTGCCTGTTTGGAAAGGGTGGGTCGGTTGCTGGTTAACCCAGCAGATCTGAGCCCTCGATCCAAGATTTGATCTAACGGTCCAGATCCCACCAGACTCCATTAGTGCCTATTCCCAAAAGGCACCCCATCTTTTCATTATCTATATAAACCCCCCACCAGGATTGGCATTCTCACTCCAACAGAAAATCACTTCACAATTCACTCTCTCTACACATCAGAAATAAAGGAGCACATATTTAACTGAGTTAACGAACTTGGTTAAATATTTAACTGAATTCAATGGAATTCTATTAGAATTCAAAGGAATTCTCACGGCATCTATTAGAAGACAGAATCATCTTGTTACATAAGTTTTCTTCAAAGTCTAGAAGTGTTAAACACAGTTATGTTCGCCGAAATCGTTAATTTGAAGTTCTTCTATTAACGATTGTAAAGTCGTTTCACCTTGAGAGAAATTGCCGTAGACCGTTAGCACCAGTGCGGGGCAATATCTTCTTACGGAGATTGTGTCCAACACAAGACTCGACTTCTTTTATTGCCCGGTTTGATTTAATATCAGTATTTATAGTTTATCCTTATTCTCTGCCCCGTTAATTATATTATGGTTCATTTTATATTTGTCATTATCATTAAATTCAAGAAAACCATTACTATTGTTATATAATTTTCCTAACAATCGCAATAAGATATGGACGTTTTCTTGAATCTTTCGACAAATGCGAGCCAATGATGATGGACAACCGAAGGACGTTATCGTTAGAGATTTAACGAAAAGTATGACGGTTTCTAGGAAGGATAACAAGAAGAACACTGGGAGTTAACAAGAGAATAAAGAAGTAGAGAAACAATAATCACCCAAGTGATTCAAAGAGTTTGTTGACAACATAGAGCGGACTTAAAATTGAAGAAATATGTGGAAGAAGATTAAATGGCTATCCGGGATAACCACCCTCTATCTAAAGAAGTTCGTGGAAGAAGATAACCTGGTTATCTGGGATGACGAGCCATGATCCACAAAGGCATAAATCCAAAAAGGCATGGATCATAAAAATCTCATATGTCGGATGTACATATTGAGTGGGATAAATAATGTCGTTACCTAGAGAAATGTCTCATGGAGACAACCAAAGATTTGTGGAACCTTTTGGTACGAACCTTTAAGGTTCAAGAAACTGGTTCCAAGATCTGGTACAGATGTGGTAAACTCGTTCACTTAGCAGAGATTGTCATATTCCATGAAGGGAAATGGACAACGTGAATCAAAGCCAACGTCATCAGAAAGGTTGAATAGGCTTTATTGAGCATTAATGGGGTTTGAATACAACTTAGCAAGTTGAAGGTCAACCCAAGAGAATGGTGGATAGACGCTAGGACTACTCGCCATATATGTGCTGATAAGGAGAGCTTCTCATCATACACTCCCTTAAATGGAAAGAGGGTGTACATAAGAAACTCTACTACTTCCAACGTCATGGGACTTGGAAAGTTGTACTGAAGATGACTTCAAACAAAGAACTGATTCTCGTGAATGTGCTGCATGTCCCAGACATTCACAAGAACATAGTTTCCAGATCGCTGTTCAGCAAAGCTGGATTTAAACTAGTGTTCAAGTCAGATAAATTTATACTGACCAAGAAAGGTTTGTTTCTTGGAAAAAAGGTACCTTGCCTGGATGCGAAGGACATTGGTGTTTCTTATGTTTACCGTTGGAAGGTTCTAATTTATGGCTTGATAAATTAGGTTACGTGAATTTCAACACAATTAAGACATTAGTGAGTCAAGAATTAATTACTATAAATAAATTCGATTCAACTGACGTGTGAAATTTACGTGGAAGCAAAAATTACAAAGTCATCATTTTCTTTGGTAATAAAAAACATGACACCTCTTGACTTAGTGCAAATTCGAGGTGGGGAAAAAGTATTTAATTACTTTTATAGACAATGGCACAAGATATTGCTTTGAATATCTTTTGAAAAATAAGGATGAAGCCTTGGAGGCTTTCCAGACTTATAAGAATGAATTTGATTCAAAATGATAGAGGAGGACAATATGTTGCTTCATTTGAAAACTTATAAATCCGGCATAATCTACCAAACGTCAAGCACCATATACACCTTGGACTAACAAAGTAACTGAACGCAAGAATCATACTCGTAAGGAGATGATAAATGCAATGGTCAGGCTTACCCGAAAATTTTGTGGGGTAAAGAAATACTCCGTACAACTACATTATTAATAGATACCTAAGAAAAGAATTGATAAAACTCCTTACGAATTATGTAATAATCATAAGATATTTTATAAATACCTTAAGGGGGGTACGGGCTAAAAGTAAAAGTACTTAAGCCAAAAATAAGGAATTAGATATTCCCTTAAACCATATTTCATTGGAGGAAATAAATAAGTTCTAGTAAGAGAACATATGTAAGTGCAAATAGTTCATCTTAAAGAAGACGAACCTAGGCACAGTTTGTGGACAAAAGAAGATAGTCTTTTGGTCCTTGTTTTCTATGGTAGAAAATTAAATGCAAACTGTTAAAGAAAGTTATTAGCAGCTAAATGGATAGTTCGTCATAGGTACAATATTTGGAAGTTGGTTGATCTTCCTCCATAATGCTAACCGTTGGGTTGCAAATTGGTCATTAAAGGGAAATATTGAAAGATGAATCTATAGAAGGAAACTTTTGAAAGATAGATCATGAAAAGGTAGATTTTCAATAAAAAAAAGTCAAGAGAGTCATAATTTCAAAAGATACATTTTTAAAGGAAAATAATCTTGAGAAATAAATTCTGATAAGACGGACTTGTGAATCTGAAAAGGCAGATCTCTTGAAAATTGAATCTCAAAAGATAGACTCTCGAGATATAGAATCTAAAGAGATAGATTCTTAAAAATGATACTCTTTAATGGTAGAGTCTGGAGAATCAGATAAATTCTCATGAGATAGACTCTTGAATAAATGGATTCTTGAGAAGTTTAAAAAAGGTAGGATCTTAAGAGGTAGACTCTGTAAGGTAGATTCTTAAAAGGTATACTCTAAAGAGGTAAACTCAGAAAGTCAGACCACTTAGAGATACTGACTACTCGAGAAATCGGACTGGTACAGAGATGCTGACCACTCAAAGAAACTGACCGCTAGGAGAATTTGATCACTCAAAAAGACTAATCATTCTACAAAGACTAAAAGACTAAATGGAATTGTAATCAATAACTGAAAAGGTATAGTCAAGGTACTTAGAGTACTTAAGGATATACATGTGATTACGGATAATAATAGATGAGATATTCAATAGTATGAAAATGATATACTGATCGAATATCAGACACTAATAAACTCCAATGTGAACATGTGTTCACAATAGATGATGGAGCAGTGTCAATGAAACCTTCCAAGATGACATCTGAGTTAATAGCTTTAGACAACGCTTAAGGATAAGCTGACTGGTCTAATAAATTCTTGGAAAAGATTCCTTGTTGGAATAATTTTATACCTACTATAAGGATCATCCCCCTCGGATGGCAAACACGGGCTCGCTCAAAGGAAGAAAATCCAAACACGTGAACTAAACAAATTTAACGGAGTCGCCACATTTGTTAACTTTTAACCCAACAAATGAAAATGGTTAGAGATTTAAGAGTTTAGAGGTCAGGTTACGACTTGGGAAGAGTTTTACGTCACCCAAGTCACCTCGGACAAAGCCGAGTCTCCCTTATGTTTGTTAACGAAAAGTGCATGTGTGTGTGTGTGTGTTTTTTAACGGAAAACTGTACCTTTAACTGGTTATTGGTTTTAACAGAGGAAAAAGGGGTTATTTGCATAAATATTGACAAAACAAGACATAAAGGAAAAAAAGTCCCTCTGACCCAACTTAGCCATACGGCTAGGAGGGGTCTTCTCGAGGATTTTACAGTTTATCCAGAAACTGTCCAGTTTCAGGCAGAAACAGAGTATTTTGCTGAAACTGGACAGATCTGTTTACTTTCAGTTTGAATGTTAACCAAAAAACTTTGATTAAAATCATTCCTATGCACATTAATCACCAAATGGCCCTCAAATACATGGATTTGAGTGTGATTAAGGCAATCATTGGAGAAAATTGAAAAAGGTGATGAAAATGGCCTTTGAGCCAAGATAACTATTTTGATGAGTAAAGATGTAAACTTTATCATCAAATATGGTATCCTTAACAAGATTAAACCTTTAGGGACAATAAAATGACATAAAGATTGAATCTTTATGACCCAAACGTGGGATTTAAGGCTAAATCAAGGTTGGGATGATAAAGATTGGGACTTTATCACCCAACATGATCATCATGGCCAAACATGAACATTATTAGCATAAAGATACATGCTTTCACCATAAAAATGGATCATCAAGCTATTTAAAGACAATAAACTAACAAATCATGATCTCCCTTAGGTTTTAACCCTTGATCGCATACAAGAATGTGAGGGCACCTTGGATCATCTCATAATTTGGTTCTAAGATATGAATAACAAGAATAAAAAGTGCTTGAAGGACAAGACTTGCAATATATGTAAATGCTTGACAAGGATAAGGATTTTAAATGCAAATAAGCAAGTAATATGAACAAGAACAAAGAGTTTTGAGATGGAGAGAAGATGAGGAGAAGGAGGCTTCACCTATAATGGTTATGGTCTATCTTCCTCTCTTTTTTAATCAAAGATTTAATGGTGTTTGTTTCAGATTGAAATCCTGCAGAGTTTCTCTCTGAATTTGTATTTTCTCCCCCCCTGAAATGATCAGCAAGGGTCTCAATTTATAGGGACTGAGGGTGCGTAAACCAGCCGTACGGCTAGGCCCCTCTAGTGCCCAAACCATCCGTACGGCTCAGCCTGGCGAGCTTCTGGATTTTTCCAATTTTAATCCCAGAGCAGTCCTGGGATTTTAGGTTTATCCTAGTGAGGTCCTAGTTCATCAGTTTATCCCTGGATGATCCTAAGATTACCTCTAAGGTTGGTTGGTTTCAGATTGGGGTACTTACAGAGCCCCTCGGCAATGTCGCTTTAGGAAAGCGGGGTTGTCGATAAAATAAGCATCCCAATATGATGGGAGGACGGCTTGACCGATTTGGTTACATGGCTGGACCTAGTGGTATAGGATTCCTACGTATCCCATTTGCGGGGAATCAAGCCTAACGTAGTTCAGAGAGAGAGAGAGAGGGAAGTTTTTCGAAGTTACGCATACCTAGGGGGAGGTGGATATCAATCATCCTTTCCCAGTGGGATAAACATGACTCTCGGTGAGTCATAGGTGGGACATAGTCAACTAGGCTCTTTGGAGAGGGTTGACTTTCATAAAGAAGCGTGACTCTTGGCGAGGTAGAGGCGGGACATGGTCAACTTGGCTCTATGGAGAGGGTTGACTTACATAAGGAAGCATGACTCTTGGTGAGGCAGAGGCGGGACATGGTCAACTTGGTTCTATGGAGAGGGTTGACTTACATAAGGAAGCATGACTCTTGGCGAGGCAGAGGCGGGACATGGTCAACTTGGCTCTATGGAGAGGGTTGACTTACATAAGGAAGCATGACTCTTGGCGAGGCAGAGGCGGGACATGATCAACTTGGCTCTATAGAGAGGGTTGACTTACATAAGGAAGCATGACTCTTGGCGAGGCAGAGGCGGGACATGGTCAACTTGGCTCTATGGAGATGGTCGACTTTCATAAGGAAGCGTGACTCTTGGCGAGGCAGAGGCGGGACATGGTCAACTTGGCTCTATGGAGAGGGTCGACTTACATAAGGAAGCGTGACTCTTAGCGAGGCAGAGGCGGGACATGGTCAACTTGGCTCTATGGAGAGGGTCGACTTACATAAGGAAGCCTGACTCTTGGCGAGGCAGAGGCGGGACATGGTCAACTTGGCTCTATGGAGAGGGTCGACTTACATAAGGAAGCATGACTCTTGGCGAGGCAGAGGCGGGACATGGTCAACTTGGCTCTATGGAGAGGGTCGACTTACATAAGGAAGCGTGACTCTTGGCGAGGCAGAGGCGGGACATGGTCAACTTGGATCTATGGAGAGGGTTGACTTACATAAGGAAGCGTGACTCTTGGCGAGGCAGAGGCAGGACATGGTCAACTTGGCTCTATGGAGAGGGTTGACTTACATAAGGAAGCGTGACTCTTGGCGAGGCAGAGGCGGGACTCGGTCAACTTGGCTCTATGGAGAGGGTGGACTTACATAAGGAAGCGTGACTCTTGGCGAGGCAGAGGCGGGACATGGTCAACTTGGCTCTATGGAGAGGGTCGACTTACATAAGGAAGCGTGACTCTTGGCGAGGCAGAGGCGGGACATGGTCAACTTGGATCTATGGAGATGGTCGACTTTTATAAGGAAGCCTGACTCTTGGCGAGGTAGAGGCGGGACATGGTCAACTTGGCTCTATGGAGAGGGTCGACTTACATAAGGAAGCATGACTCTTGGCGAGGTAGAGGCGGGACATGGTCAACTTGGATCTATGGAGAGGGTTGACTTACATAAGGAAGCGTGACTCTTAGCGAGGCAAAGGCGGGGCATGGTCAACTTGGCTCTATGGAGAGGGTTGACTTTCATAAGGAATGGGTCTTACGTCCCACTAAGGGCGGCCGGGGAGAAACAAATTTTCACAATGGGACCACCTATATATGTTCACTTAGGGGAAGGATTTTACTGGGCTTAAGTCATGGATGGCCGGTTAATCATGCTGGGATAGCAAATAAACAAGCAAATGGGCTTACGTCGTGTGGGGACCGCCGGGGTTAATTATTCACATTTGAGGGAACTTAATTCTTTTCTAAGCCAAGAGTCATGTTTTCATGAGCCAAGGAGAAGAAAATGTTTGGGGCATTTATGATATGGTTTGGGGTTTTGAATGAGGGGTCATAAAGCCAACCTTCCAACAAGAAATCATCAATTCTGTCAGGGCTAAAGTAGCCGTACGGCTAAGGAAGTGGGTGCCCTTTTTCATTGAATTTTGTCCTGGGTCTGGTCATCTTTAGAAGCATTTCATTTTCTTCGTCCTTCGAAGCTTTTGTTTCCATGGAGTCTTTTCTCATAGAGAAACCACCAAAATTGTCCAAGATTGATCAAGAATGCTTTGAAGGCAACCTTAGGCTTTAGATGCGGCATCATATGAGGGAGAACAGGGGTATTTTCTGAGCCAAATTTGGGGCTTAGATCTCTTTGGTCTCTCAAGGAATTCATCCCGGATCTTGAGCTTTTGAGGGCCGCTGCGTCCTTTTGGGATATCCGGAGACATGTGTATTCCTATTCCTATAACGAAATTACTCCGACATATGAGGATTTCAAGGCTTTGGTGGGAGGTATGGACACGGAGGTCATGGCTCTTCCCTCGATCGACGATATGATGTGCGTTGAAAGGTTGGTCATGCTTCTTAGCATTCCTTTGGAAGAAGCTCAATGCATGGTCCTTAATCATACCTTTATTGACATTTCGGATCTTCCCGAGAAATTCATGGATCGCACGGATGGGGCCTCTTGGAACGCCTTTGGGTTGTGTGTTCTTGCCTTCTTCTATATGGTTGGCTCCAAGGGTACTTGTCATAGGGTTTTGCTGAGCATCCTCGAGGAGTGTCTAGGAAGGACATTGTTCCTTTGATCTTAGGGGAGACCCTTCATGGCATGGACCGCTTAGCCTTG
The DNA here is from genome assembly GCA_026119855.1 of Campanula takesimana. Taxonomy (NCBI): domain Eukaryota; kingdom Viridiplantae; phylum Streptophyta; class Magnoliopsida; order Asterales; family Campanulaceae; genus Campanula; species Campanula takesimana. The sequence continues at coordinate 1,013,828 of JAOWBW010000293.1, forward strand.
GGTGATGGTTTCATGAGCAGTGGCAGCCCCGCCCTTTATACCATGTGGCTGCGGGAGAGACTGATGGCCGTTCCCAAGGCTCTTCTTTCTCACAAACCATGGTCTTATTCTTTGAGGGGCATACTTTTGGATTTTTCTCAGGGTGACTGGGAGGCTTATATGGCTCAACTCCGGACTTCACAGATCTACTGGCGGGTCCCGCATTAGTGCATTGGCCCCGTGAGGGAGTATCAGGATGACTCCCCTATTGTTCAGGTGCCGGGACTCTTGGGGTCGTCCTTCTACACCCCTGCATTAGTCCGCAAACAGTTTGGGTTACCACAGACTCCTTTGTTGGCATGGTCAGGTATTAATCTGGAGCGTTTGAGACCTCTGTCGTTATCTATGTGGGATCCGTCCACCATTTCACTCCTTTCCCAGTCATGGACATGTTTCTTCTTTCCGGCTTGGGTACTTCTCAGGGGTGTGGCTAGCGCGGTTTTGACCACAGTTTACCTGGATTGGTATAAACAGACCATGGGGCAGACTCAGAGACTCATTGAGGAGAGGCGTGAGGCCATTCTTGGGGGTGATTGTGATGCTAGTAGGGTTTTGAGGGAGGCTGAGGCCGTGTTATGTGGCCACAACCGTACTGGGGACATCGTTGAAGACTATCGAATCATGGCTGAGAGGAGGATGGCCATAGCTCTTAAGATCGAGGCACGGATGGAGGATCTCTGGGCTAAGGCAGCATTTGACATGGCTTTGAGGGCGACTGGGCTCGCAGAGGAGACTGGGAGAGTAACCGATCTTGGGAGAAAAGAGATCGAGATATTTAATGTGAATAAGAAGAAAACTCGGAGGAGTCAAAAGAAGAAGCGGAAAGACGAGGAGTAGTGATAATTCCCATTATCCTAAGTATCCACCCATTGCCATTGCAGACACATTAGTTTGATTAGGTGTTTTATTTATATTTTTAACATGTCATTGAGATAAGAGTCGACCGTGCTTGAACTCATCAAAGAAGTGTTTGAACTGTAGTGACAATTGTTACTTATTATGAATCCTCCTTTTAAGAACTCAAATTGATTTTTATTTATTTTTAAGACCGGACCAATAATTGGCTGCCTACGTTCCCCTTTTACAAATAAGACTAAGGGGCTCAGGTCATCGTAGTTCATTTCTCATGACTTATGGTGCGACCCTATTTTTTTTAGACAAAGTAACGACGGAGCTTGTCACCATTGACCGGGTTCATGAAGGGGTTGCCATCCAGGTCCGCGAGTCTCATTGCTCCTCCTGAGAATATCTCTTGTACCACGAAGGGACCGATCCATACGGGTTCCCATTTTCCATCGGGTTAGACCTCCCCGGGGTATTTCTTTGAGAACCAAGTCTCCCACCTGAATTTCCTGAGGCTTTACTCTTTTGTTGAAAGCTCGTGCCATTCTCCCTTGGTAAGAATGAATGTGTTCCATTGCTTTTAAGCGGCATTCATCCAGTAGGGCCAATTCATCGTGCCAGCTTCGGAGCCAATCTACCTCATGGATTTGATTCTCAAACAAAATCCTCAGAGATGGTACCTTAAACTCCGCTAGAAGCATGGCCTCCATCCCGTAAGTTAGAGCAAAAGGAGTTTCCCCGGTGGCGGTCCTAACTGAAGTCCGGTAGCCCCACAATGCTAGATGTAGCTTTTCGGGCTAATCCTTACCCCGTGTTGCCATCTTCTTGATGATCCTCTCAAGTGTTTTGTTAGCGGCTTCTACCGCACCATTGGTCTGAGGTCTATAAGGGGAGGACTTATGACGCGTGACTCAGAATTCCCTCAACAGTTGGTCGCATTCGCCTTCGAAGTGAGAGCCATTATCGGTGATGACCTCATTTGGAACACCGTAACGGCACATGATGTTTTCTTTGATGAATCTCGCGACCTTCTTGGAAGTGAGGACTTTATAGGACTTGGCCTCGACCCATTTTGTGAAATAGCCTACCGCCACCAAGACGAATTCGTGCCCATTGCTCTCAGGTGGGGAATTTTTCCGATGATGTCAATGCCTCACGTTGAGAAAGGCCACGGTGTTGTCATGCAATACAGGTGATGGGGCGGTAAATGATTGAGGTTGGAGAATCGTTGACACTTGTCGCATTTTTTCACAAACTGCACGCAATCAGCCTCCATTGAGATCCAAAAATATCCCATTCGCAGGATAACTTGCATCAATCCCCGGGCATTCATGTGAGGGCCACAGATTCCGCCGTGGACTTCTTCCATGAGCTCTTTTGCCTTTTCCATGCTAATGCACCTTAAGAGGAGGCCTTGGTGCCATTTTTTGTACAGGGCATCCCTTAGGATGACGTAGTGGGACGCTAACCGTTTGAGGGCTACCATGCCTTTGGCCTTGATTCCATATTTGTACCCTCCTTCTTCGTTCATGAAAGAGCCTTCCCCTTCCTTGAGGAATTGGTAGATTTGATTATACCACGGTTCCTCTACTTTCTCTGGGACTCCCTCGATTTCACAACAGTATGCCGGATTTTCCTTTCTTCCTACTCTGGAGGGTTTTATTGATTTTCCTTTGGGGATTTCCACCAACTAGGCCAAGGTGGCTAGGGCGTCTGCAAAACGGTTTCGATCTCTTGGCAAGTAGTGAAAGCTCACTTCTTTGAATTGTGCCATTAGTTCTTCCATGTGGGCGTGGTACTTTTGTAGCCCGGGGTCGAACGTCTTCCATTTATTTGACACTTGGTTGATGATCAAGGCCGAATCCCCGTATACTTCCAACTCTTTCACGTTCCTTTCAAGGGCGGCCTCCAGACCGGCTGTGCATGCCTCATACTCGGCGGCATTGTTGGTCACCTCGAAATTCAACTTAATGGCAATGGGGGTGTGTTCATCCCTTGCATCAACAAGGAGCATCCCAATGCCATTTCCTCTTTTGTTCGCCGCCCCGTCAAAGAACAGCTGCCATTTATTTTTTCCTTCGAGGGTGAAGATCCCTTCATCGGGAAACTGAGGTTCAGGTTGTTTCCTCTCATCTACAAGGAAGTCTGCGAAATGTTCTGAAATGGCTCTTCCCTTGACTACCTTTCTTTCCACATAGCTAATGTCGTATTCTGCTAAGAAGAACGACCATTTGGCGAGCCTTGTGGAAAGCGATGGTTTCTCCAATAAGCACCTTATGGGATCTATTTTGGAGATGAGTCCTATCGGGTGGGCGTGCATGTAATGCTTCAACTTCCTCACAACTCCAGCTCAAGTTCTTTTGATGGCGGAGTAATTGAGCTCGCTTCCTTGCAACTTTCGGCTAACAAAGTAGATGGCATTTTCCACTTTCGAATCTTTCTTTTCTTGGGCCAACATGGCTCCTACCGACATTTCAGTCACTGTCAAGTAGAGCAAGAGCGGTTTTTCTTTATGAGGGGGGCAAAGAACCGGGGGGTGGGTAAGGTAGGCTTTGATCTTCTTGAAGGCCTTTTGACATTCCTCGTTCCATTTGACCTCTGTGTTCTTTCTCAATAGTTTGAAGATGGGTTCACATGTAGGTGTGAGTTGGTTTATGAAACAGGTGATGTATTGCAGTCGTCCCATGAAGGCCTTTACTTCTGTTTGAGTGCGGGGAGGTCTCATTTCCACAATCGCCTTCACCTTTTGAGGATCGATTTCGATGCCACGCTCGGTGACCATGTACCCTAAAACCTTGCCACGGGAGACTCCAAAAGTGCACTTGGCCGGGTTGAGCCTCATGGAGTGCTTTCTCAACCTGTCGAAGAATTTTCTCAAGTCAATCAGATGCTGTCCATCGGTACCCTTGGAGTGGATAATCATGTCGTCCATATACACCTCTATTTCCTTGTGGATCATGTCGTGGAATAGGGCGGTTGCGGCCCTTTGGTAAGTAGCCCTGGCGTTTCTCAGCCCAAAAGTCATTACAGTGTAACAGAAGGTTCCCCATGGGGTGGTGAAGGCAGTCTTTTCTTGGTCTTCCTCAGCCATTTTGATTTGATTGTACCCGGCGAAGCCATCCACAAAGGACTTGACCTCAAAACTAGAGGTCGTATCCACAAGCATGTCAATGTTTGGGAGCGGGAAATCGTCCTTTGGGCACTTTGTTGAGGTCCTGAAAGTCAACACAGCATCAGACCTTTCCATTGGCTTTTGTTACTGTCACTATGTTGGAGAGCCATGAGGGATATTCTATTACCCTTATGAAGCCGACCCGGAGCAGTTTCTCAATCTCTTCTTTGACTTGTAAAGACCATTCCGGTTTAATTCGTCGAAGCTTCTGCTTAACCGGTTTCACTTTGGGATCCACAGGGATCTTGTATTCCACAATCGAGGCATCCAACCCAGGCATGTCTTTGTAAGACCAAGCGAAAAGATCCACATTTTCCTTGAGCAGCTTAGCCAAGTTTTTCCTTTCGGCTCCTTTGAAGTAGCTACCAATCTGTGTCTCCTTTGGCTCATTCGCAGTCCCCAAATTCACTTTGGTCAAAACCTCTTCGGCAGCTTGGGCACTGTTTTACTCTCAGTCAATAACCTGTTTTGAGAGTTTTTTAATGTATTGTTCGTTTAGTGCGTCTGAATTATTAGGTGATTCATCATTAACTGTTTTCAGATTATTAGTTAATTTATCAACTAATAAGTTGGCAATGAGGGGATACTCGAAAAGCTCCATCATTTCATTCAATGCAAAAGGGATTACAATGTTGGCTACAAGATCATAATCCTCGGGCGTGAGGGCCTCGGAGGAAACAAACTCAAACTCAAAGACAAGATACTGAGGGACTCGGTTACACTAGACCCTACGACATGTGAATCTGGGGGCGGGGTACCAATCCAAGTTCTATGATCATCTTTTCCTTGCTAGCCACAGGTCCGGAGAAAGTCGCCCAATTCTTCAGAGGCACATCACTTTTCTCAACCAAGGTGTGGGGGGTGAAGACTTCGAAGAACCCACCGTCTATTGTAGCAACCATTTATTTCTCTAAATTGATCAAGTCTGGAACAACTAACTCTTTCCCAAATAGCCCTTTCATCACTACGCCATCCCACTTGTCGTCCATGACTTCTTCCTCGGCTTCCTTGGGAGCCCATTCTTCAAACCCATCTTTACCATCCCGACCCCAGACGGGTTCTGCTTTCTTACCGTTCCCTTTCATGGACCAATCCTCAAATTGCTTCACCATTTTGGACACCCCTTTGAAAGAGTACCCACACGTTCCCGTGGCTTTGTTAGGATCGAGCATTGCGGGCGTGTCTAGGAATGCCCTCCTTACGGGATTGGCGGTCATGCCTCGGAATTTCACGAGGTCTTCTTGGAGATTGTCCCAATTGGTCATCATTGACTCTTCTTTTGTCAGGGCTTCAGTCTGGATTCCCCCTTTTACAAAGTAGCGGCTCATATCAAAGGTATATGGGAAAGGTTGGGAGCTTTATAAGGGACTCCTTGATCTCGAGCTCGGCTCTTCTTTCGGGCCATTTCCTTATCCATTTTGAGATCTTCGGGAGTAGGCTTATACCCCAAACTATGGAGTGTCTTTTGCTCCCTAATTTCAACAACTTTGTGAGTCCCCTGGAGCTTCTTCCGAAGGCCAAGTCCTGGGAGGTAGTGCATCAAACGCATCATTTTCATTTTGGGAGGAATCTTATCCTTGGTGAGCGTGAGGTCGACACAACAGATGTGGGTCTCGGAAGGTATTCCCGTGAAGCCGGTCAAAACCATATCATTCCTCTCGTGCTTAATTTCCAACACGGGAATTCCGTTGGTGTTAGTCCCTCCCATGGTGACGATGTCCCCGTAAATGACAGTTACGTTGCCCTCTTGCACATATTTCACGCATTGGTGTAGGGTGGAAGCCACTCCAATGACTTTATAGAGCCACGGGCGTCCTAACAAAGCTGTGAAGGAGATGGGGATATCGAGTACTTGGAAATCAGTTGGCATCCTGTTGGTGTTGGTGCCCTAGGCACGTTTGTTAAACGTTGTATAAGTTATCATTTTATTCATAATAATAAAGAGATAATAAGATTATTATTATGGCTCGTGTTTGCTTATAATAATCTCCGTCCCTAGAGCTTGTTAAGCACTAGTATAAAGGCTAAATGATCATGGGATGATCATGTTAGATTTATAGGTACTTGTTTGGAACAAGGTACTGGACATGACCCGCGGTATGAGATTTATGTCATGGTCGATGTCATATATAAATCTCATATTAGTTATGTCATTTGAATCCTTAGACATGAAGTTATTATAGTCTTCCACTTGATGAACATTATGTTTGACATATTCAAACGCTACCTTAACACGGTAGTTATAAAGGGTATGATTGGCATAATCGGATTCACGTAGGGAAGAATAATAAGCTAAATGGATTTGTCCCTCTTCGGAGAGATGTCAAGCTTGGGCCCCTCGAAGGAACGATGTTGATGAAATGTTTGGCCAAACTCAAATGGATTGATTGGATCAATGTCATTTGGATTATCAACATATTCGGAATCGAGAAAGTATTGAACAATGCAAGTTGACTTATTGACCATGACTTGTGTTCAATGACATCGTGGACAAAGGGATTATGACATGTTCTAAAAGGAATGCGAACTTGTATCTAGTTATACTATTTGGGTAGGTATGACGGTTTGCTAGAACCTAATCATATCTTATGGTTTCATGTTTGAACCCATTGCCAACTTAGTATAATCCTAGAGGGTCACACATAATAGAACGAATCCTAAATAAGGACTATATTGGAAATTTGGAAAAATTGGATTTTTCTGGGCCTTTGGGCGACCGCCCAAATGGGCTGGGCGACCGCACAAGAACTTGGGCGGCCGCACACCTTAGTTTGGGCGGCCGCACAGTGCTGTCGGGGGCAGATTCCTAATTTGACTCAGAATCGAATTTTGGACGGGTTTTAACACAAGTTTCCTATTTGGAATAGGTCTTACTTGTGTATAAAAATCAGAATTCGGCCATAACTCAGACCTAATGTTTGTGCAAGCCTCAAAAGAGTTTGAGAGGGTTTTATTTTGTTCTAAGAAATCCTAGATTGAAGAACAAAATTATACACAAAGAAAATTCCATATAGTTCATATTAATTGTGAAAACGTGTTTCATAATTTGGTCTAGCAACCAAGATCAAGTGTTCTTGATATTCGTTCATGGTGTGGATACCGCTAGAGGGTGAAACTTATCATCTTCAAAGTTCGTGATTATTACTATGATCGTGATCAAGTTTTCAAGTCTCTATCGAATTCAAGGTTGCAAAATCAAAGGCATCAAGGGTTAGTATTCTAGTATTCATATTGTTGTATTTGACTTAATCATGTGAATGGATCTATGGGCTTTGGGTTTCATTAAATTTTAAATGCTTAATTCCGCTGCGCATGTGACTAGGAAACCCAACAGTGGTATCAGAGCCCCGTTCATGTTGATTATTTCAATACTAGATCATGTTGTGTGTGTATAAATTGTTTATGTGCCAAGCATGATATGAATATTGGATTATATGATGTTTATGTGTTATGTGATTTTATGTGGTTTATTGTTTTACAACTTTAATCGCACGATTCAATCGCAATAAATATTATGATGGATTCTTAATTGTTTGATTATTAATTCTGATTGGATCATGGTTTTAATAATCGGGGAAAAACAATTTTGAGACAAATTTTCGAACTGAAAAATTACCCTCTGATCTCACCGTGCGACCGCACAAAATTACCCGGGTGACCGCCCAAGGTTGGGCGACCGCACAGTAATTTTTGGGCGGCCGCACATACTGATCAGATTGTCTTATTTTTGTTGAAATCAGAATTTGGAATTTTCGAGACGTCCAACAAAACCAGTAACAAAACCAGACCATACTTGCTGATCTGGAATGGGCTTTGGTTAGTTGGTTTGAGTGTGGATTTTGGGGTTTGATTTTCCTATTTGTTTTAGTCTTGTGATTCTAAGATTGGTTCAAGGTTTGGATGGCTAATCTACGTTCATCGAGATTGTGTTTCCCAAACTTGACCGCAATCAAAGTTTCAAAGATAAATCGAAGTTAGAATTATGAAGAGTTCATAATTGCTAAAATTGAGAAACAAAGTTCTTGATTCAATGATTGGAGATCCATGTGGAATTGTGAATGCAATTGGCCTACGTTCATCGAGACCATCTATTGCTTAGTTTCGGCCACATGGACTACTTTCTTGGTTTCTTGAATTAGTGCGGGATTGTGGTTGCCTAATGGCTTAGTTCGACCGCACTTCTTGTTGTCTTGATTTGGAGATAATAACCAAAGTTGAAATAGTCTCATCCTCATAATTATAGAGAAACTAATGACACATAAATGTTGTGCTTAAATTAATACAGATTAATTTAGTGGCTAAACTTGATGCGTAACATGTTTATCTTGTGTTCTCATAAATGTGTTGTATGCTATATGGTGATGAACCTTCAAGAAAGTTTTAAGTCCTTTTTGCCACGCCATGATTAAAACACTTGTTAGTGCATGGGTGATTTTAATGTGGGTTCGCCCTAGCGAGGTGCATTAACTTTATCTATGTATGAGCAAGATGGATGATGTGGGCACGCCCTAGCGAGGCACATCAACCATGCATTTAAAATGGTTAGACTTAATTGGGCGTCAAAACAGTTTTGGGCCTTAGGCAAAGATGAGATTAAACATGCTTTTAAAATTGGATCCCTAAGAATCATATGAGATATGATTGACAAAATTGTCTACCTAATTAATTTGATTTTGAGCGGTCCGCCTCCGTGGACTCAAAGTTAAATTAAAGTTGGATCTTAGCCCAATTTCAAAAGAATCTCATAAAAGGATCTAAGAGTCATATGATATATGATTGACAGGGTTGTCTACCTAATTAATTTGATTTTGTGTAATCCGCCATAGCGGACTTAAAATTAAATTAAAGTTGGATCTTAGCCCATTTAAATTATATTATACATTGGATGTATAAGAAGGTTATATAATTTAGTGGGAGTGTTTTTGGAAAATACATTATTTATCTCTTTAATGAGATTGTTACTTGTAAAATTTTGGAAATTTTGCATAAGTTGTAGATGACAACTAAAATCATTGCGATTAATCCTTGATAAGGATAAGCTTCAAAAGAATGATACAAACTCCATGGATTGGATCCTGAGCCTAAGAATAGTTCTAAGGCAAGAAGATGGGTTGTACATTCTTGATGGGCCTATTCCTAAAAGAACCAAATGCCGGAATAGACAATCACGAGAATCATGAGTATGATTTTAGGAGTGTGAGTTGTCTTATGCTCACGATTATGTGCTCTTAAACTCCAACAAAGTTTGGAACTTGTGGAAGCCTATTAGATAGGCGTGGAGTTGAGTTACATGTTTCAAAGAGCAATCTAAGCAAGAGAGGTATAAAACCATTATTGCATTCACTTCTTGCAAAAGGAGTAAAGGGCAATAAGTGGAACCTCACACGCTTAAGATAATGACTACGTAGAGTATCTTGAGAAACTTGGGAGTCCAATTGGATTGGAGCTAGCCATGGATCTTATTCTTGATTCATTGCCTAAGAGTTATAATCACTTTGTGATGGACTATAACATGCTTAGAATGAATAAGAATTTCTTCGAGTTGCATTAACATGCTGAAAAACTGCGAAGATGAAGATATTGGAGAATGGTTCTCCAGAGCTCATGGTTCATAAGGAAAAGGGCCAAGTGACAAAAGAAAGGTAAGACAAGAGTTCTCAAACCTAAAAGAAATAATTATGGTTAAAATAATAACTCTAATTGATGCAATTTGGTAAAAATGGCAATTGGATTGACCATTTAGAATTGTAGTCAAAAATCTGGATGATCAATAAAAGGAATGGTAGTGGGACTACCACTTGGGAATTTTATGTTATAAATTATTCTTTCTAAATTTAATTATTGGGTATTAGATACCAGAATAATTAGTAAAATGAAAGACTACTTATAGTAAAGTTTTATCTACAAACGGTAATGATGCAATGGTTGCAACATTGGTTGTAGAACACTTGTAAAGTGACTTTACTGATGAAGTAGAAAACATTATTTTGTTAAAAGATAATGAAGGATATTAACTTCTTGTTTGGAATAAGAAAAGTGCTTTATTTATTATGATTTACTTCATTGTGTTATCATATAAATAAATCTTATATCCTAAATCTTGAAGAACAAAGTAATAAAGACTATAACATAAATAATTAAAATTCTTTATGCATTATTGTCTTGATCAAATAAATAAAAGATGCATATCTAAAATTCCATGGGACGGAGTTTTAAGTCATATGATTTGGAATCACATGATTTATGCAAATCTTATTTACTTGGACCAAGACATCCTTTACTATGATTGGTAAAAGGCTAATATCTTAATTGACCTAATACATTTTGATGTGTATTGTGCATTAAGAAGCAATGCTAAAAGAATTTTTTTTATTATACTTGGTAAAACTATTCAAAGATTCTGATTGGATCATGATGACGAATAATTGAACCAAGAATTTGACTGTCATCATTAAAGTTGTGAAATGGTTTCACAAATTAACTTCACTAAGAACATCATTTTAAATGATGTGTCTGCATGGAAGTATAAGAACCTTATTGGATATGGTTAATTGGATGACTACGTCAAATAGATCTTCCGTTATTTGTTTTGGGGTTATGTATTTGAAACCGCTATGATTATACTAATCTGAATTCCATCAAGAGAGGTTAAATAATGAAAGAAAACTCGGTTTGTCTTTCATAAAGATTTAAGACGGTGAGACCTTTTGGAAAGGAGCTGTCTGGGACACACTCATATTTAAATCTAATAAATATACTTTCATAGGATATCCTAAAGAAACTTGAGGATAAAATTTTAGTCATAAGAAACAAATGGTTTGTTGATTATGATGATACTTTTCTAGATAAATGGTTTATCTCTAAAAGAATCAGTGAGAGTAAAATGTATCTCGAATGGTTTGAGACCTAGAAAATATATATTTTAACCTAAGATGGAAGTTGAACAAGTTTTCACAAGGAGTCGTGAAAAGTCCGTTCAAAAGATATACAAGAACTTGCGTATGTGATAGGACACAATCTATTGCAAGAAATATTGGATATTTCGAAATAGAAAGTGTTGAGGTAAAGTTCATTTGGAATGAAGTATTTACCATCTATCAAAGATGCAATGTCAACTCCACATATTTAGATTAATGACTTGGAGTCATGAAATCTAAAAGGCAACTCATATGTAATAATCAAGTTTGGAACTTGATCATTCAAACCTAAGGTGTAAAACCAAAGGAGAGGAATGAGTTTTCTTGGAGAAAATTTTACATGGATAGTATAGAAATTTACTAGAATTCTCGTAGTCACATGTTCATATTTGGAATATGAAAATTGACAAAATGATGTCAAAACAAGTGTTCCTCAACGGGAACTCACTTAAGGATGTATTGGATACAACCTAAAGGTTTTGACAGTCAAAGAAAATTCTGATAAATTATGAAAGTTGCAGAAATCCATTGGATGGATTAAAGCAAACTTGTGGGAGTTGGAATCTCTGTTTTGATAAATCAAAAGAGTTTGACTTGATCAATAACAAAGATGAACATTGTATATACAAGAAGATTAGTGGGAGCATAGTGATATTCCTTAAATTAAATATGTGGATGACATATTGCTCATTGGAAACGAAATTCCTATACGTTAGTCTGCAAAGACTTTGTTAAGAAAGTGTTTCGCAATAAAGAATATGGATGAAACTGCATATGTCCTTGGCATTAAGATCTATAGAGATAGATCGAAGAAGCTAATTGATTAAGCCAAAGTACACACATTGACAAAGTCATTAGAAGATTCCGCAAGGAAAATTCTAAGAGAGGACGGTTGTTAATGTTACATGGAGTTTTCTATGCAAAGACTCAAATGTCCTGAGACAAATGATGAGCATGAGAAGAATGAATGGGATGCCATTTGCTTCGGCAATTGGATCCATCATACCATGATAAGTACAAAGCCGGATATATCTAAATGCTTGGAGCATGACGAGTAGATATTAATCCGACAACCGGTGAGAATCACTGGATGGCTGTGAAACAATTCTTAAAGTACTTAAGAAGGACTAAAGAATTGTTATGATCTATGGAGGGATGGAAGATGATCTCGATGTATATGGATACACGGATGCATACTTCCAAACCGACAAAAATGGTAGAAATCGCAATCGAGTTTTATAAATAATAGTGAAGCTGTAAGTTGGAATGGTTCCAAGAAGAGTACAGTCACTAATTCTGCGACTAAAATCAAAGTATATTGCTGCATTAGATGCTGCAAAGGAAGTTGTTTGGATTAAGAAGTTCATTGGTGAACTTAAGATGGTTCCTAGTATTGCTAATTCAATAGACTTTATTAGTGATAATAGTCGTGCTATTGATCAAGCAAAGGAACCAAGGGCACATCCTAAATCCAAACACATACTTAGGCGTTTTCTTATTGTTCGAGAAATCGTTGATAAGAAAGACGTATATATATATATGCAAAGTACCTTACTAATGATAACGTTACAGACAAGCCAGACAATGGGACTTCCACAAAGCTAAACATAATGGTCATGTTAGGTCCATGGGTATTGGAAACCTAAGGAATTGGGCCTAGGGCAAGTGGGAGATTGTTGGTGTTGGTGCCCTAGGCACGTTTGTTAAACATTGTATAAGTTATCATTTTATTCATAATAATAAAGAGATAATAAGATTATTATTATGGCTCGTGTTTGCTTATAATAATCTCCGTCCCTAGAGCTTGTTAAGCACTAGTATAAAGGCTAAATGATCATGGGATGATCATGTTAGATTTATAGGTACTTGTTTGGAACAAGGTACTGGACATGACCCGCGGTATGAGATTTATGTCATGGTCGATGTCATATATAAATCTCATATTAGTTATGTCATTTGAATCCTTAGACATGAAGTTATTATAGTCTTCCACTTGATGAACATTATGTTTGACATATTCAAACGCTACCTTAACACGGTAGTTATAAAGGGTATGGTTGGCATAATCGGATTCACGTAGGGAAGAATAATAAGCTAAATGGATTTGTCCCTCTTCGGAGAGATGTCAAGCTTGGGCCCCTCGAAGGAATGATGTTGATGAAATGTTTGGCCAAACTCAAATGGATTGATTGGATCAATGTCATTTGGATTATCAACATATTCGGAATCGAGAAAGTATTGAACAATGCAAGTTGACTTGTTGACCATGACTTGTGTTCAATGACATCGTGGACAAAGGGATTATGACATGTTCTAAAAGGAATGCGAACTTGTATCTAGTTATACTATTTGGGTAGGTATGACGGTTTGCTAGAACCTAATCATATCTTATGGTTTCATGTTTGAACCCATTGCCAACTTAGTATAATCCTAGAGGGTCACACACAATAGAACGAATCCTAAATAAGGACTATATTGGAAATTTGGAAAAATTGGATTTTTCTGGGCCTTTGGGCGACCGCCCAAATGGGCTGGGCGACCGCACAAGAACTTGGGCGGCCGCACACCTCATTTTGGGCGGCCGCACAGTGCTGTCGGGGGCAGATTCCTAATTTGACTCGGAATCGAATTTTGGACGGGTTTTAACACAAGTTTCCTATTTGGAATAGGTCTTACTTGTGTATAAACATCAGAATTTGGCCATAACTCAGACCTAATGTTTGTGCAAGCCTCAAAAGAGTTTGAGAGGGTTTTATTTTGTTCTAAGAAATCCTAGATTGAAGAACAAAATTATACACAAAGAAAATTCCATATAGTTCATATTAATTGTGAAAACGTGTTTCATAATTTGGTCTAGCAACCAAGATCAAGTGTTCTTGATATTCGTTCGTGGTGTGGATACCACTAGAGGGTGAAACTTATCATCTTCAAAGTTCGTGATTATTACTATGATCGTGATCAAGTTGTCAAGTCTCTATCGAATTCAAGGTTGCAAAATCAAAGGCATCAAGGGTTAGTATTCTAGTATTCATATTGTTGTATTTGACTTAATCATGTGAATGGATCTATGGGCTTTGGGTTTCATTAAATTTTAAATGCTTAATTCCGCTGCGCATGTGACTACGAAACCCAACACATCCTTTGCTTCCCAAACCAGAGGTTCAAAGTGACCATCCCTAGGACTGATCGGGCTGTGGAGTCATAAGCTTTGACGGTGATCATGGAGGGCCTTAGGTCGGCGGCTTTGAGGCTGAGGAGGTCCATCATCTTGGTGGGTAGAACATTCATGGCAGAACCGTTGTCAACCAAGACCCGAGGGAGGCGACGTTCGTCCAACTGTACCGTAATGTAGAGGGCTTCATTGTGATTAGCCCCAGATTTAGGCAAATCCATATCGGTGAAGGTGATGATGTTCCCATACTGAATGCTTCCGATCATTTGTACGGCCTCTTCGGGGGTGGCCATGGTAGGTACCATGGTCTGGGCCAAGCATTCCTCCAATTTGAGCTTATGCGGGTAGGACGATGTGAGGAGGGACCAGAGGGATATGTTGGCTTGGGTTCTTTTCAGTTGTGTAAGGACGGGGTCTTCCTTTTCGAGGTCCGTATCACCTATCTCTTTGGCCAAATGGGGAGGTTAGCGGTGTTCTGGTGGTGGAGGTTTCTTGGGATTCTCAGTGTGCACTTTCCCGGAGCGGGTCAATACACTTACTTCTGCAGGGTCATCCACTTCCCCCAATTCTTCCGCTGGTGCTGGTAAATTCTGGGTGGAGTATGGCCATGCCGCCTTTCTTAACTCATTTACTGTGACCATTGCCCTTGAGGCAAGTGCAAATTCACGGACTCCTTTGAGGGAAGCAAGGCGAGTATCTTGTTCTTCCCAGACTCCCACGGTTTCTCAGAGTTTTTCTAAAGTCAACATACAACAGAAGTAATCTGGGAACATTAATTCATCACTTCCAAACTGAGGTGGTGGTGAGAGGGGTGGTAAGGAGAGGAAATCGTCCAAAGCCGGGAAGTCATCCACCTTCTTTGGGAGCGGGATGCGAGGCGGTACATAGGAGGATACCTCTTCATCATCACTCTTGCAGAGATATCGAAGCTCTTCGCGGGGCAGGGACCGAATTTCACTTCTCATTTGGGTGAGGTGTTCTTCATAGTTGGTCATCTCCGGGCCTTCCGCCATTTCAGGCATGCTTTCCTCATTATGGTTGCACACCCTTTTAACCGATCTCTTTCCAGTCGACGAGCTACACGGTTCAGTGAGATGAAAATGATTGTTTCGAGGGGGATAACACTCATTTGCACCGAGGTTTTGGCTTTCCAACTTGTTCTTGATAGCCCTTTCCACTTCCTCCATACATTCCTCGTATGTTAGATCATGCTCGGTGAGCGTAATCACAATCAATTCATTAGAATCTTGGTGTAGGACTCTTGCACTCACCATGCTGGCCATCATAAAATCTCGGGGTATTCCATATTTCCTTCTTGTAAACATACCCATAGGAGATCCTTCCATTTTTCTCCTATTTCCATCAGCGGGGTGTTAAATTCCCAGAAGGTTACCGGTATCGGTTCTCCAAATCCGATCACGTTCACGTTTTCTTGCCCGAATTTAATCATGTTGATGGCATTGTTATCGGGGAAGGGGTTGTTGACTACATTTGGGCCGCGAGGGTGTTTAAGATTTCCCTTGTCAATTAGGTCAAGGATGATATGTTTTATCATGGAGCAGTCATCAGTATTGTGGCCATGGTAATTGTGAAAGGCGCACCTCCTATTTTTGTCAAGGTTTTTATCAGGATTCCTGGGTTGGTAGTTGACCAAAGGCTTCACAAGGCCCTGTTTGACTATCCCCTCGAATACATTGCTTATAGGCATCCCAAAATCCTCAAACCTCACGTACGGATGTTTTTCTGAGTTCCCGACCTTTTGCGGAGCTTGCCTTGGGCTCTCCTCCTGGATGTTGTTGACTGTCCCTAAAGTTTGTTTTCCTTTACCAGTGGTTGGAGGGCGGTATCTGTAGGAGCTATCACTACCTTGGGCAGAAGACTGTTCACTGAGAGCCTTCTCAAACTTGGACCCCGCGGTTACCATGGCTCGGAGATTAGGATAGAAATGATGACTGATCAAAGCCCGCAACTGAGGTTTCAAACACGACTTAAAAATGTCTAGTTGCTCATCTTCGGTGGGTGGGTTAGAATTTTCCCCAAGTTTGTAGTTCCACCTTTTGTAGAATTCCCCAATTGGTTCATCATTTCTTTGCAAGGTGCTTTGCAAGTCGGTACGATTGGTTTCCCACTCTAAGTTAGACCGGTACTTGGTGAGGAAAGCTTCCTTGATCTGGTCCCATGTGACCCGAGACTTGTCTTTTAGGTTAAAGATCCATTTGAGTGGATTTCCTCTCAAAGACAATTGGAAGTGGTCGGCCATTTGTTGTACAGTGCAACCCTTCGCCCTCATTGCCAAGGTGTAAGCATTGAGGTGAGTCTGGGGGCAAGCGGTTCCATTAAACCTGTCAATCTCCGGCATTTTGAATCGGTTAGGAAGAGGGACAATTTTATCGGGGTCGGTGATTCCCGAGGTGAACTTCTTCTCGTTCATTCCCTCGAACCTTTCCTCCATCTGTTTCAGCCTCTCTACCAACCATCCCATTTGAGGGTCCACGTGCGGGCTAGAGTTGATGGATCCCATGGTTTGGGTTGTCACTGGCATTACTGTTGGAGGCACGGTGGTGGAAGGTATTACCGGAGGAAGATTTTGAGGTGGTGCATGGGTGTAGACATACCCATATCCCTGAGTACTGGTTGGGATGCAAGGCGGAATGGCCTCGGAGGTTTGTGCCGCCGGATATTGGAATGGGTACGGTATCCCTTGGGAAGCAATTGGAAAAGCTAGGGGTGGTAACCCTGCGGAGGTTGGAGCCAAGGGTGTTCGGCTCGTTGGGATTGGACCATATGGGTTGAATCTGGGTAGATATGTGGGGAAAACGCCCGGAGGGATAAAAGGAGCTTGGATGGTGGGCGCACCTTGGTGAATGGTGTTTTGGTATGCGGGACGTGAGGTCGCCACATCGGGGTAATTTTTGGGAGGAGGAACTTGGTTATATCCTTGGGGTTGCACATTTTCAAACTCCTCTTCGTCAGTGATCTCTACAAGGCCTCCATCATTCTCAAACATAACGGATACCCCTCTCTGTCTCATGACCTCCACAACCCTATTCTACATATCTTCCTGATGCTTTCTGACGTTTTCTTCCCTGGCTCTAGCGGCCTCCAAACCTTGTACCAGTTCTTCCCTGGTGAGCCCATTAGGATTAACCGTGTTATCACCCCCGCTACTACTTCCTGCCGGACTAGTCATTCGGAGAAACCTAAGTGAAGCTGCTGATGAACTGTCGGACTCGGCACTAACCAAACAGCGACCCGGAACTCTGACCCACTTCTTGCGAGCTGCAGAGGAGAAGGAGGTACTTTTCAGACTCGGGTATCAGCTTGGGCTAGTGTTTGGGGGAGAGGCTTAGGCTCATGCAACATGAAATATTAATGTCTTTATTTATCATTTTTGTTCCTGTTTACTTAAAACATCTTTTATCCTCAATAGGTTGGAAAATATTTCTCTTCTTTTTCGCGACTAATCTAAACCCTGGATCAGTAGAGGCCATCACTACGTCTATAGACCCCTCGTATTTCACCTGTATTGCACACTCCCAAGGACGGACAATCCCGGGCGAGGGTCCTATAGGGCACGTGGCTTCCACCGACCAAAAGAACCAAACCTAGGGTCTAGTGCATCGCAAAACGCCAAAGATTGGGCCATTCTTATCATAATTAAGCCCCAGTTAAGGTCGAGATTAGCTCAATGCCTTAACGAAGATTCGGCATGACCTCGTTTCACGAGGGGTCCTTTTAACCTCAACCTTTGGCTTAAAGATGATTAGTATGAGTCAAGCATTAGTGTTTAACAACACGGTGTCATCCTTTCTTTAATACATGACTTTCGGTTAATTATGGTTGGAATTAACGCTTAAGTCAAAGACTGGGTCAAAGATGACTTTGGTCACACTCGCCTTCACAAGGGGTCTCGACTTTGGACGTTAACTTGGCCATAATCGACCTTTGGGCATGTATTAAGGGCGTGATGACATGATCTAGACCAAAAACCAACCATCGTCACGGTATTTGTGTGTCACGAACATGTGTGGTTGACTCGGCTCAGAAGGGGAGGTGGAATGGACCCGTGCGCGCGAGAATGGCACAAGAGCACCAATCAAGCTGCATCGTGGCATCCATCCCGGGTTTAAAGGGTTTTTGGAACGTGCACAAGGTCAAGTGCGCGTTGTGTGAAGCCTTCTATGTTCCCTTTTGAGTCAAAATAGAAATTTTCGGTCCGTTTTAATACCATGAGCATTACATGAGAAATTATATGAAAAATTATGATGAACAAGTAATTTGCACAAGCAAGTAAACAAGCATATTAACAAGCAAGAATCAAAATTTGTACATGAAAAGATTGTGCATAACCAAAGGTATTGAAACCAAAATCTTTACAACAAGGAAAAACCTTTTGAAAATCATTTATGAAACAAGGTTGTGCACAACAAAAGATTTTGAAGACCAAAACTTTATGAAAAGGGATCATGCACAATAAGGCTTTGAAAACCCAATTTTATGTCCAAAAAAGTTGTGCATGACCAAGACTTTAAAAATCCAATTTTGGCTAAGGAAAAGAAGGTAAAAGTGCACAAGTAGATGCTGTAAATTGGAACCTGGACCAGAAGAATCAAGGGGACCATCAGAATGTTTCTTCCCTGCACAAAATTGTTAATTTGAAACATTCTGTGGCCCCAGACAAACTAGCCGTACAGCTAGAGAAGGAGATCCATTATTTTTTGCAAACTTTCAGCTTCTGATCATCAAGCCCCAGTTTATTTGAATTTCCAGAACAGTCTTACTCACATAAATCAAAACGGAAACATAAAACACAAATAAAATAAGCACAAAGTCAACAAACGGGGACGGGAGTTTGACCCACACAAAAGAATTCCCAAAGATTCTAAAAAGAAGTTTGGAAACACTTTAGTCCCCAGCGGAGTCACCACTGTAAGGATCCTCCCCCTCGGATGGGGAACACGGGCTCGCTCAAAGGAAGAAAAGCCAAACACGTGAACTAAACAAATTTAACGGAGTCGCCACATTTGTTAACTTTTAACCCCACAAATGAAAATGGTTAGAGATTTAAGAGTTTGGAGGTCAGGTTACGACTTGGGAAGAGTTTTACGTCACCCAAGTCGCCTCGGTCAAAGCCGAGTCTCCCTTATGTTTGTTAACGAAAAGTGCATGTGTGTGTGTGTGTTTTTTAACAGAAAACTGTAGTTTTAACTGGTTATTGGTTTTAACAGAGGAAAAAGGGTTTATTTGTATAAATATTGACAAAACAAGACAGAAAGGAGAAAAGTACCTCTGACCCAACTTAGCCGTACGGCTAGGAGGGGTCTTCTCGGGGATTTTACAGTTTGTCCAGAAACTGTCCAGTTTCAGGCAGAAACAGAGTATTCTGCTGAAACTGGACTGATCTGTTTACTTTCAGTTTAATGTTAACCAACAAACTTTGATTAAAATCATTCCTATGCACATTAATTACCAAATTTCCCTCAAATACATGGATTAGAGTGTGATTAAGGCAATCATTGGAGAAAATTGAAAAAGGTGATGAAAATGGCCTTTGAGCCAAGATAACCATTTTGATGAGTAAAGATGTAAACCTTATCATCAAAAATGGTATCCTTAACAAGATTAAACCTTTAAGGACAACAAAATGACATAAAGATTGAATCTTTATGACCCAAATGTCGATTTAAGGCTAAATCAAGGTTGGGATGATAAAGATTGGGACTTATCACCCAACATGATCATCATGGCCAAACATGAACATTATTAGCATAAAGATACATGCTTTCACTATAAAAATGGATCATCAAGCTATTTAAAGACAATAAACTAACAAATCATGATCTCCCTTAGGTTTTAACCCTTGATCACATACAAGAATGTGAGGGCACCTTGAATCATCTTATGATTTGGTTCTAAGATATGAATAACAAGAATAAAAGGTGCTTGAAGGATAAGACTTCCAATGTATGTAAATGCTTGACAAGGACAAGGCTTTTAACTGCAAATAAGCAAGTAATATGAACAAGAACAAAGAGTTTTGAGATGGAGAGAAGATGGGGAGAAGGAGGCTTCACCTATGATGGTTATAGCCTATATTCCTCTCTTTTTCACTCAAAGATTTAATGGTGATTGTTTCAGATTGAAATCCTGCAGAGTTTCCCTCTAAATTTGTATTTTCTCCCCCCCCCCTGAAATGATCAGCAAGGGTCTCAATTTATAGGGACTGAGGGTGCCTAAACCAACCGTACGGCTAGGCCCCTCTAGTGCCCAAACCATCCGTACGGCTCAGCCTGGAGAGCTTCTAGATTTTTCCAATTTTAATCCCAGAGCAGTCCTGGGATTTTAGTTGATCCTAGTAAGGTCCTAGTTCATCAGTTTATCCCTGGATGATCCTAAGATTACCTCTAAGGTTGGTTGGTTTCAGATTGGGGTACTTACACCTACATATCCTAAAGTATTGTGATGACAATGAGAAATAGGAAAAAGGTATAAAGTATGGTAAATCTAGACTTAATGGTCATAGACACAATACCATAAAACAATTGATCTCAGATAGGACTATCACAATTGGTTATGTGAAGTCAAAAAGCGGATCCGTATACCAAAAGGGTATGAATAAGAGATCAAATTGTTTGGTAAGGGGAATGAGGTTAAAATCCACACAAACAAAGAAATCCATAGTGGACACTCAACCTTAAGAAATGGAGATCCCCGGCCCTTGGTTCAATGAGACAACTAAATTATGGATATTCTAGTAGTGCACTTGAAACCTATTATAACCTATTCTCAGAAGCCATCAAGTGATAAAAGTAAAACCCTGATGAAGTGTGGTGAGGGTAAGCTTAAAGCTTTTAATGATTCCTATACCTAAGTGGTGGAGTATGCAGGTTACTCTTTATAGGAGGTTACCTATATAAGTGAGAAGTATATGGCCGCTTCAAATTGAACACTTATGAAATCAAGCACGGTCCAAGGCCGAAATGGACAAAACGTGAGAACAAAACGTGTTAGAGCTATTATTGTGTAAGTACTATTGTCTTGGTATACACTATACAGTCACCAGTTCAAAGCATCGCTCTACTGAATGGCTAGTATATCCGATAGTATTTTACTAAGGAAGGTTGAAAGCCACAAGCTACCTATCCTGATGCAATAATGGTTCGCCGAAACTTCCAGACGAGTCTGCATTCATGCATGCATAAATTTGTCATTTATGTGGGGGATTCTTGGAATTTTGGTTTTGGAAAAATTTAGTTTGACTGATTTTTGACAAAGAATTCCATTAGGTTCCATTTTGTGTAAATGGAAATTAATTGCATATTTGTAATCTACGTTTGGAGTAGATTAATGTGGTATGTTTATTTTCTCAAAACCAATTCAGGGTGAATGAGAAATTAATGTCCAAAGTATGCAAGTTGAAGTGGGTAAATGAAGAGTTTATGGGATATGTAATGGTTATCCCAAATTTCTTTATGATTGAAAGTAATGAGAGTATTTAAGTGGATCCATCTAAGGAAGAGTCATCAAATGGTTCCCTCCTTGGGCCAACCAAGTGGACCATTGGGTCATCCATGCAACTAATGGCCCAAGTGTGCTAATTTTGGACTAGCTCCAACATGGCACATGACCCACGAAGCGCGCGAAGGGCGGAATGGGCGGTTTAAGGCGCACTTTGCACTTCGTACGCATCGGTCGCTGGGAGCTGTGGAGCCTTAAACTTTTGACGAAATTCGGCTTGATGGCGGTCCAGTCCATGGCTCAGTTCGTGTGTGTTGGTTGGGGCGGCTCAGTCCAGACTGGTTCTTGGGCGCATAGGCCTAGGCCCAGTGGGAATGGCCCCAGACTAGTTCGGGCTAGCGTGTTGGGTATGATCTGGGTTGCGCCGGTTTGGTCGGGTTAATGGGTAAGGGGCGACCCGTGCCTGTTTGGAAAGGGTGGGTCGGTTGCTGGTTGACCCAGGAGATTTGAGCCCTCCATCCAAGATTTGATCCGACGGTCCAGACTCCATTAGTGCCTATTCCCAAAAGGCACCCCATCTCTTTATTATCTATATAAACCCCCCACCAGGATTGGCATTCTCACTCCAATAGAAAATAACTTCACAATTCACTCTCTCTACACATCAGAAATAGCGGAGCATATATTTAACTAAGTTAACGAATTTGGTTAAATATTTAACTGAATTCAATTGAATTCTTTTAGAATTCCAAGGAATTCTCAAGGCATTTGTTAGAAGACAAAATCATCTTGTTACATAAGTTTTCTTCAAAGTCTGGAAGTGTCAAACACAGTTATGTTCGCCGAAATCGTTAATTTGAAGTGCTTCTATTAACGATTGTAAAGTCGTTTCATCTTGAGAGAAGATTGCCGCAGACCGTTAGCACCAGAGCGGGGCAATATCTTCTTGCGGAGATTGTGTCCAACATAAGAATCGACTTCTTTTATTGCCCGGTTTGATTTAATATCCGCATTTATAGTTTATCCTTATTTTCTTCCCCGTTAATTATATTATGGTTCATTTTATATTTTTCATTATCATTAAATTCAAGAAAACCATTACTATTGTTATACAATTTTCCTAACAAGGGAAAATGAGAAGATCATTTGGGACCGATAGAGTATTTAACAACCCTCCTAGCAGAGAGAAGATCCTCTATGCCATCAAAGTGTGCCAACGCCTTTACCACCAATAATGTTTTGACAGATGGCATTAACTTTGTGGATTTCAAACTCATGTTAACTAATGGGTTTAGCAAAAAATAAGGAAAACCCAAATTCACTCCGTAATTAGCATTGGTTTCTTTATCCATTCGAAAGTTTGTTTCATCTCAGTCTCTTAGCAAGTGCTTTGCTTCAACGGTTATGATTGTAACTTCTTTGCCTTTAATATATTGCATCTGCCGTTAACATACAAAATCACGTGCAACCTGCCCTTAACCTGATTGATCAAATACCTCAAATGAAAAAATTGAATGTACAGGTGTTGGGTATGCCCACTTATATCTCAGTTTCAATGTAATAGGATTGATTAGATTTGAATGATCCATCACCTTAAGTTTTATTTCATGGACTTTAGACCCACATGTAAGAAGTATTTATACTTCATTTTTTAGGTAGTCCATTGTAATAGAATAGGCTTAGGAATAGGGCAAGAAGTTCAAGATTGAAGAAAAATCACAAGTTGAAATTGAGCCTCACGCCCATGCGCCCTCTTCACTATGCGCCATGCGCCTTCTTCACCTTTGTGCCACGCACCTACCTAGCGCACGCACATAAGGTTATGCGCGCATTTGTTACGCGCCCCAATGGGTCACCGCACCTCATAGTGTTAATTCAACTCTCAGTGATTTATTGAAGACATAAAGACTTAAAAGAATTCAAACTACGCCAATGATCCAACGGTGGTTAAATAACACGTATGCACCCGCATCTAAGGACACCTGTCCATAACGGTCACATTTGTGTTATGTGTCTAACGGCTATAAAAGGACACGTGCTCCACTCAATGAGCGACAGCACATCTGTCCTTTAACCTTATCCACAAGGGATTTCCAACGGCAAGTTTTTGGGGCTCTACTATAAATTCCCCATAACTTCAAACGTTTTGAAGTTTCTAAGAATCTCAGAATTTCTCTCTCAAACATTTGTTGAAGATTTGAAGATTGCCTTTTTTTTCCAGAATTCTCAAGAACATCTTCATACCTTCATCCTTAGCCCAGATCCTCAAGCAAAAACACTTTAGTTTTCTTGTGCTCTCAATCTCAAAGATCTAAAGAGCCTTGAATCTAAAATCACACACGCACCCTTTAAGTTTGATCACTTAAATCTTTCTTTTAGAGATACACCGGTTATTGTCTAGGATTTGTTCTTTCATAGAATATTAGATCTTCAGTTGGTGTATAAGCTCAAACGATTGTAATTTGTAACACTCACTGATTATATAAGATCTCCTTTAGAAATCCAAGACTAACCATCTTGGTAGAGGACGTAGATCTTTCATTGATCGAACCTCTCCAAATAGCGCGTATTAATTACTTGTCATTTACTTTCAAGTTATTATCTTTACTCACTATTTGCTTGTTTATTCATTGTAGATTGATTGAACTAAATTGTGTTGTGTTGGTTATATCATTTGCCTAAGTTCCTTATTTCACCCACTTTAAGCCAAAATACTTAGAGTGTGCGTTGCACCCCTTTTAATCATTTGCGCCTATTTTACTTAACTATTCCGCTGTGCATTTCACTCACTCACTTAGGCGCATTACATAACGCTTATTTGATTAAGTGCGCATTTGCCATTGAATTTTCAAAGGTATGAAAAGAATTTTAAAACAGCTATTCACCCCCCCCCCTCTAGCTATTTTCCATACCCTTGTTGCCCTTTGGGACCAACAAGTGGTATCAGAGCAAACACCTTTATAAAACGTTTTTGTTTTTCAAGCCTAACAGCTTGGGTGCCGATTCAATATGGCAAACTGAAAACTTTCTGCAACTGCTAACTACACACATGTTCCAGTCTTTGATGAAAATCACTTTGACGTGTGGAAATTCAGCATCTTAACTCATCTCACCTCAATCGATGAAAGGCTTCATGACACCGTGGTTTATGGACCTTACATCCCTATGAAAGCGAATCCAAATCCGCGCACAAATGCTGCTCAACCAACCATCAAGAAACCAAGGGAAGAATGGACTGAGGAAGAAACAAGAAAAGTTGCAAATGATGGCAAAGCAAGAAACATTCTCCTAAGAACTCTAAGCACGGCTATGAAACAACAAGTCGTGCATTGTGCTACTGCTAATGAGCTATGGGACGCTATTGAAGAGCATATAGAAGGAGATACTATTTGTAAGGAGAACAAGAAATATGAAGTGCAAAAGAGATTCAACAATTTCTCTCAACTCCCCGGTGAAACCTTAAGACAAACTTATGAACGCTACTGTGAAATTATCAATCTATGTATTTCACTTGGCATGAAATTTTCAAACAAAGATTTGAATGTAAATTTCCTCCAAGCTTTTGGCTCAAGATATCTTCATAAATCCAGCGCTCTTGAAGACGCCGGAACTTTAGATATATGGACCTTAAGGAACCTTTATGAAAATCTTAAGGTTTATGAGCTCAAACTTCAGCGCATCAGTGAAAGTGAAGGAAAATCAAAATCCATAGCAATGGTGGCGCATAGAGAAGAAGCGCATGCGCCTGCACCGGTTCAAGAAGAGAAAAGTTCCGATCCTAAAATTTCTACCTCTGAGCTATTAGACATGGATGATGAAGACTGCGATTTATTTGTGAAGAAATTTCAAAAGTTCAGAAAATTCTCAAGACCCGTCTCAACCAGAAAATTTCAAGGATCAACCAGCAGACCTCCTCCAAAGTTCACGAGGATCAGTGATTTTAAAAGAAAAGAAGACCTTGTTTGTTTTAATTGCAGGAAACCAGGACACTTTGCTTCAAGCTGCCCAATTCCAAAATTTGAATATATGCAGAAGAAGAGCAGCCATACTCCCAAGTTCACACCCAAATTTACTCGTCATAAGGGAATGGTTGCTGAAGAAGACTCTCCAGCAAATGAGCAGAACACTTGGATTGAAACAGACTCAGATGAGAGCGATGAAGATTCCGATGATGGACTCGTTTGTTTGGTGGCAAATGATGATGAAGTTGATACTTATGATTCTGATGATGACTTCTCCAAAGATGTTCCTGATATGAATGTCTTTAATAAACCTATAAAGAAATATGCAGGTTTTTAAGAAGTGAAAAGGAAGAAAGGACCAACCATCAGCGAGCTCGTTGAACAAGGATTTCTCACTCCGGCTCAAAGCGATGGTGGATTGTTATTTTCTAGATGTGATCTGAGTGCTAGAAGCAAACTCAGAAAGAGTGAATATGTTAGACCTCAATTTGCACCTATTCCTACAATCAATCATGATGAGGACATTGTAAAGCAAGAAAAGTTGTTCTTAGAAGCCGAAAAGGTAATTAGTAAATTTGGCAAAATGAAGGAAGCTTTAACACTATCATGTGATGAAATTTCCCACCTTAAGACTGAGAAATCTCTACTTAAATCTGAACTCACCCTCCTTAAGGAGCAGATAAAGAGCATGACTCCTCTTACTGTTAAAAACACTTTTCTAACAGAACGTAACTCACTTCTTAAAGTTCAAAACGATGAATTGGTTGCTCAAATTACTGATCTTAAAAAGATTACAAATGAGTGGTCCAATTCTCGTGTCACTATGGAGAATATATGTGAGTCCCAAAAAGTCAGTGGTGATAAAAGTGGCTTGGGATTCTCATCAACTAGTGACAACTTTAAATGTGATGTCTGTGCTGAAAGAGATAGTGAATTTACAAATCAGCAAACTTTTGAAATTCCCAAGAAAAAACATTCTAATTCAATGGGTAAAGGACAGGAAAAAGTCAAGAGACAATCATTCCATTATGTCTACCCAACAAAAAAATTTGGGAAAGCTAAAGAGAAGGAAGTAGCTACAGTTGAATCAACCTCCAGCAAAACCATTCTTGAAACTAGGCATGCTCCTTCTCCGAGTACACATTATACGCCTAAGAGCCACGTGCCTAACCGCCGTGCGCCTCCTAGCCCTATGCGCCCTTCAAGAAAAAGTGCTCCAAAATTTCAAACGAAAGATTTTGTTAAGGCTGGCTCATCTGACCCAAAGAAGGATGCTATCTCAAAGAAAAGTAAAGAGTTTGTGAAAACTCACGTGATTGGTGGCTTTCATCATTGTTCGATTTGTGATTGTTTGGGACATAAGGCCGTGGAATGCCTTTTGAGATTCACTCCCAATGCCAAAGGATGTAAGAATCCTGAGGTCAAGCAAGAGTTGATCGTCAAAAGTTGCTAACTCTAGGACCCGAAAAGGAATAAGGGGGACCTGCTTTAAATATTTATATTTCAGGTTCTTTGCTTTATGGATGGATCTTCAAAAGCTAAAACTTATGAATGGATTCTCGATAGTGGGTGTTCATGACACATGACTGGAGATGAATCCTTACTTGAAGATGTTCATGAAGAAAGAGGTCCCTCAGTAACATTTGGTGATAATAACAAAGGTCAAGTTGTAGCATATGGAAAGCTCAAAAAAGACAAAGTGTGCATTGAAAGAGTCTTTCTCGTCGAAGGGCTCAAGCACAATTTATTATCCATATCTCAATTCTGCGATAAAGGATTAGAATGCCATTTCACCTCAACTCAATGTCTTATCAAGAATGGCAAAACTAGAGCTACATTACTCATGGGATATCGTAAGACAAATATTTACATTAATTTCCATAGTATGAACTCTAGTACTAATCTTTGTTTTGTAGCTAAAAGTGTGAGCGAAAATAGTTGGCTGTGGCATAAGCGCTTAAGTCACTTGAACTTTAAGTATCTATCTAAACTCAGCGGGAATAATCTTGTAAAAGGACTTCCCAAGGTTGCTGATCATCATGACAAGAAGTGCGCCGCGTGTCAACTTGTGTTGGTCCCAAAGGGCAACAAGGGTATGAAAAATAGCTAGAGGGGGGGTGAATAGCTGTTTTAAAATTCTTTTCGTACCCTTGAAAAACTCAATTGCAAATGCGCACTTTATCAAGTAAGCGTTATGATATGCGCCTAAGTGAGTGAGTGAAATGCACAGCGGAATTTAGTAATGAAAATAGGCGCAAAGTGTGATAAGGGGGGCGCACACACGCACTAAGGATTTTGGCTTAAAGTGGGTGAAATAAGAAACTAAGGCAAATGAGTTAACAACACAACACAATTCAGATCAATCAATCTACAATGAGTAAACAAGCAAATAGTGAGTGAAGATAATAACTTGAAAGTAAATGACAAGATAATAACACAAGCTATTTGGAGAGGTTCGATCAATGAAAGATCTACGTCCTCTACCAAGATGGTTAGTCTTGGATTTCTAATGGAGATCTTATATTATGAGAGAGTGTTACAAATTACAATTTTTGATCTTCTACACTAACTCAAGATCTAATATTCTATGAATGAACAAATCCAAAACAATAACCAGTGTATCTCTAAAAGAAGGATCTAAGTGATCAAACTTAAAGAGGTGCGTGTGTGATTTTAGTATCAAGGCTCTTTAGATCTTTATGATTTAGAGCACAATGAAACTAAAGTGTTATAGCTTGAAGATCTGGGCTAAGGATGAAGCTATGAAGATGTTCTTGAGAAATTCTGGAAAAACGAAGGCAATCTTCAAATATTCAACAAATGCTTTGAGAGAGAAATTCTTGAAATTCTTAGCAAAACTCAGCAACTTCAAAATGTTGAAGTTATGGGGTATTTATAGTGAACTTCAAAAAACTAGCCGTTAGAAATCCTTGTGGATAAGATGTGCTGTCGCTCATTGATTGGAGCATGCATATATTATGACCATTTTGACACTCAACATAAATGTGACCGTTGAGGACACGTGTCAACAGATTAGGCGCATATGCATCTTTTAACCACCGTTGGATCATTGGCGTAATTTGAATTCTCTTCAAGTCTTTGAATCTTCAATAAAGCACTGAGTGTTGAATAAACACTTTGAGGCGCGTTTGAGCCAAGAGGCGCACATTTATGTGTGCACTAAATCAAGGGGCGCAGAGGAGCGTATCATAGCTGGGAAGAAATCCTT
This sequence comes from Campanula takesimana, assembly GCA_026119855.1. Taxonomy (NCBI): domain Eukaryota; kingdom Viridiplantae; phylum Streptophyta; class Magnoliopsida; order Asterales; family Campanulaceae; genus Campanula; species Campanula takesimana. The sequence continues at coordinate 1,042,620 of JAOWBW010000293.1, forward strand.
ATGCGCGCGCTCTTAAAGGTGCATGGCGCGAATTGAACAAAGGCGCGTGGCGCAGGAGGCGCATATGCGCGGCTCAAACTCACTGAGTGATTTTTCTTGAATCTTGATCTTCTTGCCCTATTTCTAAGCCTATTCTATAACGATGGACAACCTAAAAAAATGAAGTATAAATACTTCTTACATGTGGGTCTAAAGTCCATGAAATAAAACTTAGGTGATGGATCAATCAAATCTAATAAATCCTATTACATTAAAACTGAGATATATGTGGGCATACCCAACAATCTCCCCCTATTTGATTGATGCCATTACCTACTATATCAAGGACATTATACTTGATAAAAACATGTCCAAATGAATGAAATTGGTAATTCATGTCTCAAGTTAATGCACACACTAGTCCAGGATATAGATTTCTAATCTATCCAATAAGGATAACACATTACATGTGGAAAGATAGAAATAACAGATTAACACATTCAAAATGATGTATGAATTTTAGTTTTGAAATGTGTTTAAACCAAGTTTAAACTTAATGCATGAAAGTATGAAACAATTCAATATGATGCATATGTATTTAAACAATATTCATTGTTCTACAAACAAGGAGTTTGAGTGAACAAGGTTTGATAATAAGTGATGCATTGTTCTCATTAAAACTTGGGGTGTAGGAGTTACAGATTACAAGTTTTGAATAGAACAAAAAAACAAAGATGTGCTAAAACATGTAAGCACAAAATTACTAACACAAAAGAGTTGTTTCTATTACAAAAGATTCTAACAACTTACAATCAAAATAGAAACTAAGGGTTAGGAGGCGTATCATCGTCCTTCAATCCTTCAACAATCTCTGAAACGGAGCGCTGAATCTGTTTAGCGAGCTGATGACTACGGTTCGCTAAGCCCTGAGTGTCAGTGACACTGGAGTGAGTGGCAGTGATACCGTCTCTGATGTAACTCAAGTGATTCATATTGATGTTTTGATATTCATCAATAGAGCGCTGAGTGATTTGCTGCTGCTGAGAAATATTTTCTTCTAAGATTTGAATGTGAGCTTCAATGGCATTTTGAGCCGTGATAATGTCAGAAGAAATATGTTCGGCGCATCTGTCTGAGCTTGAGTGAGCAGCAGTGAAGTGAGTAACGACCAATTCTTTCAACACATCCAACTTTGATACTAACACGTTCATGTTGGATTGAGATGCAGCAGACTGGGGTATGAAAGTAGGCGCAGAAGAGGTGGTTTGCGCCTGATCAGAATGAGGTTGTACCTAAGTCTGCGCCGGAGGAGGAGTAGGAGCAGAAAGTTTGTCCTTGAGAGAATTCATCTCCCCCTTAATGGCAGCGATCTCTTCAGATTGATCAGTAAGTAATGAAGTAAGAAGCTCAAATTGAGACTTGATTTGCGCCTGACCTTGCTCTAGATTTGCTTGCCCCTGCTGCAAAGATTGAAGAATAGAAAGTACCTCGCTCAAATCGGGAGCAGATAGAGGAGGCGCAGGGGTAGACTGGGGCGCATCAGCTTGTAGGGGCTCAATAGGTGATGGAGGCGCATGAGGAGGTGAAAGAGTAGGAGACGCATATTCATCTTTAGTTTCAACATCAACAGTTTCAACAACAACAACTGGTTCCGTTGTGATTAGATCTGGTCCAGAATGAGGTGGAGGCGCAGCTGGAGAAGGAGTGCGCTGAGGAATGGTCTCTTGCTCCCCCTGAACTGGTTCATCTATGTCTGAAACATCATCGCCAAAAAAATCAGAAAGGAGTTGTACCCTTGACACTTTGGTCTTTTGAATTGTGACAGGAGGCGCACGGGGAGCGGGGGAGCGTTGAGTAGGCGCGCGCTGGGTAGGCGCGGGAATAGAAGGGCCTTTCTCAATATCAGCGCTTGAACCAGCGCCTTTCTTTCACTCTAGCTTCTCTGACTCAGCAGCTTGCTTGGCTTGAAAATCTTCATCTCTTTTTCTTTGAGCCTCAAGTCTGCTGGCTTCCTGCGCTAGCCTTAGATCACGCTCTTCATCAGATTCAAATCTGGTACGTTTGATAGGCGCACGAGGAGGGTCATCAACCACCCGTTTTCCTTTGCTTTTCTCTGCGCCTGGCAAGGGATCAACGCTTTGTCTTGCACTTGCCGTCACTGCGCTTTTCTTTAATGGTGCGCCTTTAAGAACTTGCGCATCATCTGATTCTGTTTCTTCATCAATTAAGCCTTCAACTGTTTTGATTTGAATTCCCTTGGCGCGCTTTGCAGGCTTTTTTCTGCGATTTTTGAGGTCCAAGTTCGCTTTTCCAAAAGTTGGAACATCATTGATTTTATACTCAGGATTCTCATTCAAAAATTTAACTAACTCAGGGTAAGTTAGAAAAAGTTTTGTGAGAAGAAGGCAGTGAGAGCGAAACCTGGTCTTTCCATCACTCTTGTTCTTCACTAATTTGTCAATCTGCTCACGCAACGTCTTGAACAAAATGTAAGGCCAGTGAAGCTTCTCCTTGGCCATGATGGCAGCTGTGTATTCCCATTGTTCCACCGTGAATCGGTTCACGTTCCCGGTTTTGAAAACAATCGAAGTTCCCACTAAGTGCGCTATATGAGTCAAGAGTTCTCCACCATCTCGAATTTCAGTGTTGTTGATATTATTTTGAAGTGTGGGAATATTCAGAAGTGAAGCAGCCATCTTGTTCTGATCGTCAATAAAATAGGTCATCGGACGCCCAATAATGCGATCGTCACCCGTAGATGGAAAACTGAGTAAGTGTCGAATCACAGATGAGGAGATATGGACGTCAACATTTTGAACGCGAGCCTCAATCCTGTAGTGAGTGCGTCCATTAACATCAATTTCCACTAGAACAGCAGTGGAAAAGAACTCATCCACGAGGAGCGCAGAATAGAAAGATTGGTCCATTGTGAACAAAGGGAGCAGACCAGCAATGCGCAATGTCTCTATGATTTCTCTTCCAATAACTTCACCAGATAACTCTAACAGATCAAGAGTTTCTTCGAGTTTGAAATTTTCAAGGTCCTGAAAAAATAAACATTGATTGATTTTAGAAGTGACAGAGGCGCATAGAAACATAAGATGATCAAAGTAACATAGGCGCATAAAGAATTGAGAGGCGCATAATAGAATCAGGCGCACAAAATCATAGATATTCAAGGCGCATGATTGAATTAGGCGCATGAAATTTTAAAGGCGCATAGAGTTACAAGGCGCATATTATGGTTCTATGTAAATACTAAGGAAAAATTAAAACAACGAAATTTGACTAAGTACAAAGTTAGGCGCATAAGGTTTTAGGCACAGAATGATTTAGGTGCATATACAAGTAGAGGCGCAGAAAACATTCAGGCGCATAAAAAAGTAGGCGGATAAAGAAGTATATAGGCGCATATCGTGTGAAAATTTTGACTTAGCAAAAACAAAATAACAAGCATTCAAATGAAAGAAATGAAAATCAAAAATTACAAATTTTCGAAAACAAGATTGAAAATTTTTAGAGACCAAAACATGCAAGAATGACGAAGAACACGAAGAACGACCCTTGAATGCTCGAAGAACACCAAGAACACGAAAATCATGAAACTTCACCAAAACAGACAAATAATATATCAAAATGACCGCATGACAATAAGGAATCTAAATATGTAAACAAAAACATGGACAAATCATCAATGAAAGCACAATGAACAAAATAAGAACCGAAAATTTGAAAAGTTTAGAAAACCAAAAGTTTCAGATTTGTAATGAAGAAAGCATTGATCGTTGAAATGTTGGATACAACAGATTCGAAAACAAGAATTGAACACACCCCAACAAACGATATAGAAAATGGATCATCGAAACAAGAAAAATCAAGGAAAAACAAATCCGGGTTTTGTAAAAAAAATGAACACAAAAAAAATGACGAAAAAGAAAAAAAAAATACATAAATATAAAGAGTTTAAGGGTTGAGAATTCATACCATTTCGTCTTGTGTAGATGTTGATGCTTTCTTAGGACCCATAAATTTATATATATATAGAAAATGAAGAAGAAAAATAGAGAAGATGAAGGTAGAGAGAGAGGGTGAGAGTCGGGGAGAGAGAGAGAAGAGAGAGAAGGGAGATAGAGAGTTGGTAGGAGGGAGTGTAGGTGCTGATGAATATTTATAGGTTAGGTTCAAAAAATTTGCACTGATAAGGAAAAAATACAGTCAAAAATTTAAAAATATGGGAAGTTGAAAGGATGGCATTAATGAGGGATTTTGAAAAACGGCGGCTCATCATGACAAAAAGGACGTTCATTAATGAGGGATTTTTGGGATTTGAAGGGCATTAATGGCTGAATGACCTAAAGTGTCATGATGTGACATTTTGGGTTTAGAAAAACTGCTCCACTTTCCCTTTAAGTGTAAGAGTAATTTTGACTAATTTTTGCACAAACATCAAAAACATCTGTTTTTTTGTAAGTTTGGGGTGCAAGAAATAAATCCTCAGAAAATAAAATTTTTTGAAAGACGTAAAACGAGGGAAAAATTTAATTGCACAAGTACCCTTGAACAATTAATGGAATGTCAAAAGACAAAAATTCCAATAATAAATGAACAGAATAAACATACCTGGTACTTGTGTATTGAATACGTTCAATCATTGATATTAAATTTTGAGTATTGATTGAGCCGCAATAGTTAATGCGCGCATGAGAGGCGCATTTCACTTACAGGAGCGCATAATGAACAGTGCGCAGAAATTGCTTTGGGAGCGCAGGTGAGTGAGGCGCAATACTCTGTTCTTAGGCGCGTAGGAATGATAAAATTCTTTGTAGGATAGGTGCGCAGAGTGAGGTATAAGGCGCGCATAGAGATTGAGCGCGCAGAAATAAGAGTTGGGCGCGCAGTTAGTAAGGCGCATAGTATGGCGCATAGTTTCGTTGAAACTTTGAAGAATTGATCTAACATTTGTACCTAATATACTCATAACTCAACAAACCATAAAATCATTAGTATTGACAAAACTATATTGAATTTAGATGAGTTCAAGCATACCCATTTCACCTCTCAAAAACATGAACCGTTTCTCGTCGAGTGCTTTCGTTAGAATGTCGGCGATTTGATAGTCGGTTCCCACGTGTTCCAAATGTATATTGTCTTTCTCCACATGGTCTTTGAGGAAGTTATATTTGATGTCGATGTGCTTGGTCTTTGAGTGCATGACAGGATTTTCAGAAACCGCAATTGTTGATGTATTGTCGCAGTAAATGGGACAATTTTCTTCGATGATATCACAGTCCACCAATTGCTGCTTCATCCAAAGTATTTGACAGCAACAACTTCCCGCAGCGATATATTCGGCTTCGGTTGTTGAGACAGATACAGAAGCTTGTTTCTTACTTGCCCATGACACAAGTCGATATCCGAGGAAATGACAAGTCCCACTAGTGCTTTTCCTATCAATTGTGCATGCTGCATAATCCGCATCTGAATAACCTACAAGTTTAAAGTTCGAATCTTTGGTGTACCAAAGTCCAAGGTTAACAGTGCCAGAGAGATATCTTATAATACGTTTCACAGCAATTAAGTGTGCTTCTCTAGGGTCGGATTGATAACGAGCACAAACACTAAACATAATATCGGGCCTACTAGCAGTAAGATAAAGGAGTGAGCCAATCATACCTCGATAGAGCGTTTGATCAACATGTTTACCTTTTAAATCTTTGTCGAGTTTGTTGCCGGTGGCCATTAGAGTATCGTATGCTTTGGCGTTTTCAAGTCCAAACTTCTTGATTAAATCTTTTGTGTATTTGGCTTGATTGATAAAGATGCCTTCACTCATTTGCTTGATTTGAAGCCCGAGGAAGAATGTGAGTTCTCCCATCATGCTCATTTCAAACTTGCTCTTCATTAGTTTCTCAAAACGCTTGCACAACAATTCATTAGTAGAACCAAATATAATATCATCAACATAAATTTGAACAAGTAATTTATGACCATTATGTTTGGCAATGAAAAGAGTTGTATCGATTTTACCGCGAGTGAAGCCTTTTTCGATGAGAAACTTTGATAGTGTATCATACCATGCTCTTGGTGCTTGTTTGAGTCCATACAAAGCTTTCTGGAGTTTGTACACATGATTTGGAAATTGTGAATCTTCAAACCCAGGTGGTTGAGCAACATAGACTTGTTCTTGGAGTTCACCATTTAGAAACGCGCTCTTCACATCCATTTGATATAACTTGAAGTTCTTGTGAGCGGCGTAAGCTAGAAATAATCTGATAGCTTCAAGTCTTGCTACGGGCGCAAAAGTTTCATCGTAGTCAATTCCTTCTTCTTGCCTATAGCCTTGTGCAACCAATCTTTCTTTGTTTCTCGTGATGGTTCCATTCTCATCCATCTTGTTCCTGAACACCCATTTCGTACCAATCACTCCATGATCATTTGGTCTTGGAACTAGAGTCCAAACCTTACATCGTTCAAATTGATTGAGTTCTTCTTGCATTGCAACAACCCAATTAGGATCTTGGAGCGCTTCATCAGCCTTCTTCGGTTCAATTTGAGAGATAAAAGCAGTGTAAGCATCAAATTTTGTAGCTCTCCTTGTACGAACACCAACTTGTAGATCACCGATGATATTAGGAATTGGGTGACCTCTAACTTCACGAACTTCAGGAGGTAAGTTAGGTTGAGTCGTAGTAACTTGAAGGTCTTCAATTGGTACATCTTCACCAGATTCAAAGTCATTAAAATTTGGGGGTTGAACTGGCTCAGAATCAAAATTTGGGTTAACACCAGATGCAGCAGTAGAAATAGGCGTGTGAGAGGAATCATGAGGCGCATCATTGGAATGAGGCGCAATAGAGGATTCACCAGGCGCATTATAAATTGAATTAGGCGCATTTGATGTAAATGGATTTCCTTGTGTTGATAGATTCTGATCTTGAGTGGGCGCAACATAAATAGGAGCACCTGTATCATTTAGCTCAATAGAATCATCAGGAACATTTGGAGCCAAATGTGGCTCAAGGAGAGAATGTTCATCAAATGTAACATGTACAGATTCAACTATCACTAATGTAGTTCTATTAAAAACGCGAAAAGCTTTAGAGTGTTTGGCATACCCAACAAAAATACTTTCGTCGGCTTTGGCATCGAATTTACCTCTATGTTCGTTTCCATTGTAGAGGATATAACATTTTCAACCAAAGATCTTGAAGAATGCAATGTTGGGAGTTCTACCACGCCAAAGTTCATACGGAGTCTTGTTGTGAAGTTTGTTGATGAGGGAACGATTTTGAGTAAAACATGCAGTGTTGATAGCTTCTTCCCAAAAGTACTTAGGCAATTTAGCTTCAGCTATCATCGTCTTTCCTGCTTCAATCAACGTCCTATTCTTTCGTTCAACAACGCCATTTTGTTGAGGGACTCCGGCGGTTGAAAAGTTGTGATCTATCCCATGATCTTCACAATATCGAGCAACACCGTTGTTTTTGAATTCTGTTCCATTGTCGGATCGAACACTAACGATGTCATCTTCTTTTTGGGTTTGGAGCAGTCGAAATAAGGTAGTGAGAATATCATAACAATCATCTTTTGTAATCATCATCTCCACCCATGTATATCTTGAATAATCATCCACCACAACTAGAGTATACTTGTTTCTTCTAATACTTGCGGTGGTGACTGGTCCAAATAGATCAATGTGAAGCAGTTGCAAACATCTAGTAGTTGAAGGATTTGACTTGCTTGAAAATGACTGCTTCGGTTGTTTGCCAAGTTGACACGCGGCGCACTTTTTGTCATTATGATCAGCAACCTTGGCAAGTCCTTTGACAAGATTATTCCTGCTGAGTTTAGATAGATACTTGAAGTTCAAGTGACTTAAGCGCTTGTGCCATAGCCAACTATTTTCGTTCACACTTTTTGCTACAAAACAAAGATTAGTACTAGAGTTCGTACTATGGAAATCAATAATATAAATATTTGTCTTACGATATCCCGTGAGTAAGATAGCTCCAGTTTTTCCATTCTTGATAAGACATTGCGTTGAAGTAAAATGGCATTCTAATCCTTTGTCGCAGAATTGAGATATGGATAATAGGTTGTGCTTGAGCCCTTCGACGAGTGAGACTCTTTCAATGCACACTTTGTCTTTCTTGAGCTTTCCATATGCTACAACTTGACCTTTGTTATTATCACCAAATGTTACGGAGGGACCTCTTTCTTCATGGACATCTTCTAATAAGGATTCATCTCCAGTCATGTGTCTTGAACACCCACTATCGAGAATCCATTCATAATTTCTAGCTTTTGAAGATCCAGCCATGAAACAAAGAACCTGAAATATAGACATTTAAGCAAGTCCCCTTTATTCCTTTTGGGTCCTAGGGTTAGCAACTTTTGACAACCCACTCTTGCTTGACCTTAGAATTTTTACGTCCTTTGGCATTGGGAGTGAATCGCAAAAGGCATTCCACGGCCTTGTGTCCTGAACAATCACAAATGGAACAATGATGAAAGCCACCAATCACGTGAGTTTTCACAAACTCTTTACTTTTCTTGGGGATGGCATTCTTCTTTGGGTCAGATGAACTAGCCTTAACAAAATCTTTCTTTTGAAATTTTGGACCGCTTTTTCTCGGAGGGCGCATAAGGCTAGGAGGCGCACGGCGATGAGGCGCGTGGCTCTTAGGCGCATAATGAGCACTCGGAGAAGGAGCGCGCCTATTTTCAAGAATGATTTTGCTAGGAGATGGTTCATCTGTAGCTATATCTTTCCCATTAGCTTTCCCAAATTGCTTCGTTGGGTAGACATAATGGAATGTTTGTCTCTTGACTTTTTCCTGTCCTTTACCCATTGAATTAGAATGTTTTTCCTTGGGAATTTCAAAAGTTTGCTGGTTAGTAAATTCACTATCTCTTTCAGCACAAACATCACATTTAAAGTTGTCACTAGTTGATGTGAATCCCAAGCCACTTTTATCACCACTGACTTTTTGGGACTCAAATATATTCTCCATAGTGACACGAGAATTGGACCACTCATTTGTAATCTTTTTAAGATCAGTAATTTGAGCAACCAATTCATCGTTTGGAACTTTAAGAAGTGAGTTTTGTTCTGTTAGAAAAGTGTTTTTTAACAGTAAGATGAGTCATGCTCTTTATCTGCTCCTTAAGGAGGGTGAGTTCAGATTTGAGTAGAGATTTCTCGGTCTTAAGCTGGGAAATTTCATCACATGATAGTGCTAAAGCTTCCTTCATACTATCAAATCTAGTGATTACCTTTTCAGCCTTCTTGAACAATTTTTCTTGTTCAGCAATCACTTCATCATCATTGATTTTGGAGATTGGAGCAGTTGGTTCAACTTGAGGTCTAATGTATGCTCCTTTTCTCAACTTGTTCCTTGCACTAAGATCACATCATGAGAATAAAAATCCACTATCACTTTGAGCCGGAGTGAGAAATCCTTGTTCAACGAGCTCGCTGATGGTTGGTCCTTTCTTCCTTTTTACTTTTTGAAAACCTGCAGATTTCTTGATAGGTTTATTCAAGGCATTCATATCGGGAACATCCTTGGAGAAGTCATCATCAGAATCATAAGTATCCACTTCATCATCATTTGCCATCAAACAAACGAGTCCATCATCGGAATCTTCATCGCTCTCATCGGAGTCTGTTTCAATCCAAGTGTTCTGCTCATTTGCTGGTGCTTCTTCTTCAGCAATCATTCCCTTGTGACGAGTGAACTTGGGAGTGAATTTGGGAGTATGGCTGCTCTTCTTCTGCATATATTCAAATTTGGGGATCGGGCAGCTTGATGCAAAATGTCTGGGTTTCCTGCAATTAAAACAAACAAGATCTTCTTTTCTTTTTGAATCGCTACTCCTTGTAAACTTTTGAGGAGCTTTGCTGGTAGATCCTTGAAATTTGTTGGTTGAGCCGGGTCTTGAGAATTTTCTAAACTTTTGAAATTTCTTCACAAATAAAGCGAAGTCTTCATCGTCCATGTCTAATAGCTCAGAAGTGGAAATTTTAGGATCAGAACTTTTCTCATCTTGTACCGGCGCAGGAGAAGGCGCAGGTGTAGGCGCAGCATCCCTATGCGCCATCATAGCCATAGATTTTGACTTTCCTTCAGTTTTGCTGATTCGTTGGAGTTTGAGCTCATAAACTTTGAGATTTGCATAAAGGTTCCTTAATGTCCATACATCTAAAGTTCCAGCGTCTTCAGGAGCGCTAGATTTATGTAGGTATCTTGATCCAAAAGCTTGTAGAAAATTTACATTCAAATCTTTGTTGGTAAACTTCATGCCAAGTGAAATACATAGATTGATAATTTCACAGTAGCGTTCATAAGTTTGCCTTAAGTTTTCACCGGGGAGTTGAGAAAAATTGTTGAACCTCTTTTGTACTTCGTATTTCTTGTTCTCCTTGCAAACAGTGTCTCCTTCTATATGCTCTTCAATAGCATCCCATAGCTCATTAGCAGTAGCACAATGCATGACTTGTTGTTTCATAGCCGTGCTTAGAGTGCTTAGAAGAATGTTTCTTGCTTTGCCATCATTTGCAACTCTTCTAATTTCTTCCTCAGTCCATTCCTCTTTTGGTTTCTTGACGGTTGGTTGAACAGCATTTGTGCGTGGATTTGGATTTGCCTTCATCGGAATATAAGGTCCATAAACGACGGTGTCATGGAGCCTTTCATCGATTGAGTTGAGATGAGTCAATATGCTGAATTTCCACACGTCAAAATGATCTTCATCAAAGACCGGAACGTGAGTGTAGTTTGCAGTTGCCATAGGTTTTGAGTTTGCCATTTAGAATCGGCACCCAAGCTGTTAAGCTCGAAAAACGAAAATGTTTTATAAAGGTGTTAGCTCTGATACCACTTGTTGGTGAATAGATAGAGAGGGGGTGAATAGCTGTTTTAAAATTCTTTCCGTACCCTTGAAAAACTTAATTGCAAATGCGCACTTTATCAAGTAAGCGTTATGATATGCGCCTAAGTGAGTGAGTGAAATGCACAGCGGAATTTAGTAATGAAAATAGGCGCAAAGTGTGATAAGGGGGGCGCACACACACACTAAGGATTTTGGCTCAAAGTGGGTGAAATAAGAAACTAAGGCAAATGAGTTAACAACACAACACAATTCAGATCAATCAATCTACAATGAGTTAACAAGCAAATAGTGAGTGAAGATAATAACTTGAAAGTAAATGACAAGATAATAACACAAGCTATTTGGAGAGGTTCGATCAATGAAAGATCTACGTCCTCTACCAAGATGGTTAGTCTTGGATTTCTAATGGAGATCTTATATTTTGAGAGAGTGTTACAAATTACAACTTTTGAGCTTCTACACTAACTCAAGATCTAATATTCTATGAATGAACAAATCCAAAACAATAACCGGTGTATCTCTAAAAGAAGGATCTAAGTGATCAAACTTAAAGAGGTGCGTGTGTGATTTTAGTATCAAGGCTCTTTAGATCTTTATGATTTAGAGCACAATGAAACTAAAGTGTTATAGCTTAAAGATCTGGGCTAAGGATGAAGGTATGAAGATGTTCTTGAGAAATTCTGGAAAAACGAAGGCAATCTTCAAATCTTCAACAAATGCTTTGAGAGAGAAATTCTTGAAATTCTTAGCAAAACTCAGCAACTTCAAAATGTTGAAGTTATGGGGTATTAATAGTGAACTTCAAAAAACTAGCCGTTGGAAATCCTTGTGGATAAGATGTGCTGTCGCTCGTTGATTGGAGCATGCATATATTATGACCATTTTGACACTCAATATAAATGTGACCGTTGAGGACACGTGTCAACAGATTAGGCGCATATGCATCTTTTAACCACCGTTGGATCATTGGCGTAATTTGAATTCTCTTCAAGTCTTTGAATCTTCAATAAATCACTGAGTGTTGAATAAACACTTTGAGGCGCGTTTGAGCCAAGGGGCGCATTGAGCCAAGAGGCGCACATTTATGTGTGCGCTAAATCAAGGGGCGCAGAGGAGCGTATCATAGCTGGGAAGAAATCCTTATGCGCGCGCTCTTAAAGGCGCATGGCGCGAATTGAACAAAGGCGCATGGCGCGTGGCGTAGGAGGCGCATATGCGCAGCTCAAACTCACTGAGTGATTTTTCTTGAATCTTGATCTTCTTGCCCTATTTCTAAGCCTATTCTATAACGATGGACAACCTAAAAAAATGAAGTATAAATACTTCTTACATGTGGGTCTAAAGTCCATGAAATAAAACTTAGGTGATGGATCAATCAAATCTAATAAATCCTATTACATTAAAACTGAGATATATGTGGGCATACCCAACAACTTGGCAAATAACTGAAAAAGTCTTTCTCCAGCAAGACCAATCCCTCAACTTCTAGATGTTTGCAACTGCTTCACATTGATCTATTTGGACCAGTCACCACCATAAGTATTAGAAGAAACAAGTATACTCTAGTTGTGGTGGATGATTATTCAAGATATACATGGGTGGAAATGATGATTACAAAAGACGATTACTATGACATTTTGACCACCTTATTCAGACTGCTCCAAACCCAAAAAGAAGATGACATCGTTAGTGTTCGATCCGACAATGGAACAGAATTCAAGAACAATGGTGTTTCTCGATATTGCGACGATCATGGGATAGATCACAACTTCTCAACCGCTGGTGTTCCTCAACAAAATGGTGTTGTGGAAAGAAAGAAAAGGACGTTGATTGAAGCGGGAAAGACGATGATAGCTGAAGCTAAATTACCTAAGTACTTTTGGGAAGAAGCTATCAACACAGCATGTTTTACTCAAAATCGTTCCCTCATCAACAAACTTCACAACAAGACTCCGTATGAACTTTGGCATGGTAGAACTCCCAACATTGCATTCTTAAAGATCTTTGGTTGCAAATGTTACATCCTCTACAATGGAAACGAACATAGAGGTTAATTCGATGCCAAAGCCGACGAAGGTATTTTTGTTGGGTATGCCAAACATTCTAAAGATTTTCGCATTTTTAATAGATCTACATTAGTGATAGTTGAATCTGTACATGTTACATTTGATTAACATTCTCTCCTTGAGCCACATTTGGATCCAAATGTTGCTGATGATTCTGTTGAGCTTAATGAAACAGGTACTCATATTTACGATGCGCCTATACTTGAACAGAATCTATCAACTCAAGGAAATCCATCTACATCAAATGCGCCTAATTCCTCATATGGCGCACCAAATGAATCATCAGCTGCGCCTCCTTTTAATGATGCGCCTCTTGATTCTTCTCATGCACCTATATCTACTGCTACATCTGGTGTTAACCCAAGTTTCAATTCTGAACCTGTTTAACCCCCTAATTTTGATGATTTTGAATCTGGTGAAGATGTACCAATTGAAGACCTTCAAGTTTCTACAACCCAACCTAACTTACCTCTTGAAATTCGTGAAGTTAGAGGTCACCCAATCAATAATATCATTGGTGACCTGAATGTTGGTGTTCGTACAAGGAGAGCTACAAACTTTGATGCTTACACTGTATTTTTCTCTCAAATTGAACTAAAAAGGTTGATGAAGCGCTCTAAAATTCTAATTGGGTTGTTGCACTGCAAGAAGAACTCAATCAATTTGAACGATGTAAGGTTTGGACTCTTGTTCCAAGACCAAATGATCAAGGAGTGATTGGTATGAAATGGGTGTTCAGAAACAAGATGGATGAGAATGGAACCATCACAAGAAACAAAGCAAGATTGGTTTCTCAAGGCTATAGACAAGAAGAAGGCATTGATTACGATGAAACTTTTGCGCCCGTAGCAAGACTTGAAGCTATCAGATTATTTTTAGCTTACACCGCTCATAAGAACTTCAAGTTATATCAAATGGATGTGAAGAGCGCGTTTTTAAATGGTGAACTCCAAGAACAAGTCTACGTAGCTCAACCGCCTGGATTTGAATATTCACAATTTCCAAATCATGTGTACAAACTCCAGAAAGCTTTGTATGGGCTCAAACAAGCACCAAGAGCATGGTACGATACACTATCCAAGTTTCTCATTGAAAAAGGCTTCACTCGTGGTAAAGTTGATACAACTCTTTTCATTACCAAACATAATGGTCATAAATTACTTGTTCAAATTTATGTTGATGATATTATATTTGGTTCTACTAATGAATTGTTGTGCAAGCGCTTTGAGAAACTAATGAAGAGCAAGTTTGAAATGAGCATGATGGGAGAACTCACATTCTTCCTCGGGCTTCAAATCAAGCAAATGAATGAAGGCATTTTTATCAATCAAGCCAAATACACAAAGGATTAAATCAAGAAGTTTGGACTTGAGAATTTTAAAGCATATGACACTCCAATGGCTACCGGCAACAAACTCGACAAAGATTTAAAAGGTAAACGTGTTGATCAAACGCTCTATCGAGGTATGATTGGCTCACTCCTTTATCTTACCGCTAGTAGGCCCGATATTATGTTTAGTGTTTGTGTTTACGCTCGTTGTTGTCAAATACTATAGATGAAGCAGCAATTGGTAGACTATGATATCATCAAAGAAAATTGTCCCATCTACTGCGACAACACTTCAACCATTGCCGTTTCTGAAAATCCTGTCATGCACTCAAAGACCAAGCACATCGACATCAAATATCACTTCCTCAAAGACCACGTGGAGAAAGGAAATATTCATTTAGAACATGTGGGAACCGACTATCAAATCGCCGACATTCTAACGAAAGCACTCGACGCAAAACTGTTCATCTTTTTTAGAGGTGAAATGGGTATGCTTGAACTCAACTAAATACATATAGTTTTGTTACTACTAATGATTTTATGTTTTGTTAAGTTATGAGTATACTAGGTACAAAAGTTAAAAGATTTTTAAAGTTTCAAGGAAACTCACTGCGTGCCCAAGTATTTCTTCGCGCCTCTCACTCACTTTGCACGCCTAGGTTCTTACGCTCCTAAATCATTTTGCGCGCCTCGTTGAGTCATGCGCCTACCATGCGCGCAATAAATATTGCGGCTCAATCAATGCTTCTCATTTAATATCCAAATGATTGAACGTATTCAATTCTCACAAGTACCAAGTAAGTTTATTATGATCATTTATTATGGAGAATTTTTGTCTTTTGACATTCCACAATTGTTCAAGGGTACTTGTGCAATTATTTCTTCCCTCGTTTTACGTTTTTCAAAAATTTTATTTTCTGGGGATATATTTCTTGCACCCCTAAACTTACACCAAAACAGATGTTTTTGGGGTTTGTGCAAAAATTTAGTCAAAATTGCTCATACACTTATAGGGAAAGTAGAGCAGTTTTTCTTTTAACCCAAAATGTCACATCGATGTACTTTGTGTCATTCGACATTTATGGAGCCGTCATTTCAAATTCTCCCCTCATAAATGCGCCGTCCTTTAGCATTAAATAGCCATCACCTCCTCAAAATCCCTCATAAATGCTTGTCCCTTCACCTTACCTCTTTTCTAGAAAACCTAACCTATATATATTAACCTAACCCCTTCATTTGCCTTTTTCATGATTGCTAACCTTTTTTCCCCCTCACCTTCACTGCCTCACCTACTCTCTCTCTTCTCAGTCTCTCACTCTTTCAATCTCCAGTTTCTCTCTCTATCTCTCTATATCTCTTTCATCATTTCTTCTTCATTTCCTAATATATATATAGATTTATAGGTCCTAAGAAAGCATCCAAAGCATCACAAGACGAAATGGTATGGATTCCTAAACTCAAACTTCGTTGATTTCCGCCATGTTTAAATTCTAAATTTTCGTTTTTCAGATGTTCTGGGTTTTTTCGAAGTCTATTTCCGAAAATTTGAATTTTCTTAGTTTGATTTTGCTTTAGTGCTCCGTTTTTAAAATCGTTTGTTAGGTTATGTTCCTTTTGTGATTTCGGGTCTTTAGAATCCAACTTTACAACGATCAATGCTCTTTTTTTTGCGAATCTGAAGATTTTCCATTTTTAGACTTTTCAAATTTTCGGATCTTTAAATATATTTTCTGGATTTGTTATTGATTTTTACTTGTTTTGATTTATATATTTGTGATCCTTGTCTTTGTGCTGTCATTTTGACATATTGTGTGCTTGATTTGGTGAAGTTTCATGATTTATGTGTTCTTGGTGTTCTTGGTGTTCTTCGAGCACTCAAGACATGTTCTTCGTGTTCTTCGTTATTTTTGCATGACTTGGGTTTCAAAATTTTCAAAACTTGTTTTTCAAAATTTTCATGTTTTGATTCTTAATACTTGCATATGTTTGTTGTGCATATGTTTGTGTGTTTTTGTATCTTTTTATGCTTTGTTTAAATTATTTACATAGATATGCACCTAAATATGAATCCATGCGCCTAGTTAAATATGCGCCTATTGATATTATGCGTCTCAATCCTTTATGCGCCTAATAACATTATGCGCCTATATATCTTATGCGCCTCAATTCATACTTAGTCAAAATTTTTATGTTTTTAATTTTTCCTTAGTGTTTTTCATAGAAACATAACATGCGCCTTGTATTCCTATGCGCCTTCCAAATTTTATGCGCCTACTATAATCATACGCCTTGACTCATTGTGCTCTCTTATGTGCCTATGACTCTCTACGCCTAATTATTCTATGCGCCTCAAAATTCGTATGTGCCTAGTTTATACTTTGCTCATTTTATAATTCTATGCGCCTGATACACTCCTAACTTAAAGCATTGTTATTTTTTTTAGGATCCTGCAAATTTCAGACCCGGTGAGACGATTGATCTTGCTGAGCTCTCACTTGATCCAATAGGGATTGAAATCATCTCAACCCTTCACACCGCTGGACTCACTCCTTTATTCACGCTGGATCAACCATTCTATTCTCCGCTCCTTGTTGATGAATTTTTCTCAACCGCTGCTCTAGTTGAGACTCCAGCTGATGGATACATGCGCTACAGGATATGCGCCACAGTTCAGAATATTGCTATAACTATCTCTACGGGCGCAATCAAGAACATAGTGAGTTTCAGCACTACTGGCCCTCAGGGTGTTCCAGGACAACCAAATACTTACTCAGTAGCAGCGCAGAATATTGTAGCGCATACTTATCTCAAAATCCCTACTCTTCTGAATAACGTCAAAAATGTTGAGATAAGGGATGGTGGTGATCTGCTCGCTCATATAGTGCATCTTGTTGATACTTCAATCGTGTTTAAAATCGGCAATATGAACAGATCCACTGTGGAGCAGTGGGAGTATACTGCTGCCATCATGGGAAAGGATAGGTTGAATTGGCCTCAGATTTTGTTCAAGACTTTGTCAGACCATATTGACAAATACAACAAGAACACGGTTGATGGGAAGACAAAGTTCAAAACTCACTGCAGGATTCTTACCAAAATTTTCCTCACTTATCTTGCCCTTGCCCAATTCCTTAATGAGAACCCTGCTTAAAAAACGGATGATGTTCCAGGTTTTGGAAAAGATAACCTTGTCTTGAAGAGGCGTAGGAAGCGCATGGCAAAGCGCGCGCCTAGGGTTAAAGGTGCTCAGTTGGTTGATGAAGTCACTGAGTCAGATGAAGGAAAAGATGATGGTGCTGAAGACCGCGCACAAGATGGCGTAGAAATTGAAGTTGCACCTCGCGCAGAAACCACAAATGCTCCTGGCGCTGAAACGAGCGCAGGAAGAGATAAAGGCAAAGGGATTGCAACAGTGGTTGAAAGAGAAGCCAGACCACCTAAGCGCCCCAGAACTGAAAAGGATGATTAGGAAGCTATCAAGCGCGCACAAGCAGCCAGTTTAGTTGAAGCACAGAGAAAACGAGATGAAGATTATCAGATCAAGCAACCTGCTGAATTAGCTAAATTAGAAAGGCGCAAAGGCGCAGGGTCTAGTGCTGATGTAAGCGCCCCTGCCCATACTACGCCTCCTCCTTCTGGTCGTGTGCCTCCTTTAAAGACTTCAAAGAAGACTTCTACTGCGCCTCTAGAGAAACATATTGCGCCTGCTCCAGTCATTAAACCAACTTCTGTCTTACTCACTGCTGATCAACAGAAACTCAGAGATCAAATATCTACTGAGTTATTCGGAGACTTAGGTGAGGGTCGAGTTGAGGGGGAGCCAGAACCTTTAATCACGCGCAAATCTACTTGTGCGCGTGTGACTCCTGAGCCTCCACTTACTACAGAAGATCCCAGTTCAAGTGCTGAATACATTCCTTCTCCTCCCCGCGCTCCAACTCCATCTCCAGTTAGGCGCTCTCCTACTCCTGCGCCTCAACACTCACCTGCGCCTCAACCTACTCCTCCCAGTTCAGATATGAGTACGGTGATCTCCTTGCTTCAGAAACTTTAACAGGGTCAAGAACGCATTGAATCTCAAATTAAGCTTCATACATCTATGTTGACGAATCAAGTAGATGAGATTGCTGCCATTAAGGGGGAGATAACGCGCATTAGCGCTGATATCGGGGATAAGCATTTTCTGACCCCTCAGAAATGGAGTGATGCTATCGCGCAAATGAATGATTTATTCAAAGACACACTTGCTGAGCTTCATGAAAGAATTGCAGGAGGAATGAAGCTCACTGATGGTCAAGCTTTTATTGATGCAATTAAGCAAGTAGAGACCAGTGTGGCTGCAGATATTAAGAAGTTACTTGACTTAGTCACTAGTGAAAGTGATAGGTTAGTAAATGTGATGGACAAGCTAAAAGAAATAAAGGATGAGTTCGAGAATGCTCTAAGCGAGCACATTGACATCGCGCCCTCCTCTGCGCCCTCCTCTAGCGCCGTGTCATTTAACTCTCGCTCCTTACTTTCAAAGTTGGATATTTTGAAGGAGTTGATTGTTACTCACTTTAATGCCGCGCATTCTAGCGCAGACAGGCGCGCTGAAAGAACTTCTGCTGATATTGTCACCGTGCAAGCTACTGTTGAAGCTAACTTTCAAATTATTGCAGAAAATCTATCTCAACAGCAAGCTATTTCTCAACGCACCATTGATGAGTATCAAACCATATATGTTGATCATTTTCGCTATATCAGAGATGGTGTCACTGACACTCATGGTGTTGTAAACCGTTGTCACCAACTTTCCAAACAAATTCAGTGCTCAGTTTCAGAAATTAAAGAAGGATTGAAGGACGATGACGCGCCTCCTAACCCTTAGTTTTTATTATGTTTGTAAGTTGTTGGAATTTTTTTGTTTGTTAGAACTCTTTGTTAGTGATTTAGTGCTTAAATGTTTTAGCACATCTTTTTATTTTGTTCTGTTGAAAACTTGTAATCTCAACTCTTATATTTCGAGTTTTAATGAGAACAAAGCATCACTATTTCTCTCAAACCCTGTTCACTCAAACTTCTTGTTTGAAGAACACTGAATATTGTTTAAAATCATATGCATCATATTTGAACTGTTTCATATTTTCATGCATTGAGTTTAAACCTTGTTTAAACACATTTCAAAACTAAAACTCATATACATTTGAATGTGTTAAACTATTGTTTCTATATTTCCATTTGTAATGTTTAATCTTTATTGGAATAGATTAGAAATCTATATCTTGGACTAGTGTGTGTATTAACTTGAGACATGATTTACCAATTTCATTTATTTGGACATGTTATTATCAAGTACAATGTTTGTCCCTGATATAGTAGGTAATGGTATCAAATCAAATAGGGGGAGATTGTTGGGTATGCCCACTTATATCTCAGTTTCAATGTAATAGGATTGATTAGATTTGATTGATCCATCACCTAAGTTTTATTTCATGGACTTTAGACCCACATGTAAGAAGTATTTATACTTCATTTTTTAGGTAGTCCATTGTAATAGAATAGGCTTAGGAATAGGGCAAGAAGGTCAAGATTGAAGAAAAATCACAAGTTGAAATTGAGCCTCACGCCCATGCGCCCTCTTCACTACGCGCCATGCGCCTTCTTCACCTTTGTGCCACGCGCCTACCTAGCGCGCGCACATAAGGTTATGCGTGCATGTTTTACACGCCCCAATGGCTCAACGCGCCTCATAGTGTTAATTCAATTCTCAGTGCTTTATTGAAGACATAAAGACTTGAAGGAATTCAAACTACGCCAATGATCCAACGATGGTTAAATAACATGTATGCACCCGCATCTAAGGACACCTGTCCATAACGGTCACATTTGTGTTATGTGTCTAACGGCTATAAAAGGACACGTGCTCCACTCAATGAGCGACAGCACATCTGTCCTTTAACCTTATCCACAAGGGATTTCCAACGGCAAGTTTTTGGGGCTCTACTATAAATTCCCCATAACTTCAAACGTTTTGAAGTTTCTAAGAATCTCAGAATTTCTCTCTCAAGAATTTGTTGAAGATTTGAAGATTGCCTTTGTTTTTCCAGAATTCTCAAGAACATCTTCATACCTTCATCCTTAGCCCAGATCTTCAAACAAAAACACTTTAGTTTTCTTGTGCTCTCAATCTCAAAGATCTAAAGAGCCTTGAATCTAAAATCACACACGTACCTCTTTAAGTTTGATCACTTAGATCTTTCTTTAAGAGATACACCGGTTATTGTCTAGGATTTGTTCTTTCATAGAATATTAGATCTTGAGTTATTGTATAAGCTCAAACGATTGTAATTTGTAACACTCACTGATTATATAAGATCTCCTTTAGAAATCCAAGACTAACCATCTTGGTAGAGGACGTAGATCTTTCATTGATCGAACCTCTCCAAATAGCGCGTATTAATTACTTGTCATTTACTTTCAAGTTATTATCTTTACTCACTATTTGCTTGTTTATTCATTGTAGATTGATTGAACTGAATTGTGTTGTGTTGGTTATATCATTTGTCTAAGTTCCTTATTTCACCCACTTTAAGCCAAAATACTTAGAGTGTGCGTTGCACCCCTTTTAATCATTTGCGCATATTTTACTTAACTATTCCGCTGTGCATTTTCACTTACTCACTTAGGCGTATTACATAACGCTTATTTGATTAAGTGCGCATTTGCCATTGAATTTTCAAGGGTACGAAAAGAATTTTAAAACAGCTATTCATCCCCCCCCCCTCTAGCTATTTTCCATACCCTTGTTTCCCTTTGGGACCAACAATAGGACTAATTAAATTGGAGCCAGGAAAGCACATTCTGATTTAGTAGCAGTCAATTTGGTTGTCAGAAAAAAGACTAAACGGTTGGTTAATAAAGAGTTGTTGTTTTCCTTAATGGTTCACTTCCTAGGAGCAATTATTATTGACTTGCCACCAATATTTTCTTGTTTAACTGAAGATGGATACATTCAGGGCCGGCCCAAGGGGGGTGGGCAGGGTGGGCGCTCGCCCAGGACCCATAGTGGTAAGGGCCCAAATTTTATAGTTATGTGTATATATTGTATAAGTCATATTTATTAATTATTTTAAAGTAATTTTTTTTAATACTGATGTTTACTAACACAATTAGTAAAAATTTGGAATCTAAGTATATGTGCGCTAATGTTGCATTAAAACAATTAGACATTGTATGTGTGTGTGTGTGTGTATATATAAATATATCGAAGCCGCTGACATTAGCAATGTCACATGACATATTCTTGTGAAAATTTGACCCTGTTACTATTACTATTTTTTGTATAATTTCATTTAATTATTGAGCGTAACAAATTTACATATACCCAATAAATTTAATCCTAAAGATGAAGGCGGTGTCAATTTAGTATTTAATATTTATATACGTCCCGATTTAAATAACTTTTTTTCTCAAAAATGATTCTCTTAATGATTTTTTTACCATTTTTTTCATATTTAATTTTGTACTTGCAAAATTAAAAGTTTAAAAATATATAGAAAGAATATATATGTATTTTTACTAATAATAGTCAAATTTTTTAGTCAGTCTTACGAAAAACCTGTTTTACACTAAGAAATGTGTAAAACTTATTTTACACTAAGAGATTTTTTTTTACATCAAAAGATGAAAACAAATTTACACTAAAGCGAGTGTAAAACAAGTTTTTCTAGAGATTTTCACTAGATTTTCACTAAATTTTTATATTATGTTTATGTGTTATGTGATTTTATGTGGTTTATTGTTTTGCAACTTTAATCGCACGATTCAATCGCAATAAATATTATGATGGATTCTGAATTGTTTGATTATTAATTATGACCTGGGCGATCGCACAAAAGTTGGGCGACCGCACAGTAATTCTTGGGCGGCCGCACACAATGATCAGAATCTCTGATTTTTGTTAAAAATCAGAATTTGGAATTTTCGAGAGGTCCAACCGAACCAGTGACTGAACCAGACCAGACCTACTGATCTGGAATGGGTTTTGGGTAGTTGGTTTGGGTGTGGATCTTGGGGTTTGATTTTCCTATTTGTTTTAATCTTGTGATTCCAAGATTGGTTCAAGGTTTGGATGGCTAATCTGCGTTCATCGAGATTGTCTTTCCCAAACTTGATCGCAATCAAAGTTTTAAAGATAAAACGAAGTTAGAATTATGAAGAGTTCATAATTGCTAAAATTGAGAAACAAAGTTCTTGATTCAAAGATTGGAGATCCATGTGGAATTGTGGATGCAATTGGCCTACGTTAATCGAGACCATCTATTGCTTAGTTTCGGCCACATGGACCACTTTCTTGATTTCTTGAATTAGTGCGGAATTGTGGTTGCCTTATGGCTTAGTTTCGGCCGCACTTCTTGTTGTCTTGATTTGGAGATAATAACCAAGGTTGAAATAGTCTCATCCTCATAATTATAGAGAAACTAATGATACATAAATATTATGCTTAAATTAATAGAGACTAATTTAGTGACTAAACTTGATGTGTAACATGTTTATATTATGTGCTCATAAATGTGTTATATGCTATATGTGATGAACCTTCAAGAAAATTTTAAGTCTTTTATTGCCATGCCATGATTAAAACACTTGTTAATACATGAGTAATTTTAATGTAGATTCTCCCTAGCGAGGTGCATTAACTTTATTTATGTATGAGCAAGATAGATAATGTGGGCACGCCCTAGCGAGGCACATTAACTATACGTTTAAAATGGTTAGACTTAATTAGGCGTCAAAACAGTTTTGGGCCTAGGCAAAGATGAGATTTAATATGCTTTTTGAAATTGGCTTTCTTAAAGAATCTCATAAAAGGAACTAAGATTCATATGAGATATGATTGACAAGAGTTGTCTACCTAATTAATTTGATTTTGTGTAATCCGCCTTAGCGGACTTAAAATTAAATTAAAGCGGGATCTTAACCCATTTAAATTATATTATACATTGGATGTATGAGAAGGTTATATAATTTAGTGGGAGTATTTTTTTTTTTTTTGAAAATACATTGTTTATTTCTTTAATGAAAACCGGTACTTATTAAATTTTGGAAATTTTTCATATTTGTAGATAATGACTACTAACACTCAATCAATGTCGTTGCGATCGATCCTTGAGAAGGATAAGCTCCAAGAGAATGGTACTAACTTTATGGATTGGATCCGTAGCCTAAGAATTGTTCTAAGGCAAGAAGATAAGTTGTACATTCTCGATAGGCCACTTTCTGCTGAACCAGAACCTACTGCCCCTAGGGCAGAAAGAGACAGTTACAAGAAACATCGTAATGATTCTAGAGATGTAAGATGTCTCATGCTTGCTACCATGTGCTCAAAAATCCAACAAAGTTTGGAACATTTGGAAGCCTATGAGATAGGCGTGGAGTTAAGAGCCATGTTTCAAGAACAAGCTAGGCAAGACAGGTACAAGACCATTGTGGCATTCACTACTTGCAAAATGAATGAAGGGCAACAAGTGAGTCCTCACATGCTGAAAATGAAAGGTTATGTAGAGCACCTTGAGAAACTTGGCTATCCAATTCCATTGGAGTTAGCCACTGATCTCATTCTTAATTCATTGCCTAAAAGTTATAATCAGTTTATGATGAATTATAGCATGCAAGGAATGGATAAGAATCTCTCCGAGTTGCATGGGATGCTTAAAACTGTGGAGATGAAGATTGCGGAGAAAGGTACTCCCGTGCTCTTGGTTCATGATGGGAAGAAGGCTAATGCCAAAGGAAAGGGTAAGAAAGTTGTCAAACCCAAGATAAGCAAGGCAAAGGTTGCCAAGGCTTCTGAGGCAAAACCCGATTCACAAAAGGATGCAATCTGTTTCCATTGTCAAGAAATTGGTCATTGGAAACGTAATTGCAAGGCTTTCTTGGAAGAGCAAAAGAAGAAGAAGATCAGCAAGGCTGCGTCGACTTCAGGTATCTATATGATAGATATTCTCCTTTCTACCACTGATTCTTGGGTATTGGATACCGGATGTGGTTCTCACATTTGTTTAAATGTGCAGGGTCTAAAGAATAGGAGACTACTTAAAGAGGGTGAAGTAGACATACGCGTAGGGAATGGAGCAAGAGTTGCTGCATTAGCCGTAGGGACTTATGAAGTCACTTTACCTTTCGGATTAATTCTTGGTTTGAACAATTGTTATTATGTTCCGGATTTAAGTAGAAATATTATTTCAATTTCTTGTTTGGATAATGAAGGTTTTAAGTTTCTTATTGAGAATAAAAAAAAATCTATTTATTTAAATGATGTGCTTTATGGTATTGCTAATTCATTTAATGGCCTTTATATCTTGGATGTCAAGAATGAAAATAATGACAATGTCTATCATATAAATAAGAAATCTAAACCTAATAATGTAAATCATTCTTATTTGTGGCATTGCCGTCTTGGTCATATTAATGAGAAGCGTATCTCAAAATTCCATGAGGACGGTCTTTTGGGTTCATGTGACCTTAAGTCATATGATACTTGCGAGTCGTGTCTTCTTTGAAAAATGACTAAGACACCTTTTACCAAGCTAGGTGAAAGGGCAAGCCACTTATTGGGGTTGATACATTCCGATGTATGCGGACTATTAAGTAGCAATGCTAGGGGAGGATTTCAATGCTTCATAACCTTCACTGATGACTATAGTAGATTTGGGTATGTTTACCTAATGAAACATAAGAGTGAAGCATTTGAGATAATTAGAATATTTCAAAATGAAGTAGATAAACAACTTGGCAAAAGTATTAAGGCACTTCGATCGGATCGAGGTGGAGAATACTTGAGTCATGAATTTGATGATCAACTAATGAATTGTGGAATAGTTTCACAATTGACTCCACCCGGAACACCACAATGGAATGGTGTGTCCGAGAGGAGAAATCGGACTTTGTTAGACATGGTTCGATCAATGATGAGTCAAGTTGATCTTCCAATATCCTTTTGGGGTTACGCCCTAGAAACCGCTGCTTTCACACTAAATCAAGTTCCAACTAAATCGGTTCCAAAGACTCCATATGAGATGTGGAGCGGAAAGAAACCTAGTTTGTCTTTCATAAGGATTTGGGTTGCGAAGCTTTTGTCAAAAGACTTGTCTCCGACAAACTAGCACACAAATATGATAAATGTATTTTCGTGGGATATCCTAAGGAAACTAAAGGATATTACTTTTACACCGAGAGGACAACAAAGTGTTTGTTGCCCGAACTGGTGTCTTTCTAGAGAAAGAGTTTCTCTCCAAAGAAATCAGTAGGAGTAAAATAAATCTTGAAAAAATTCGAGACGCAGAAAATAACATTGAACCAATAGTGGAACAAGAACCACAAGGAGTTGTGGAACCTGTTCAAAATACACAAGCAACTCGCAGATCTAGTAGGTTACGATCCGAGCCCGAGAGATATGGATTTCTCGTAATGGATAGTAATGAGGTGGAAATCATTGAGAATGATGAACCAACAACCTACCAAGAGGCGATGTCTTCTCTTGATTCGGATAAGTGGCTTGGAGCCATGGAATCTGAATTGCAATCCATGCAAGACAATCAAGTTTGGAATTTGATTGATTCGCCCGAAGGTGTAAAAACCATAGGATGCAAATGGGTCTTCAAGAAGAAGACTGATATGGATGGGAAGGTGCATACTTACAAAGCTAGGCTTGTAGCGAAAGGGTATAAGCAAGTTCATGGTATTGACTATGATGAAACCTTTTCACCTGTAGCAATGATCAAGTCTATAAGAATTTTGCTTGCCATTGCCGCGTATCATGACTATGAGATATAGAAAATGGATGTCAAAACCGCTTTCCTAAATGGAAAACTGCAAGAGGATGTGTATATGACACAACCAGAAGGTTTTGAACAAGATTCTAAGGTATGCAAATTGCAGAGATCCATCTATGGATTGAAGCAAGCCTCTAGGAGTTGGAATCTCCGTTTTGATGAATCGGTCAAAGAGTTTGGTTTCATCAAGAACGAAGATGAGCCTTGTGTATACAAGAAGATTAGTGGGAGCATAGTGCTATTTCTTATTTTATACGTGGATGACATATTACTCATTGGAAACGATATTCCTACACTTCAGTCCGTAAAGACTTGGTTAGGAAAATGCTTCGCAATGAAAGATATGGGTGAAGCCGCATATATACTTGACATTAAGATCTATAGAGATAGATCAAGGAGGCTACTTGGTTTAAGCCAAAGTACATACATTGACAAGGTCATTAGAAGATTCCGTATGGAAAATTCTAAAAGAGGAACCTTACCAGTGTTACATGGAGTTTCTCTAAGCAAGACTCAATGTCCTAAGACAAAAGATGAGTGTGAGAAAATGAATGATGTTCCATATGCTTCGGCAATTGGGTCCATCATGTATGCCATGATTTGTACTAGGCCGGATGTATCTTATGCTTTAAGCATGACAAGTAGATACCAATCCGACCCCGGTGAAAATCACTGGATGGCTGTAAAAGTGATTCTTAAGTACTTGAGAAGAACTAAAGATTCGTTTTTGGTCTATGGAGAAATGGAAGATGATCTTGTGGTAAACGCTTACACAGATGCAAGCTTCCAAACCGACAAAGATGATAGTCGATCGCAATCGGGTTTTGTGTTTATGTTAAATGGTGGAGCTGGAAGAGTTCCAAGCAGAGTACAACCGCTGATTCTACAACAGAAGCTGAGTATATTGCTGCATCAGATGCTGCAAAAGAAGCTGTTTGGATTAAGAAGCTCATCACTAAACTTGAAGTGGTTCCTAGCATTGCTAATCTAATAGACCTTTATTGCGATAATAATGGTGCTATTGCTCAAGCAAAGGAACCAAGAGCACATCAGAAATCCAAACACATACTTAGGCGTTTTCATATCATTCGAGAAATCGTTGATAGGGGAGACGTAAATATATGCAGAGTACCTACTGATGACAATGTCACGGACCAGCTAACAAAGGGACTTCCACAAGCTAAACATGAAGGTCATGTTAGGTCCATGGGTATTAGATACATGGGAGATTGGGCCTAGGGCAAGTGGGAGATTGTTGGTAGTGGTGCCCTAGGCACGTTTAATAAACGTTGTAATTGTTATCATTTATTTCATATCAATAAAAAAATGTTTTTATTATTATTGTTGTTCATGTTTACTTATAATAATCTCCGTCCCTAGTACTTGTTAAGAACTAGAATAAAGGCTAAATGATCATGGGATGATCATGTTAGATTTATGGGTACTTGTTTGGAACAAGGTACTGGACATGACCCGCTGTATGAGATTTATGTCATGGTCTATGTCGTACATATATCTCATATTAGTTATGTCATTTGAATCCTTAGACATGAAGTTATTATAGTCTTCCACTTGATGAATATTATGTTTGACATATTCAAACGCTGCCTTTAACCAGGAAGTTATAAAGGGTATGATTGGCATAATCGGATTCACGTAGGGAAGAATAATAAGCTAAATGGATTTGTCCCTCTTCGGAGAGATGTCAAGCTTGGTCCTCTTGTAGGAATGATGTTGATGAAAATGTTCAGCCGGACTCAAATGAATTGATTAGATCAATGTCATTTGGATTATCAACATATTCGGAATCGAGAAAGTATTGAACAAAAACAAGTTGACTTATTGACCATGACTTGTGTTCAATGACATCGTGGACAAAGGGACTATGACAAATTCTAAAGGAATACGAACTTGTATCTAGTTATACTATTTAGGTAGGTATGACGGTTTGCTAGAACCTAATCATATCTTATGGATTCATGTTGTAACCCATTGCCAACTTAGTATAATCCTAGAGGATCACACACAATAGAACGAATCTTAAAAGGACTATATTGGGATATTGGGTCGAAGGACCATTCAAAGATTTTGGAAAAATTGAGTACAAACTGAGCAAGTGTGCGACCGCACAAAAGCATTTGGACGGCCGCACATCTTGGGTCAGTTTGTACCAGTTTTCTTCAGGGTGCTTGGGCGACCGCACAGGGTCTTTGGGCGGCCGCACAAGTGAGTCGGCAGACACATTCCTAATTTGATTAGGAAAAGGTTTTTGACACAAGTTTCCTATTTGGAATAGGTCTTACTTGTGTATAAAAAGCCAAATTCGGCCAGAACTCAGCCCTAGCCTGTTGTGAGCCTCTAAAGAGTTTGAGAGAGTTTTTATTTTGTTCTAAGACATCTTAGATTGAAGAACAAAATAATACACAAAATAAATTCCATATAGTTCTTGTTAATTGTGAAAGTGTATTTCATAATTTTGGTCTAGCAACCAAGATCAAGAAGTTTCTTGATATTTGTTCAAGGTGTGGATACCACTAGAGGGTGAAGCTTATCATCTTCAAAGTTCGTGTTCTTACTTTTCGTGACTAAAGCTTCAAGATCTCCACCAAAAAAAAAGACCAAACTCAAAGTCATCAAGGGTTAGTTTCTCTAGTATTCATATTGTTGTATTTGATTTAATCATATGAACAGATCTATGGCTTTCGGTTTCATTAAAAGTTTGAATGCTAATTTTCGCTGCTCATGTGACTACGAAACCCAACAGTGGTATCAGAGCCCCATTCATGTTGATTAATTCAATACCTAGATCATGTTGTGTGTATATAAATTGTTTATGTGCCTAGCATGATATGAATATTGGATTATATGATGTTTATGTGTTATGTGATTTTATGTGGTTTATTGTTTTGCAACTTTAATCGCACGATTCAATCGCAATAAACATTATGATGGATTCTGAATTGTTTGATTATTAATTCTGATTGGATCAAGGTTTTAATAATCGGGGAAAAACAATTTTGAGACAAATTTTCGAACTGAAAAAATACCTTCTGATCTCACTGTGCGACCGCACAGAATGACCTGGGCGACCGCACAGTAATTCTTGGGCGGCCGCAGACAATGATCAGAATCTCTGACTTTTGTTACAAATCAGAATTTGGAATTTTCGAGAGGTCCAACCGAACCAGTGATAGAACCAGACCAACCAGACCTGCTGATCTGGAATGGGTTTTGGGTAGTTGGTTTGGGTGTGTATCTTGGGGTTAGATTTTCCTATTTGTTTTAGTCTTGTGATTCCAAGATTGGTTCAAGGTTTGGATGGCTAATCTGCGTTCATCGAGGTTGTGTTTCCCAAACTTGATCGCAATCAAAGTTTCAAAGATAAAATGAAGTTAGAATTATGAAGAGTTCCTAATTGTTAAAATTGAGAAACAAAGTTCTTGATTCAAAGATTGGAGATCCATGTAGAATTGTGGATGCAATTGGCCTACGTTCATCGAGACCATCTATTGCTTAGTTTCAGCCACATGGACTACTTTCATGGTTTCTTGAATTAGTGCGGAATTGTGGTTGCCTTATGGCTTAATTTCGGCCGCACTTCTTGTTGTCTTGATTTGGATATAATAACCAAGGTTGAAATAGTCTCATCCTCATAATTTTAGAGAAACTAATGACACATAAATATTATGCTTAAATTAATAGAGATTAATTTAGTGACTAAACTTGATGTGTAACATGTTTATATTATGTGCTCATAAATGTGTTATATGCTATATGTGATGAACCTTCAAGAAAATTTTAAGTCTTTTATTGCCATGCCATGATTAAAACACTTGTTAATACATGAGTAATTTTAATGTAGATTCGCCCTAGCGAGGTGCATTAACTTTATTTATGTATGAGCAAGATAGATAATATGGGCACGCCCTAGCGAGGCACATTAACTATACGTTTAAAATGGTTAAACTTAATTAGGCGTCTTAACAGTTTTGGGCCTAGGCAAAGATGAGATTTAACATGCTTTTTGAAATTGGATTTCTTAAAGAATCTCATAAAAGGAACTAAGAGTCATATGAGATATGATTGACAAGAGTTGTCTACCTAATTAATTTGATTTTGTGTAATCCGCCTTAGCGGACTTAAAATTAAATTAAAGCGGGATCTTAACCCATTTAAATTATATTATACATTGGATGTATGAGAAGGTTATGAAGTAGACATACGCGTGGGGAATGGAGCAAGAGTTGCTGCATTAGCCGTAGGGACTTATGAAGTCACTTTACCTTCCGGATTAATTCTTGGTTTGAACAATTGTTATTATGTTCCGGATTTAAGTAGAAATATTATTTCAATTTCTTGTTTGGATAATGAAGATTTTAAGTTTCTTACTGAGAATAAGAAATTTTCTATTTATTTAAATGATGTGCTTTATGGTATTGCTAATTCATTTAATGGTATTTATATCTTGGATGACAAGAATGAAAATAATGACAATGTCTATCATATAAATAAGAAATCTAAACCTAATGATGTAAATCATTCTTATTTGTGGCATTGCCGTCTTAGTCATATTAATGAGAAGCGTATCTCAAAACTCCATGAGGACGGTCTTTTGGGTTCATGTGACCTTAAGTCATATGATACTTGCGAGTCGTGTCTTCTTTGAAAAATGACTAAGACACCTTTTACCAAGCTAGGTGAAAGGGCAAGCGACTTATTGGGGTTGATACATTCCGATGTATGCGGACCATTAAGTAGCAATGCTAGGGGAGGATTTCAATACTTCATAACCTTCACTGATGACTATAGTAGATTTGGGTATGTTTACCTAATGAAACATAAGAGTGAAGCATTTGAGATAATTAGAATATTTCAAAATGAAGTAGATAAACAACTTGGCAAAAGTATTAAGGCACTTCGATCGGATCGAGGTGGAGAATACTTGAGTCATGAATTTGATGATCATCTAATGAATTGTGGAATAGTTTCACAATTGACTCCACCCGGAACACCACAATGGAATGGTGTGTCCGAGAGGAGAAATCAGACTTTGTTAGACATGGTTCGATCAATGATGAGTCAAGTTGATCTTCCAATATCCTTTTGGGGTTACGCCCTAGAAACCGCTGCTTTCACACTAAATCAAGTTCCAACTAAATCGGTTCCAAAGACTCCATATGAGATGTGGAGCGGAAAGAAACCTAGTTTGTCTTTCATAAGGATTTGGGGTTGCGAAGCTTTTGTCAAAAGACTTGTCTCCGACAAACTAGCACACAAATCTGATAAATGTATTTTCGTGGGATATCCTAAGGAAACTAAAGGATATTACTTTTACACTGAGAGGATAACAAAGTGTTTGTTGCCCGAACTGGTGTCTTTCTAGAGAAAGAGTTTCTCTCCAAAGAAATCACTAGGAGTAAAATAAATCTTGAAGAAATTCGAGACCCAAAAAATAATATTGAACCAATAGTGGAACAAGAACAAGAACTACAAGGAGTTGTGGAACCTGTTCAAAATACACAAGCAACTCGCAGATCTAGTAGGTTACGATCCGAGCCCGAGAGATATGGATTTCTCATAACTGATAGTAATGAGGTGGAAATCATTGAGAATGATGAACCAACAACCTACCAAGATGCGATGTCTTCTCCTGATTCGGATAAGTGGCTTGGAGCCATGGAATCTGAATTGCAATCCATGCAAGACAATCAAGTTTGGAATTTGATTGATGCGCCTGAAGGTGTAAAAACCATTGGATGAAAATGGGTCTTCAAGAAGATGACTGACATCGATGGGAAGGTGCATACTTACAAAGCTAGGCTTGTAGCGAAAGGGTATAAGCAAGTTCATGGTATTGACTATGATGAAACCTTTTCACCCGTAGCAATGATCAAGTCTATAAGAATTTTGCTTGCTATTGCCGCATATCATGACTATGAAATATGGCAAATGGACGTCAAAACCGCTTTCCTAAATGGAAAAATGCAAGAGGATGTGTATATGACACAACCAGAAGGTTTTGAACAAGATTCTAAGGTATGCAAATTGCAGAGATCCATCTATGGATTGAAGCAAGCTTCTAGGAGTTGGAATCTCCATTTTGATGAATCGGTCAAAGAGTTTGGTTTCATCAAGAACGAAGATGAGCCTTGTGTATACAAGAAGATTAGTGGGAGCATAGTGCTATTTCTTATTTTATACGTGGATGACATATTACTCATTGGAAACGATATTCCTACACTTCAGTCCGTAAAGACTTGGTTAGGAAAATGCTTCGCAATGAAAGATATGGGTGAAGCCGCATATATACTTGGCATTAAGATCTATAGAGATAGATCAAGGAGGCTACTTGGTTTAAGCCAAAGTACATACATTGACAAGGTCATTAGAAGATTCTGTATGGAAAATTCTAAAAGAGGAACCTTACCAGTGTTACATGGAGTTTCTCTAAGCAAGACTCAATGTCCAAAGATAAAAGATGAGCGTGAGAAAATGAATGATGTTCCATATACTTCGGCAATTAGGTCCATCATGTATGCCATAATTTGTACTAGGCCGGATGTATCTTATGCTTTAAGCATGACAAGTAGATACCAATCCGACCCCGGTGAAAATCACTGGATGGCTGTAAAAGCGATTCTTAAGTACTTGAGAAGAACTAAAGATTCGTTTTTGTTCTATGGAGAAATGGAAGATGATCTTGTGGTAAATGCTTACACAGATGCAAGCTTCCAAACCGACAAAGATGATAGTCGATCGCAATCGGGTTTTGTGTTTATGTTAAATGGTGGAGCTGTAAGCTGGAAGAGTTCCAAGCAGAGTACAACCGCTGATTCTACAACAGAAGCTGAGTATATTGCTGCATCAGATGCTGCAAAAGAAGCTGTTTGGATTAAGAAGCTCATCACTAAACTTGAAGTGGTTCCTAGCATTGCTAATCCAATAGACCTTTATTGCGATAATAATGGTGCTATTGCTCAAGCAAAGGAACCAAGAGCACATCAGAAATCCAAATACATACTTAGGCGTTTTCATATCATTCGAGAAATCGTTGATAGGGGAGACGTAAATATATGCAGAGTACCTACTGATGACAATGTCACGGACCAGCTAACAAAGGGACTTCCACAAGCTAAACATGAAGGTCATGTTAGGTCCATGGGTATTAGATACATGGGAGATTGGGCCTAGGGCAAGTGGGAGATTGTTGGTAGTGGTGCTCTAGGCACGTTTAATAAACGTTGTAGTTGTTATCATTTATTTCATATCAATAAAGGAATGTTTTGATTATTATTGTTGTTAATGTTTACTTATAATAATCTCCGTCCTTAGTACTTGTTAAGCACTAGTATAAAGGCTAAATGATCATGGGATGATCATGTTAGATTTATGGGTACTTGTTTGGAACAAGGTACTAGACATGACCCGCTGTATGAGATTTATGTCATGGTTATGTCGTATATATATCTCATATTAGTTATGTCATTTGAATCCTTAGACATGAAGTTATTATAGTCTTCCACTTGAAGAACATTATGTTTGACATATTCAAACGCTACCTTTAACCAGGAAGTTATAAAGGGTATGATTGGCATAATCGGATTCACGTAGGGAAGAATAATAAGCTAAATGGATTTGTCCCTCTTCGGAGAGATGTCAAGCTTGGGCCTCTCGTAGGAATGATGTTGATGAAAATGTTCGGCCGGACTCAAATGAATTGATTAGATCAATGTCATTTGGATTATCAACATATTCGGAATCGAGAAAGTATTGAACAAAAACAAGTTGACTTATTGACCATGACTTGTGTTCAATGACATCGTGGACAAAGGGATTATGACATATTCTAAAGGAATGCGAACTTGTATCTAGTTATACTATTTGGGTAGGTATGACGGTTTGCTAGAACCTAATCATATCTTATGGATTCATGTTTGAACCCATTGCCAACTTAGTATAATCCTAGAGGGTCACACACAATAGAACGAATCTTAAAAGGACTATATTGGAATATTGGGTCGAAGGACCATTCAAGGATTTTGGAAAAATTGAGTACAATCTGAGCAAGTGTGCGACCGCACAAAAGCATTTGGGCGGCCGAACATCTTGGGTTAGGTTGTACCCGTTTTGCTTCAGAGTGCTTGGGCGACCGCACAGGGTCTTTGGGCGGCCGCACAAGTGAGTCGGCAGACACATTCCTAATTTGATTAGGAAAAGGTTTTTGACACAAGTTTCCTATTTGGAATAGGTCTTGCTTGTGTATAAAAAGCCAAATTCGGCCAGAACTCAGCCCTAGCCTTTTGTGAACCTCCAAAGAGTTTGAGAGAGTTTTTATTTTGTTCTAAGACATCTTAGATTGAAGAACAAAATAATACACAAAATAAATTCCATATAGTTCTTGTTAATTGTGAAAGTGTGTTTCATAATTTTGGTCTAGCAACCAAGATCAAGAAGTTTCTTGATATTCGTTCAAGGTGTGGATACCACTAGAGGGTGAAGCTTATCATCTTTAAAGTTTGTGTTCTTACTTTTCGTGACTAAAGCTTCAAGATCTCCACTAAAAGAAAAGACCAAACTCAAAGTCATCAAGGGTTAGTTTCTCTAGTATTCATATTGTTGTATTTGATTTAATCATATGAACGGATCTATGGCTTTGGGTTTCATTAAAATTTTGAATGCTAATTTCCGCTGCGCATGTGACTACGAAACCCAACAAACCCCTAATCTGGTTCAACACCATCTGAACAATCAGAGGAGTTCCTTGTCCAGTATTTGGAGTATAGACGAAACTCATTGAAGTTCATGCCAAAATTCAACATATTCAAAATGCTTACTGTAGTATCACTTAGTAATAATACATGTATGATTTTCATTAGACTGCATAATGGGCATAGCTGTGTTACCTGGAAATCATATCCACTGACTCTTTCAAAATTGCAGGTAACTTAATTTTTGCAATATCAACAAAGTTGATTGCAAGGTTTCTAGTTATGATGATGGAAAGGGAAGTGTTAACCTTCACCTGCCACCACTATACTTCAGCACCTCTTTTTAGATGATATACAATATTGAACTACAATCATGAATGTAGTTTGAATTCATGTTCACCCTAAGAGCATGACTACTTATCTCCAGTTTAAAGATTAACATCACTAGGTTAGTTGCTTCATCAAAGACCATAGTCTTCATAAATGTGGAGGAGCTCTTATCCAGTTGAAAAGAATTATAGACCTGATTAATTTGTTGAGACATTTGATCGAACATATTAAGGGCGAGTTGAACATGGGGATTTTTTTTTGTGACCGCAGTTGCAATATATTAATGGTTAAGAAGTTACAGCCATAATCATTGAAGCAAAGCCTTTGCCAAGAGACTGAGATGAATCAAACCTATGAATGGATTTGGGTTTTCCTTATTTCCTCCTAGCACATTCTTACACCCAACGATTGAATAATCTCATCAAATTCCATAATATCATAATAAAAATATCTCCATTGATTGACACCAACATTATACATTTGTTAAGAGAAAATTACCATCTAATGCCTCATCCTAAGCAAATCTACCACCTAGTCCAAGCCAATATTTTCATTTTACCACCTAGTCCAGTCTAATATTTTCATTTACCACCTAGTCCATTAAAATTATTAAAACCTAAAACTACCCCTTATCCAATTAAAACAACCCTCCTCTCCTGTCTCACTGCATTTAACACACGCACAATCTATCTGGCTCTCTCTCTCTCTCTCTCTCTCTCTCTCTCTCTCTATACTGCAATTGCCGGCGGCTAACGTTCAACGCAATCTCCGGCGACCCTTCCCTCTTACTGCCGGCGACCCTTCCTCTCCACCTCCGGCGTCTGTTCCCCTATCCAGAACCTGGCAACCGTCTCCCTTCCTCGACCTTTGCCCAGATCTGACAATGTTTTCTGGCAACATCACTTGCACACCGTCGCTGCAAATCAAGAACTGGCGGTGACCAGATCTTCAAGCCAAGTTTCCGTGCTATATCTTCTAGAAGCTCCTCCTAACCCTTTTCCAGATCCTCAACACTCCAGCCAGATTTGAATCCCTATCATTGTAGTTCTCGCCTCTCCGTCCATCACAGATCTAGCCATTTCGATTTCCAATGACGTTTTACTGGACGACAATGTTTAAGATCTGCTACAGCCCGCTCGGATTCTTCGTTATTGCCAACTCCGCTCAACTCCAGTTAACTTGGCCAAGTCATGCGCTCCATCCCTAGCTCATGTTTGGCGTGTGAAATTGTTCGATATTTTTTACAAACCGATTAGTAAATTTGTATTGCTTTACTACATTAGTAAGAATGCCTTTTTTCCATCTTTTGCTCTTGCTCATGTCATGCATTTTGTGGTTGGCTTTTGTGGTTACATGGGAAGGAAATTTTAGTTCCAAATCTTTTCATGACACAAAATGTGAACTTTTGTAATTCACTTTTTTCCAGTCCCTTCATGCTTTTGAATCAACAAATGTGAATCCATTATTTTTTAAACAATTGTGAACAAAATGTGAAACTCTCAAGGAACTACGAAGTTTTTTTAGGAACAACAGTGAACTCGTTATTGGAATTGGTTCAGGGAACTTTTTTTTTTGACACAGTTGTTTGGTTGCCGGAGTTGGTTGTCGGTGGAGTTGATAGTGTTCTTTGTAGTTTAATTGACAACTGTGAACTTACTGATTAGTTCACAGTTGTTTGTTCGCTGGAGTCGATCGTGTTCTTAGTATTTTTAGTTGATAACTGTTAACTTACTGATTAGTTCACATTTGTTTGGTCACTGGAGTTGATCGTGTTTTTAGTGGTTTAATTGACAACTGTGAACTTACTGATTAGTTCACAGTTGTTTGCTCGCCGGAGCTAGTGGTCGCTGGTGTTCTTAGTAATTTAGTTGAAAAATGTGAACTTACTGATTAGTTCACAGTTATTTGGTCGTCAGAGTTGGTGGTCGCCGCAGTCGATTGTGTTCTTAGTAGTTTAGTTAGCAAGTGTGAATTTGCTGATTAGTTCACAGTTGTTTGGTCACCGGAGTCGATCGTGTTCTTAGTAGTTTAGTTGACAAATGTGAACTTATCAATTAGTTCACAGTTGTTTGGTCGACGAATCGTATTCTTAGTAGTTTAGTTGACAAATGTGAACTTATTGTAAACAACAGTGAATTAAGTAAAATAGATGATATTTCCCAGCAGATATGAACTTAACTAAAATAGCTGCGAACTTATCTTCTTTGTTTTTGGAAAAATTATGAAAAACAACTGTGAACTTATTTTAAAATGACTGTGAACTTGTTCTTTAGATTCTTGGAACTTGTTCTTGGAATAATTGTGAATTTGTTTTTGGCAAAACTGTAAAGTTGTTCTTGGGCAAATGTGAATTTTCTTGGAACTTAGTTTGTTCTTGGAACAATTGTGAAGTTTTTCTAGGAAAAATAAAGAACTTGTTCTTGGAACTGTTTCAAACTTGTTCTTGGAACAAGTGTGAACTCGTTTTGAAAAAAACAGTGAACTTATTTTGAAACAAACAGTGAACCTGTTCTTGGAACAAGTGTGAACTTGTTCTTGGAACAAGTGCGAACTTACAATTGCGAACTTGTTTTTGGAACAAGTGCGAACTTGTTATTGGAACAATTGTGAACTTACAATTACGAACTTATAATTGCGAACCTACAGTTACGATCTTATAATTGTGAACTTACAGTTGCGATCTTACAATTGCGAACTTACAACTGTGAACTTGTTCTTGTAAAAAAATATTAATTTTTTTTTTTAAGAATGTGAATTTGTTCTTGGAATAACTGTAAACTTGTTCTGGAACAACTGTGAACTCGATCGTGTTCTTAGTAGTTTAGATGACAACTGTTCTTGGAACAAGTACGAACTTACAATTGCGAACTTACAATTGCGAACTTACAATTGTGAACTTACAGTTGCGAACTTACAGTTGTGATCTTACAGTTGCGAACTTACAATTGTGAACTTACAATTGTGAACTTACAACTGTGAACTTGTTCTTGAAAAAAATAGTAATATTTTTTTTAAGAATGTGAATTTGTTCTTGGAATAACTGTAAACTTGTTCTGGAACAACTGTTAACTCGATCGTGTTCTTAGTAGTTTAGATGACAACTGTGAACTTACTGATTAGTTCACAGTTGTTTGGTCCCCAGAGTCGATCGTGTTCTTAGTAGTTTAGATGACAACTGTTAACTTACTGATTAGTTCACAGTTGTTTGGTCCCCGAAGGTGGCCGCCGGAAAATAGCCCCTGTAGGTGGTTGCCGAGAAATCGTCGCCGGAGGTGGTCGCCGGAAAATGGTCACCGGAGATGGTCGCCGGAAGTGGTCGTGGGGAAATAGTCGCCGGAGGTTATCGCCAGAAAATGATCACCGGAGGTGGT
Source organism: Campanula takesimana (assembly GCA_026119855.1). Taxonomy (NCBI): domain Eukaryota; kingdom Viridiplantae; phylum Streptophyta; class Magnoliopsida; order Asterales; family Campanulaceae; genus Campanula; species Campanula takesimana. The sequence continues at coordinate 1,081,116 of JAOWBW010000293.1, forward strand.
TGGGATGGGTGGTCAAAGGTGGTCATGGTGGTTGGAGAGAGAAAGTGAAATGATGGAGGGAGTGGCATTAATGTAATTTTTTATTATTTATTAAGGGCATGAGTGTCCTTATAATAACCCTTGGACTAGGTGGTAATATTGTAAATTCCTTGTCTTAGGTGATAATTTTCATTAGGTTGAGGGACTAAATGGTAGTTGCCCCATTTGCTAAAGCATTTGACAGCATCAAATTGATAAAAAGAAAACACGATTCCGCAAATTCTAGCAAAGTACGAACAGAAATTTTGAGTAACAGTAAGAGAACTAGTTACATTAATGTGCAAGTATGATGAATCTAACAATTCAAACCAAAAAGAGGAGAATCGACCTTTGATTGTGGTAATTAAGAGGATGAAGCTTTCAAAATCACAAGAAGCACTCTGCACTCCTGTAAGTACCCCAATCTGAATTGAAATCAACTTAGAGGAACTCTTGGTAGTGTTAAAGGATAAACTTGATAGACTAGGACCTCACTAGGATAAACCAAAAACTTTAGGACTGTTCTGGAATAAATATAAGAAAAATCCAGAAGCTCGCCAGAGAGAACCGTACGGATGGTTTAGCCACGTGAGAGCTCCAGCCGTACGGATGGTTTGAGTGACATCAGTCCCTATAAATTGAGCCCTTGCTGATCATTTCAATGGGGGAGAAAAATAGTTTAGAGTGGGGAAACTCTGTGAGAATCATTGCTGAAATCACAAAACAAACACCAACACTTGAGTGAAAGAGAGGAAGATAGGCACAAACCAAAATTGGTGAGACCTCCTTCTCCCCATCTTCTCTCCATCTCATATCTCTCTTGCTACTTTGCTTATTGGTTAATTATCTACATAGTTTACCTCTTTCATATATAAATGTCTTTACATTTATGCAATATTATAACTTGTTACATTTATGCCATTTACATTTATGTCTTTACTTTTTATGTCTTTAATTTTGGCTTGGTGATCCATTGCACATATGGAGAGATCCTTGTATATTTACCTTGTATATTCATCTTGTATATTTATCTTGTATATTTACCTTGTGTTTGTTCATTTATTGTCATCATGATCATGTTTGGGTGGTAAAGTCTCAATCTTTACCATCCAAACTTTGATTTAGCCTTAATGTCACCTTTGGATGATAAAGACTCAATCTTTATCCATCCAAAGGTTGATTTTTGTTTCCCCAAAGGTTTATTTTTGGATGAATCATCCATTTGGAGGTTGAAGTCTCAATCTTTAACCTTCCAAATGGTTGTCTTGGCTCAAAGCCATGTTCATCACCTTTTGCATTTCTTTCCCCAATGATTGCCTTGATCATACCCAAATCCTTGGTTTTAGTGTCTAATCTAATGATCAAAAGCATAGGGATGTTGTTATGCATGTTCATGTACAATGCAAATAAACTGGAAAAGTCACACTCTGTCCAGTTTCAGCAGAATTCTCTGTTTCTGCCTGGAACTGGACTGTTTCTGATAAATCCGTAAAATTCCCAGGACAACCATAACCAGCCGTACAGATAGTTTGGACGGAAGGGAGTTTTTTCTGTTTAAATCCCATTATGTTAAAATCTTTGCAAATAAACCCTTTTTGTTAACTTTCTAACTGTTTTATGATAAAAGTCAGTTTCTCCCATTTTAAACACACACACACACACTTGCACATTTTGGTCAATAAACCTAGGGAGACTCGGTTTTCCGAGGCGGATTGGGTGAACGATGAAAAGTTCTTCCCAAGACGTAACCTGACCTTCGAGCTCAATTTTTCTAACCATTTTCGTTAAATTGGGTTTAAAATTAATTTAACGTGGCGACTCTGTTTTTTCTTCAAACATAAAGTTCCGTGTTTAATTCTCAAGGGGATAACTTTTACCATGTTTTTCCGCGGGTATCTTACAACTCCGACCTAAATTATGTTCCTATTGCACCCAATTATTAATTAAATGATGTTATTCACACCCGCACAATTGCTAAATAAACCTGTAATTAATATTATTTTAAAAATACCATTAATCAAAATGTCCACACTAACCCTCTGCTAAATACACCCATATCATTAACTCTTCATCCATTTACCTAATTTTTTACCCCATTGTTTTTACATTCTCAATTAAAAGAAAAACAAAATTGCTAAGCCCGAGCTTAATAGACCGGGTCTAAGCTTGTGTGGACCGGACAGATCGGGCTAACATAGAACGAGTATCATAAAGAGACCAGATCAGTTAAAACTAAGATGAAGCCCTAGATAAGAGTCAGTCCAGGTTAACAAGCCCGCATCAAGGAGATTTGCCTCCCGCTATCTCTTGGTCAGTTCCTTATCGACCAAGTAATCTTTCCGTACCCAGTACAGTCCAGCTGGCATATATGTTCAAGCGGACGTTAACGCATCGTACCTGCCGGATCATAACTAGGAGTAGTGAAATCCTACCTCACCAACAATATCTTACTTTTCAGTGTCCTTTCCTAACAAAGCCAATAAGCTCACGACACGTGGCATATCAAGGACAAAGACGGTTAATGCTCAGATCTTATCTCTTTGATCTCTCTCTTTTCCTATAAATACTCCTTACCACCCGCAATGATAAGGTACATGATCTAACCCTATTCACACACACGAGGCTTTCACAAGCCTTTTTCCTTCGGTTTTCCTCAAAGATCTCATTCTCGCACCCGAGGGCCTAAGCCGGATTCAAACCCGACTATGGTCTTAACTGTTGAGGAATTGGGGGGGATCTCCGCATCCAGCACATACTAGCAGTCATCGAAATGGAGAAATAATTCAACACATGAAAGAATAATATAAAAGAATCAAGAACACTATAATTTGTTCACCCGGTTCACCACCCCTGTTCATTCGGAGGCACCAAGCCAGGATATCACTGTAATAATATGTCGATTGTTACAATTTACACATATACTCACACAGATCTAGTATGGCTACTCTTCAATAACAATCTCACCTCATATTATTATTTCTCCCCCAAGAATACACAAATAACACGGTCATGGTCGGGTTGTAGGATCGCCCCCATGGCTCTCCTAGGCCCCCGGCCCCCTCCTAGACACTATTTTGTGCTCTCTCTTGATATCCTAACTCTCTCCTTTTTGGTAGACAATATTATGGATGAAGTTATGCTTATATAGGTGTACAAAGAAGTCCTAAACCAATACATGGAAGAATTCTCGTCAAAATAGGAAACTTGAACAAAATTTAGACCAATCTCCGTCGGGTTCGGCCGAGTCAAGGACTGGGTTCGGCCGAATCTCCCTTTTTTTTTGCCCTTTTGGTTTCCTTTTACGTTTTGACCTCTCCTTGATCCTTTCCAACCCCCGTATGATTTGAACTCCTTTTCCCCTCCGTCTCCTCAAGGTTTGAGGATTCCAATCCTAACAATCTCCCACCTGGAGACTAAAACCATAAACATATAAATCGTCCCCGTCAAACTCCCACCACGAAGATGACCTCCACCACATATTATGAAGGTCTCCCCGAATTGGGAAGGTCTGTTTATCCCTTTCGAAAGGGATAAACAGGATCTAATCCTAAACATTCACGAGCATAAAGAACGTCGACTCACCCAACGAAAAGGTTGCTTACCCAAAAAACTTAAAAATTTGGCTAAGTATTTCGCCTCGGCGCGAGCAAAGAAAGTGCTACGAATCACCCTGTATCAAAGAATAAGGAAGGAGAGGAAGTATAATATTTGAGTGAGAAAAACATAGTTTTTTAGAAAACGCTTGATCATTCAAGCGGGCACCAGCTCTCGGGTAAAGACCAGCCTCGTCCATATGAGCAGAAACCTGTGTTAAAACGAAATATAATAAAGGGCAAAGATGTAACACATCAACAAAGAAATAGAAACAAAGAACTATTGATGAGACGGATTTTATACACTTTATTCCTATGTTTCTATGAGCTTAAAATGATGATTTTTATGTATTTAGAATAGTTTATATGTGATTTTGGGCAATTATAGATTTTTGGGATTCAATTATAATTCAGGATATTTTAGTCATTTTATATTTTTATCCAAATTTAATGGTGTATGAGACAAAAGAAATCCCATTGTATTAAGTAGAAAATCAAAGCCCAAATGCACATGAGGAGGAAAATCAAGGAGATGGCTAAGGAAATAACCAACAATTGAAAGGTCCATCAAGCCAGCGGCCCAAGACAGGCGACCCAACCAAGCGAAAATCAGCAACCAGCGGCCGACTTGGAAAGCAGCCCCACTTCAGAAGACCAACATGCCAGAGCTTACTGCACGTGTGTTCCACTCGTGCGCACGAATGGAGGACAAGGGCACGACTCATGTGGGCTTTCACGAGTCGTGACGCGGCAAGGTATAAGCGCATGTGGCAGGCGCGCTTTCAGGCGAGGCGGGCGCGTGATAGGGACGATGGCGCGTGAGCGGCTGGCAGGTGAGACTGGGTGCGTGCGTGGCCCGTGGAGCTGGTTGGAATATTTATTTTTGATTATTTTTGTTTTATTTTTAATTCATTTTCATTTCTTATTTGTTTAGGACTTTCCTAGGTATTTAAACTAGGTTTCTTTTATTGTTTTTCATTGTAGACTTCAACTTAATTTTAGATCTAAGTTTTTATTCTTTTTCCATAGAGATTTCATAGCTTTGGATGAGGAACTAAAATCCAAGCTTTGGGTTTGAATCTTGAACCCCTTTTTGTTTAATTTGAGGTATTTTTCTTTTCATAATTTTATTCCTATTCATAATTTTACTTGTGTTTATTCTAGATTTATTGCTAGGGTTTTTAGACTTGATCAATCTAATTGCTCCGGTTAATTTATTTTTACTAGAATTTTCTATGATTGTGCCAGTGTAGAAATTCACAAGTAGAATCTTTACGATTTATGCATGTGCCATGGTAAATTGTGAAGTGTGTAAAATTAGATGATTATCTGTGTGAAATAATAATAGAAAGCATTCTTGATCTTAGTTTCTTAAATCTTGAATCAATTAATTTTGCGATCTAGACTGTGCCACTTAGATTAATTATTAATTAGGGTTTCTAGTGAGTGTGTCACTGCTAGTAACTAATCTGAAAGAAGAAACATAGATTGAAATAGATCTCGTGATCAAGTGAATAGTGTGAAAGTGAAAAGATGTATCGTTGATAATTGAATAATTAGGTGGGGACGGAATCAAATCTAAAGTATTCTTTAATATTGTTTTAGCTCAATTTATTTTAGTTTATTCTTGTTTTAGGATTTAATAATTACACTTTTCCCCCAATCTTATCAAGTAAGAATTACGTAAATAAATAACCGTTCTTCGTGGATCGATTCTGGACTTATCCTAGCTACATATTTTTAGAACCTAGTCCAGGTTAAATTTGTAGGTGTGCGATTTAGCCTATCAACTATTCATTAAATTACCAGTTGACGCCCCTTAACATGGGCTAAATACTCAAACATGCAAAACAAGGATATAACTTGTTCGTCGACTCCATGTCTAAATAGATTGCAAAGTAACGCCCAAAACGAGGGCCAAATACAAATAACAATGGTTTGGAACTTGTTTGAAACACCTATGCTATTACAAAGAGTACCCAGGACACATCCCGATTTGAACTTCAATTTGAGGGAGGATGGCAGATTTCTACTTCTAGAACAGTGGCAGAGGCGTTAGGATCAGCAGTAGAATTAGCCTGAGCCAGCATTGGCGAGAGCGGAGACAAAAGATGAGAATGGAAGAACCATACCTTCAACAAAAGGGCCATTGGGGCCAAAGACTTTCTCCAACGCCGCTGCCAGAGGTAAACCAGAGTCGTCCCAGGAAACCGCAAATAATCAATCGCAGTGAGTAAGAACTGAATGGTGACCGGGGAAACGGGAGGAAGAGAGTTCCGAATGGATACAGGCAACTCTTGAAGTTGATCCTCAGTAAATAGCACAGGGCGTCACCGGAGATATACATTGGATCCATGAAGAGAAAGCGCGAAGCCGTTTGAAGTTGGAGTTAGAGTTGGAGTTGGAGTTGGGGTTGGAGTTGGGGCAGGACGGGCAATGTCAATTTGGGCAGAGCTTTAATTTCAAACATACTCCGTACTGCATCAAGCTCAGAAAGGTACTTTTCGTCTCATTTTATTTTTATTTTTATGGTAAACAAAATTTATTTTTTTAGGAAAATTGGCTCAGGCCAATAAAGTTATGATACACTTTTCTAGCGTAGATAACTACCTTCTTTCCAAGAGCACTTTCCAAGAGCAGGGTAATTCAGAGCAGAGTTAGCAAACCTGAACTACAAATTGTTTTAGAAGCCATGATTTAAATACACAAAATATTGTCTTACGATTGTTAGCGTAAATAGGAAGAGTATTTAAAAAATGGCAGTAAATAAAAATAATTAAAGGGACGGTTTGAACTAGCTAAAAGATAGCCCAATGAGCCACTAGGTTGACCTAAGAAGGGAACAACTTGATGACTCCTCCTTAGATGCTCATATTAATATGGTGCCTTGAATTCCCCTTTCTTAGCATGTGGTATATGGCTTTTCTATTCTCATTTCTCTTCAATTGCCACCTTCATCAATTAATTTCTCACTTACTTGAAATTGATTTTGACAAAAATATAAATATATCGCGCTAATCAACTTCTAACATAGATTAATTATTTTCAACTTATTTCTATTTTTATTTATTGGAATTAATTAAGAAACTTGATCAAATATTGGTCAAAACAGTATTTCTTAAACCATTTTCTAACAACAACTGAGACTTTTTTACAATGATATGGACATTTTTTCAGGCCACAAATTATCATTTCTATGTATAAAAAGACATCATTTTTATTTTACATATACACTGATATTTTAAACCCACACCTCTCAAACCCAATAACAGCCCTCAAATTGAAAATTAGAATTTGTCTTTTATGAAAATTAGAATTTGAACTTTAGAGTATAATTTTGGGTAATAGTACTACGTTAATTTGGTTGGGGATTGAATCCACATGTGGATTTGTAAAAGTTGATTATTCAACTTTAATTCAAGATTTCACTTCTAACTATGCTAGGAGAAACATGTTTATATTGTATCTTGTAAGAATATAATATTCTTATATGCTAGTTTGACATTGTTCGTTCCTTTATTTTTTTAATATTTTTTAAAATTAAAAATCACATTTTTTAACCGGTCTTGTAAACGCCTGTTCGAATTACGGGCACTTTGTAATATTAATACTCGCAATTTACGATGCTTTCCACTTATTTATGAAAATGCCACTGACTGTTTTAAAACAAGCGGCCGCGTGTTTTAAGAAAACACGTTTATCCAATCCTTAAAGAAAAATATGTTTATCATAAAACCAACTCTTACCGGGAACCTAGTAGATTAATTATTCCTTTTCCTAATAATATAAGGATCTTTCCAAAAAATATATATATATATATATATATATAAGGAGAGATTTTTCTATAAAACCTAGCGAAGATAAACGTTTTTTTTTTTTTTTTTGAAGGAGCGAAGATAAACGTTAATACACAAGAAGAAATTGCAGAGTATTTTTATCGGACTCTGACGGGCTTGTTTTTGAGATCTAAAGGAGAGGTATGTACGCCTTCTTCTTCTGATTCTGTTCCTTTTTCGTTTATTTTCTCTTATCTTTTCAATGTTTATTTGAAGAAATTCACTGTAGTTTTTTGATATTATCTATCGACATAGGGTTCTATACACAGGCTCACAGAACATTAATTAGTTTGTTTATGTTATGTATCCTTGAAAAAGTGAAACTGTTTGGGATGAATTCTAATGGGCCGTTAGTTTTGGTGTTAATACAGGTCTGTTGAACATGTTTTCAGATGACATCATTGCACAATTTCTGTACAGGCTACCTTTGAAATCAGTTTTCAGATTCAAGTGTGTCTCCAAAGCATGGAACTCTCTTATTTCGGAACCATACTTCAAGCGCAATTATCAGTTACGATCTCAAGGTGCTGGTCCCAGTGCATGTGGCTTTTTCTACTATGATCGAACAGACGATGAGGATGAAAGCCTTGGCTGGGCCCCACAACCTGCTGGTCCCGCTCGATTTCTTAACCTCCGATATCGTGATGATCAAACCATGTCTGATTCCTTTGATTTCATCGACAAACTTGGGCATGTTGTAGCATATTGCAAGGGACTCGTACTACTCACAAGTCCCCCTAAGGCGAGGGTCGGTCCGTGCTATTTTGTGTGTGATCCAGTCACCCGAAAGCACGTCGCACTTCCCCCAACTCTAGACCAATACATGTATATTGCTCATGGATTATTATGCCAAGAAGATGGACATTACAAGGTGGTAGTGTGCACAAATGCCTTGGTTTATAGAGATGTGATTAATATTGAAACTTACTCATCGGAAACTGGGCAGTGGAATAAATCATTGTTCAAGGCCGCCTCCGATTTTTGTCTTCAACCATATTGTGTTGCTCAGGTGATGGGAAAAATTCTGTATTGGTGGGAGACTGGTGGAAGAAGGTTCATGGCCTATGACCCCAATGATCCAAAACAACGCGGTATGATTATTGAATCGCCATTGGGTGGGCATGATGAAGAGTATCCTGATGAGCAAATAATCTACCATGCTAGTGGAATATCAGAAACAAAAGAAGGGCACCTTCAATATTACCGAGCCGAGTTGTTCATTGAGATATTTGTTCTCAATGAATCAAGTAGAAGGCTGTATAACACACACGACGTTATTGGTCACGGAAGGTGGAATTTGATCCATAAAATAAATATCTACAACAATTTGATTCTCGAGCCTTATGATGATGTAGGTTGTTTGTGCTTCAGTCCATTAGATCCTCAATGTTTTCTTCTCAGAACGGCGGATAAGCTACTACTTTCTTATGATTGCAGTAATGGGAAGATTGATCAAATATGTTCATTTGATTTCTATGGCCATGAATACTATGTCTTCTACAAACATCCATTGTGGCCGTTCTTGTACTAGCTGATTATATGCTGTACGTATTATTTAGTCAAAAATAATTATCATTTAATCATGTCAGCTTATAATTGTATTTTTTTTTTTTTATCTATTGTGTATGCACAATGCCTGATTGGTCTTTCTAATAAGTTGGTCCGTAGGCTAGTGTTGAACAGGATCTCCCAGAGGCTGTAAATAAGGATGTTTTACATGCTAATCCAAAGGTTGTTCCGATTAATGATAAGTCACCTGAGAATGAAAGTCACCTGAGAATGACTCGGTGAATACAAACTTGGATATTGTCTTGGCTTTACAGCCTACCAGTGATACAATAATTTCATCTGGAGATTGATTATTAATAAACTTTTGGTATTGAGTGTTTACTCTCTATTTCCTAAAAGTGATTGAATTCCTTTTGGATGCCAACTTTAGTATTGATTAAATTCTGCTAGGTTGAAGATCGTTTACTAGTATCGATTAAATTCTACTAGTTTCGATTATCTATCTCATCGTTTACGAGTATCGATTGAATTCTACCATATTCGATTATTTATCTCTTTATGCTTATTAGTAAGACTGGACCAATATGTTCAAAAACCGATTCAATTACTCGGGCTTCATTTATCCCTTCCAACTCGGTTCTACTTTTCCACTAATACAGTAAATTTTAATATATTTACTTCAGAAAGCAACGCAGCTTCTGTGCATTATGAAATTGCAAATGTAAGTACATCCCACCTAGCATGCAACTACTCCTTCCGTCTTACCTCACTTGAGACATAAGAGATAGACACAATAATTAAGGAAAAAGAATAAAGTAAAGAAAATGTATGGTAGAAAATGAAGAGAGAATGAGTGGATAAATAGTAGTGTTTTGAATAAATTAAGTGGTGGAAAATGAAGAGAGGTGGGGTAGTTTGTGAAAATGTTTGTCAAAAACTTTCTGAGAACAGGTGTTACCTCAAGTGTTAGGTAACACCCCAGATAACACAGACGGACAGAATACACACACCTGAGTATAAAAGAGTTTTGCAGCGGAATAAAAATAGCACAAGAATTATTTTTCTCAAGTTATATATATATATAACTTGAGATGCCTAAATGGCGAAAACTTTATAATCAATATGAGTACCAATTACAAAGTCAAAAGGTTCCCTATAGCTAGTACAATATACGATCTATGGAACCAAAAGTAGAACAAAGTACGATGATCCTATCCTAGCCAAAACACACTCAAACCCGAAGTATTTGAGTGTGGAAAAGAGTGTATGGGAGGAAGGATACAAAGGAGCCAAGAAGTACTTTGTTCTTGTGCTATGGATGTGTGTAAATTTTGGCTTGCTTCAATCTTCTCATCCAAGCACTATTTATAGCCTTCAATACTTGATGGCTACTCAAATAAACAGCCTTGGGGCTGTTATTCACGTGTGAGAGAGTGGGGGATAATGTGTGAGCTTTCTCTCCACAATTTGTGCAAGACTTGGTCTTCATTCCTTGATTTTCTCAACCGAAAACTTCATGCCCAAGTCTATGCATCACCTTGTTGTACTCCAAGCTTCCAACGCCTTGTACTTCATCCATTTGATCAGCAACAAACCTTGAACTTGGTCTTCTCCATATTTAACATATTTAACACATGTTAAATATGTTTGTAACTCCTTCATTTACTCGCCAATTATGAATAAATCTCCATTAATTTTTCTTCCACATTTTAAGCTCCATAAACCAACTTTATTATACCTGAAAATATGGACCAACATCTAGAAAATAATATTAGAACATTAGTATAAAAATTACATTAGAAAGAAATATCAAATTACAAAGAATCTCGTCACAGCACTTAGAATGTCAGGGCAACACCTGAGGTAACACCTCAGTTCTGCACTAACAATCTCCCCCTTAATTTGAGATTTCTTTCCAATCACCTAAGTGTTGGTACCTGCAAAAACAAGTTAACCATATGCAGTATAACAGAGCATTTCACCAAAGATTAACTCCCCTTTAATCATGGAGTTAACCGAAACAACAAAGATTTACTTAATATACTAATTGTAAAGTAGAACCATGTTTAAAACAATTAGTAGTTTAAAACAAAAAGTAAATCAAAGTTTTAAAATTCACAAAACCACAAGTCATAAACCAAAGCATAACCACCAAAGTATTAAAGTTCTAAATTAAGAACTAAAATACGAATTGTTTTAAAAACCAAACCAACCAAAAACAAAAATTGTTTTGAAACCATTTTAAAGTACCAAGAAAAACCATTGCCCAAGTATTGTGGTAACATAAACCTTCAAACAAGGTTATTCTTCTTCTTATTCATCATCCACTAGTACCAGCATCTCCAGCAGCATCATCAGCAGCACGAGTTGTACCAGCATCACTAACAGCATCAGTAGCAGCACTAGTACCTGCACTAGTACCAGCACCATCTCCCCCTGGTTGGGAAGAAATCAAATTAATGAAGCCGATGGTGTCTTCTTGGAGGGTTAAGCAGCCGATTTAGAGGAAGAAGTGGCTTTTCTTTTGGGTTTCTTGGTGGCGGTAACAGGTGGTTGAAAGGCAGTCACGGTTGGGGTAGGTTGGACTGAAGTAGCAACCATGGAAGGATCATCAATGGACATGGCCATAGATGGAGAGATATTGGAAACCATGGGAGATATGTCCATAGGTGAAGTAACACCCGGTGACTCCTCTTGAGGAGCGGATTGGTTAGGGTTTTGGGAAGGTGAAGCCATTGTTGAATTTTGAGAGGTAGAAAAGGAGAATTTTTTTTTAGAAGGGTTTTTTATTTTGGGGAAGGTTGCTGAGATAGAGAAAAAGCGATGAAGATGAGGGAGTATATAGGTGCGTTTGAGAGAGAAAGAGAGAGTAAATAGGGATAGGATTTTAGGAGGTTAAGGAATGTGAATTAGGAGAAGAAATTAATTTAAACTTAACTCTAATTATCTAAATTAACTAAGACCCCTATTTTTACTCACATTTAAACTATCCTAATTAAACTCCCCCTATTTACGAGCACACAAAACCAACTCCCTACACATCCATTTTTATTTTTATTTTTATAAATAAAACGAAAAAGAAGAAAGGAAAAAAAATAAAAGTCGAAAAGAACAACAACAGTAAAAAATGATAAAATAAAGAGTGCAACAATCTCCACAAACTTTAAAAGATGAATCCCTAAATTGTAGGAAGATTGTTCCAACTAAATTTTACCAAAGATAAAAGATTTGTTTAAGACTTTTTCAAAATTGTAAACTCTTTTTGTTACAGATAATAAAAAAACTTTCAAACTTTGAAAACTTAACAAACAAATCTGAGATTAAACTAAAAAAAACGAATGTAGCACACACTAATGTGTTGATGGCAACGATGGTAACACTTAAGATAACATTCGTGATAAACATCCCTTATTGAATTTATATTAAGGCAATTAAGGCGAGATAGACCTCATTTTTGAACACATGAGGCGAAGATATGCTTCTATAATAAGCATTTGAGGTATAACAAGCTTGCCAAATATGAACACTTTAGGCAAAGAAAATCTAATAATTTAGATATAAAAAGCTTGTTCTTCATCTTCAAACACTTTAATATAAACATATTTTACACTTCTTTATCTACAAGGGAGCATCATAGTAGCGAGCTCCGTGCCCCGAGTCCTTATAAAGTGTAAACATGTTTTAGTGATTTGTACCGTTCAAGTAGGAAACACTGTAGTAGCGAACTCCATGTTCCTAATACTTAGTATAAAATCACTAGATAATATCCCCCTTTGACAAGAGTGCATCGTCGCAGCGAACGCCGTGCCCCGAGCTACTAAGGAAATACTATAAGTGTTTTTAACCTTTTTGCCTTTGAAAAAGATTAGTGACTTTGTCACTTTTGAGTTTAAAGGGAATGTTATCAATAATGTTACCTAGAGTGTTATCCTACCATAACAAAAAGGTCAGCATGTGCCACCATCAATTAATAGAAAATACTACTCATTGACAGATTAAAACAGAAACAAAACAATAATATACAAGTGTTATCTCAGATGCTGGTAGCACTTGAGGTAACACCAGAAAACTGGAGATTTTTAGAGATTTCAAAGACCAAGAGAGTTCTTCAAGAAAGAAAATCTCTCAAGGTCTAAGGCTTTTGTAAAAATGTCCGCTAATTGATACTTGGTATAAATATGCTCTATAGCTATTAAGCCTTTTTCAACCATATCTCTTAAAAAATGATGACGAATATCAATGTGTTTTGTGCGGGAGTGTTGGACTGGGTTCTTGGAAATGTTGATGGCACTCAAACTATCGCAGTACATGATCATATTTTTACTCTCAAGCCCATAGTCATCTAACTTATGTTTTAGCCATATTAATTGAGTACAACAGCTCCCCGCTGCCACGTATTCAGACTCAGCAGTAGAGAGCGACACACAATTTTGTTTACGACTATACCATGATACTAGATTATTACCCAAGTAAAAACACCCCCCACTAGTACTTTTTCTGTCATCTATATCCCCCGCCCAATCCGAATCACTACAGCCTACTAGATTTGTATTTGTATTTTTAGCATACCAAATTCCTAATTCGCTTGTTCCGGAAACATATTTAATTATCTTTTTCACAGAATTAAGATGAGAGACTTTGGGGTTGGATTGGTATCGTGCACAGACACACACAGAAAACATAATGTCGGGTCGGCTAGAGGTAAGGTAAAGAAGGCTACCAATCATGGAACGGTAAAGGGTAGGATCGACTGCTTCTCCCCCTTCATCCTTGCCGAGTTTAAGTGTAGTAGCCATAGGAACCGAGGAACTTTTTGACCCCTCCAAGCCGAATTTCTTGACTAGATTTTTTGCGTACTTGCTTTGTGAGACGAATATTCCATCGGGTAGTTGTCTTACCTGCAAGCCAAGAAAGAAGTTTAGTTCACCCATCATGCTCATCTCAAAAGTTGATGTCATAGCCTCTACAAAATCATTTAAACAAATTTTTGAAGTAGAGCCATAGACTATGTCATCAGCATAGATTTGAGCAATGACAAGTTCCTTTCCATGTTTTAGAATGAATAAGGTTCTATCCGCCTCTCCTCGAATAAAACCATATTCAAGCAAAAAACTAGTTAAACGACCATACCATGCGCGCGGAGCTTGTTTTAGACCGTATAAGGCTTTATCAAGTCTATACACATGGTTTGGTTGGGATGGATCTTCAAAACCTTTAGGTTGTTCAACAAAAACTTCCTCATCTAAATATCCATTTAAAAATGCTGCTTTAACATCCATTTGATACAAAGTGATTCGAAGATAACAAGCTATGGCTAAGAGAAGTCTTATAGACTCAATTCTAGCCACGGGTGCGAAGGTTTCGTCAAAGTCGATACCTTCCACTTGTGTATAGCCTTGAGCCACAAGACGAGCTTTATTTCGAACAATATTACCCTCTTCATCCGTTTTGTTTTTAAAAATCCATTTTGTCCCAATAACATTAGTATTAATAGGACGGGGTACTAAAAACCATACATTATTTCGGGTAAATTGATCTAGTTCGTCTTGCATAGCTTGAATCCAAAAATTGTCTTTTAAAGCTTCAATCACATTTTTAGGTTCTATGGATGACACAAAACAAGAGTGTTTTACCTTGGTGTATGTGGTTGACATGCACACATACCTTACCATTTCCCGATAATTCACGGGTTCTTTGTTTCTTGTTCGGACCCCTTCATTCACTTCCCCAATTACCTGAGTTGTAGGATGATTCCTACGAATTATGGGTGGAGGATCCCTTCTTGCGTCATCATGAACTTCTGCATCAGACTCGGATGGATCACTGGACTCAGGTGCTGCCTGAGGTGCTGTCTCATCGATGATAACATTCTGCTCAGCATCTGTGTTAACATCTGTGATGTCATTTGCAGTTTGCATGACATCTTCTAACAACACCAGAGGAGACTCTTGAGCACTTTCACCTGAAATACTTGAGAGATCATCAAAAACAATGTTAACAGATTCTTGGATGGTTTTTAGTCTAAGATTATAAACCCTATATGCCCGACTATTTGCCGCATATCCAAGAAATATCGCCCTATCACTTTTAGAGTCAAACTTTGCTAAGTAATCCCGGTCATTCAAAATGTAACACACACACCCAAAGACATGAAAATAGTGAACTTTTGGCTTCTTGCCATTCAAAATTTCATAAGGTGTCATAGTGGTTCCGGGTCTTAGAAAAACTCTATTAGTTGTGTGACAAGCCGTGTTAAGTGCCTCGGCCCAAAATCTTTTAGAAATCTTTTTAGAAAACAACATCACACGAGTCATTTCAAGTAAAGTACGATTTTTCCTTTCGGCCACCCCATTTTGTTGAGGTGTTTTAGGAGCTGAAAACTCGTGATGTATTCCTTTTCTTTCACAAAAAGTAGAAAATAAAACATTGTCAAATTCTCTCCCATGATCAGATTTGATTCAAAAGATAGAGGCACAAAACATGTTTTTGATTTTGGAGTGTAAAAGTTTAAATTTTTCAAAAGTTTCCGATTTTTCTTTTAGAAAATAAACCCAAGTGAATCTCGAAAAATCATCAACAATGACATAAGAATATCTCTTTCCTCCAAAACTCTCTACCTCAACTGGACCCATTAAATCCATATGTAAGAGTTGAAAACAGTGTGTTGTTCCAGAGTGTTGCTCAGAATGTTGGGCAGCACTATGGGCAACACGAGTTTGTTTCCCCTTAAGACAATCTTCACAAATGATAGGATTTTTAAGATCTAGTTTAGGAATTCCTTTAACAGCATCTAACTTAACAATCTTATCAATGTTCCTCAAATGAACATGTCCCAACTTTTGATGCCATAAGTTTGTGACATCAATTTGTGCGGTGTTGCACACAAATTTATCTTCCACACGATAACAATTATCACTTGATCTAGTTCCTGTCATAACACAATTGTTAGTACCATCAAAAACTTCACAAGTGTCCTTGTTAAATTTTACTTCCATGTTGTCATCGCAAAGTTGACTAATACTAATTAAATTAGTTACTAGGCCATCTACATGCAAGACATTTTTTAAAGCAGGAAAACCATTCACATTTAGTGTTCCTTTACCTATTATATTACTCTTGCTCCCACCACCATAAGTTACACTACCCCCTTGAACGGATTCATAGTGTTTTAAAAACATTTTTGTTCCCGTCATATGGCGTGAACACCCACTATCAAAATACCATGATCCTTCAACATTTGTTTTTAAGGAAGTATATACAACATCACATCTCACATTGGCTTTTGGTTTCCATGACTTCTTTTTTGATATTTTGACTTTCTGACAGTGTATGTTATCTGGAGTGCTGGGTAACACTTCAGGTAACACATCTGGACTGGACTCTTTCTTTGAAAGCTTTGTACATTTATTTTTAAGATGTCCAGTAGTGTGACAGTATTGACACACTTTCCCTTTGTCAGAAACATCATTTGAACAAGAATTTTGATCAAACTCGTGACATTTTACAAAATTTACGTTATGTTCATTACAAGACAAAGAAGAAGTAATACTTTCTAATGATTCTCGGAAACCAATACCTGCTCTCAAAGGCTTACCCAAGTTTAGGATCTCATTAAGTTTGGACGATCCGGTGTTGAGCTTCTTCAAGGTGGTTTCGGCTAGAGTCAACTTGGCCTTGACTTTTTCTAGCTCGGCATCTTTCTGGGATGCTTGAGCTTCCATTCGGTTCAAGTAGGCCTTGAGTCCATCGTTCTTCTTGGTTAAAGTCTTAACCATTTGGTTCTCCTTCTTCCATTCCTTAAGCATATCCTTATAGAGGATTTTTAAGTCTTCAATGAGCTCATCTTTGCTCATCTCATCCTCTTGCGAACTTCCTGTATCAAGATTAGTGGAAACCATGAAACAAACATTATTATCACTACTGAAATTGTTATACCTGACAGATGTGGTCTCGGATGTTATCTCAGTTGACATAACATCTCTGGTAACATTTTCAGTCTGCAAGTCACTGACTGTGACATACATGGTTGTTTGATCTGGTTCTTCTTCCTGGACTGAACCCTCATCTTCATTGTCACTCAGGGATACCCATAGGTTCTTTCCCTTCTTCCATAGTGTGTTGGCACACTCGTTTGCGTAATGACCCCATCCCGAACAAGCATGACATTGAATTGAATCAATGTATTTGGGATCAGACCTTGATTGATCTGAGGATGCTCTACGCATAGGGGCTGACTTTTGAGTAGATGGGAACGTCCTTCTTGGCATCGAATCATACACCTTGGTTTGTTTCTCTTTTGCTTTTACCTGCACTTTTTCATTGTTAAACTTTTTAACCATTGCATTATATTTCTAGCAAGTAAAGCAACACTGGCACTTTCATCCAATTCTTCAAAAATTTCATCTTCATTATCATTTGAAAAATCTGAGGATTGCACATTTAAAGCAATATTTTTCCCTTTAGAAGCCTCACTTTGTTCAAGGAGATTTGACTCAAAAAATTTCAAAATACTCATTAAAGAATTGATGTTCATTGTAGAAAGATTGTGAGCTTCTTCAATAGATGAAACTTTCATATTGAACCTCTCGGGGAGAGTTCGAATAGCTTTTGAAACAAGTTGTTTGTTGGTAAAAGGTTCACCCAAAAGTTGACACTCATTTGCAATATCAAACAATTTTTCAAAATAGGATGAAATCGTTTCATTTTCACCCATCCTCAATCTTTCAAATTTGCCAGTAAGAGTTCTAAGCTTATTATCACGCACACTACTATCACCTTCACAAAATCTTTGTAAAGTGTCCCATGCCTCTTGAGCAGTGGAACTATTTTGAATAAGTTTAAAAATATGCATATCAACCCATTCAAAAATAGCATTAAGTGCTTTTTCATTATAATTAGCTAGAGTAATCTCTTCATTAGTCCACTCCGATTCAGGTTTGACTTGAACGTCACCATCTTCATCTGGAGGTAACATAGGGAGAGAGTAACCATTTGTTATAGATCGCCATGCCCGAAGATCAATTGATTTGATATGCGAGCGTAGGCGGATCTTCCAATAAGCATAATTCGAGCCATCTAAAACAGGAAGACGCTTTTGATTAGGATTAGCAGGATCGAAAGCCATGACAAATCTGGAACGAATCACTTAGTATGTCAAGTGACCGGGCTCTGGTGCCAATTGAAATTGTTTGTCAATGACTTTCTGAGAACAGATGTTACCTCAAGTGTTAAGTAACACCCCAGGTAACACTCCAGACGGACAGAATACACACACCTGAGTATAAAAGAGTTTTGCAGCGGAATAAAAATAGCACAAGAATTATTTTTCTCAAGTTATATATATATATATATAACTTGAGATGCCTAAATGGCGAAAACTTTATAATCAATATGAGTACCAATTACAAAGTCAAAAGGTTCCCTATAGCTAGTACAATATACGATCTATGGAACCAAAAGTAGAACAAAGTACGATGATCCTATCCTAGCCAAAACACACTCAAACCCGAATTATTTGAGTGTGGAAAAGAGTGTATGGGAGGAAGGATACAAAGGAGCCAAGAAGTACTTTGTTCTTGTGCTATGGATGTGTGTAAATTTTGGCTTGCTTCAATCTTCTCATCCAAGTACTATTTATAGCCTTCAATACTTGATGGCTACTCAAATAAACAGCCTTGGGGCTGTTATTCACGTGTGAGAGAGTGGGGGATAATGTGTGAGCTTTCTCTCCACAATTTGTGCAAGACTTGGTCTTCATTCCTTGATTTTCTCAACCGAAAACTTCATGCCCAAGTCTATGCATCACCTTGTTGTACTCCAAGCTTCCAACGCCTTGTACTTCATCCATTTGATCAGCAACAAACCTTGAACTTGATCTTCTCCATATTTAACATATTTAACACATGTTAAATATGTTTGTAACTCCTTCATTTACTCGCCAATTATGAATAAATCTCCATTAATTTTTCTTCCACATTTTAAGCTCCATAAACCAACTTTATTATACCTGAAAATATGGACCAACATCTAGAAAATAATATTAGAACATTAGTATAAAAATTACATTAGAAAGAAATATCAAATTACAAAGAATCTCGTCACAGCACTTAGACTGTCAGGGCAACACCTGAGGTAACACTTCAGTTCTGCACTAACAGTTTGAATATAAAATAATGGTTAAATATAAAGTCACAAAAAAGTGCCACAAAATTTGGTTTACAAAATGATGTATCAAGATTTTATTGGTGTTTTTAATTAAAGTATGTCGGGTCCACTATCGATGTAACCAATAAAATATCGTCACCTCATTTTGTATCCATTATTTTGTGAACTTCTTATGTGCCCCTAAGCATTGCCCTAAAATAATAAAAAGATGGCTATTTTGAGGAGTCTTAAGTGTAGTGGGACGGACCAAAATGAAAATAAGTCTCAAGTGAGGTGGGACGGAGGGAAGTACTCCCTCCGTTTCATGTGAATTGAGACTTATTTCCATTTTCGTCCGTTTCACCTCAATTGAAACCGCCCAAAATGGTAAAGAATCTTTATTATTCTTCCCACTCATTCTCTCTCACACTCACAATACCAATCAACTTACTATTCCTCCCACTCATTCTCTCTCCTATTTAATTTTTCAAGGATTTAAACGGGCTAGGAATTTGGGTGATACTGTTGCTTTAATCCACTCTAAAACTAGACTAGAGGCTTGTTTGAAGAGTGGGTGAGCAGGGTTTATCCTTCCCATCATCCAGTTTAGCCGGAGGGACAGTGGTGTTGGTGAGGCAGTCGGTAAGTGAGAACGTGGCTAACACCGTAAATAGAATGGATCTCCAGTTCATGTAATTATCATGGGTAAGATGAGAGTTTCCCATGAAAGAATGGATATTAAGATTAAGAGGTAAGGGATTGTGTCTGAAAGTATCATCAGAGTTGGATGAAGAAGAATCGCTACCGGGGGTACGAAGAGTTTCGACCATGGTTCCTAGTATGCGACTGATACCATATAAGATTAATACTTGAAGGGAATGAAAGGGGGACGGAAGAACTGAGAAAGAAAGAGGAGAAGAATAAGAATAAGTCTCACAACCGTGAGAGATATTCTTTGTATATGCAGAATATATATATACACAATGTACAATACTAGAGACCTAATACAATTCACCTATTTTAGGATAGGAATAATCTAATATGTACAAGATATCTCTACCTATCAATATAACATATATTCCTGTAATAAATTGATTTGAGTCAATCTACCTAGGAATACCGAGACTACCCTGCAGATGACACACTCACGTTTACAGCCTAACGGCTACAGGGAATAAACCCTAAAAATGCACTAACGACAAATATAATTTTATTATAAAAAAAAACTAACTATTACAAAACCCTAACAAAAGTATTTATATTACTACGGAGTATTCTAGAAACCCTAACTAAAAACCCTACTTTACCTTATTACTAAATTGCCCTTAATATTCAAACAAACTAAAATAAAAACAGAAAAACGGGAAAATAAAGTTCCAGTCGAATTGCCGGACAAGGTCGTGCCTTAAGATAAGCACGGTCGTGCTATGCTTGTCGAGAGAATCCCTTCTTCAGCCATTTTGCGCACGGTCGAGCAGTGAAACTGGCACGGCCGTGCCATTCTAGTCGAGTCCCCCAGTTTCTTCCCAGCGCTGCTCCTCGTTCTACATCATACTCCCCTTCTTGAAAAGAACTCGACCCCGAGTTCTCGTCCGATGTTTGAAAAATGACGTCCCACTTAAACAAATACATTGAATAAATCAAATTCTTCCGCGCGACGGGACGAATGATGATAATTTTACCGCTCCATAAGAAAATATATTTCGAATAAATTTTACTTTTAAGCACATTTTCTCGTAGAACAGCCTCTTTCGGACAAAGAATCAGACCCGCTTCGCCATCCTCCTGCACTGTCTCCGCTGGAGCTGTATCTCCACCCACGGAAAGAAAATTATTACTAACTTCCTCTCCTTGGCAACCTTGAATAACCAGATTCTGATTCGTTGATTCAACTGTAACGTCGTCTTCACCGTTCGAAACTGAATCTTCTAATCTCTGGACCGGCGGATCACGTACTTTCCACGTGTCCTACAAGTTCCTCGGTAACAACTTCGGTACTTGCCCGTGACTCAAAGTTGATACTATTTCTGAGATTCTGCAACCATACCTCGAACTGAGCCCTACGTTCTTCGTTAGCACGTTCATAAACTGCAGATCTACGCGCTTCCAGTTTCTGAATTTTGGCAGTATAGTGATCGGCTTTGTCAGCATAAAATTGGGCTTCCATCCTATGTCGCTGCCTAAGCACTCGCTCACCTGCTGAGCCATCCAGATCTCTGATTGATTTATATTTCTGCATACGTCGATCATGCTTGTCAGCTTCGTCGAGTTCTTCGTCCTCTAACGCTAGGAAATATTGTTCCTGTTGTCGAGCACGATCCAATCGAATATTGATTGCACTAATAACATCATAGATGTCGTTGCTCCCGTTGTTACCGGCCATCTTCCAAGGATCACACCTTTTCTGATACCAATTGATGCAGCGAAATACAACTTTTCAGGATAACCACTATGGAAATCCTTGTAAAGAGATAGCAATAATCTACCTAAGAGATTATTGACCTAAAAAGCCTATATAAGATTAATACTTGAAGGGAATGAAAGGGGGACGGAAGAACTGAGAAATAAAGAGGAGAAGAAGAAGAATCAGACTCACAACCGTGAGAGATATTCTTTGTATATGCAGAATATATATACACAATGTACAATACTAGAGACCTAATACAATTCACCTACTTTAGGATAGGAATAATCTAATATGTACAAGATATCTCTACCTATCAATACAACACATATTCCTGTAATAAATTGATTTGAGTCAATCTACCTAAGAATACCGAGACTACCCTACGGATGACACACTCACGTTTACACCCCCCCCCCTCAAGCTAAGCGGCATTGGGGCAAGCTGAAGCTTGGAAGACAGGAGGTCCAACCGAGGGCGAGATAAGGACTTGGTAAACACATCCGCCAAATTAGCAGCTGTAGTGATGTAAGAGAGACGAAGAAAGCCTTTGTGATGAATATCACGGACAAAGTGAAGGTCAATCTTGACATGGCGGGTGCGTGCGTAAAATACGGGATTTCGTGCCATGTGTAGAGCTGAGATGTTATCACAATGTAACAGCGGGGGTGATAAGAAGATACTGAGTTCTCGATACAGGAACGAAAACCACCGAAGCTCGGCAGCAGTATTAGCGAGAGCCCAGTATTCTGCTTCGCTGCGGGAACGAGAAACCGTTGTCTGTTTCTTGGCGGTCCAAGAAACGAGGTTTGGTCCAACGAATATGCACGAGCCGATGGTAGAACGTCGATCTGAAGGAGAGCCTGCCTAATCAGAGTCAGAAAAGGCGCGGAGAGTTACATCAGGTGACTGAGTGAAATGGAGACCAAGAAAGATAGTCCCTTTAATGTAACGAAAAATCTGCTTGACTGCCAGAAGATGGGAGGTGCAAGGTGAGTGCATGAATTGGCAAACCTGATTTACTGCAAAAGTGATATCTGGACGAGTCATAATAAGGTACTGGAGACCCCCAACCATTCTACGATAGGATGTGACATCAGAAATAGGGTCACCATCATCAGCTGAAAGATGAGAACCTGGGACTAGGGGAGTTGTGGCAGGTTTTGCGCCTTCCATTTTAAACTTGCGAAGAATATCGGATGCATATCGGGATTGCCCAAGGATAAGAGAAGATTCAGAACGGTGGGTTTCAATGCCGAGGAAGAAACCTAGAGAACCCAATTTTCGACTGTCAAAAGTAGCACAAATACTACTGATTACCTGAGTAACTTCGGAGGGAGAAGAACCGGTAATAATGAAATCGTCGACATATACGAGAATTGCTACAATAGACGAACCAGAGTGTCGAATGAGGAGAGAACTATCAGACTTGCTGTTGAAGAAGCCGATAGAAAGGAGGTAATCATGCAATCGTTGAAACCATGCCCGGGGGGACTGTTTTAGACCATAGATAGAACGGTGTAAACGACAAACATGATCAGGATAGTTTGGATGCGAGAAGCCAAGTGGCTGAGACATATAGACTTCCTCATGAAGTATGCCATTCAAGAAGGCGTTACGTACATCCAGTTGTTGTAGTGGCCAAGAACAGGAGTGAGCAATAGCCAACAGTGTGCGAATAGTAAGAGTTTTGACTACTGGGCTGAAAGTCTCATTGTAGTCCACCCCTTCCTGTTGTTTAAAACCTTGAGCTACTAGTCGGGCCTTATGATGATCAATAGTACCATCAGCACGATGCTTGACTTTGTAAATCCAACGACTACCAACTACATTCATAGAAGGAAGGCGCGGTACCAAAGGCCAACTGTGATTTTTGTGCATTGCGGTCAATTCATCATGCATGGCCTGTTGCCATTGAGGATATGGAGCAACTTGTTTTAAAGTGTGAGGCTCAAACTCAAGAGAATTGGGAAGGATTGCAGCTAGTGCACTGGGAAGAGACGTTTCTCATAGCACGATTTGATGTCCTTATAGCCTTGAACTGGAAGAGATGTGAGGGGAGAGTTACCCAATGTACACGGAACCGTAGAATGAGAGAAGACGGGTCGTTGTGTGTTCTGAGCAGGAGATGCAGGAGTCTCGTCAAGGATAGGAGTAAAATATGGGCTAGAAACGGTAGGCCCAGGAGAAAAGTGATCCAGACTAGAGGAGGAGGAAGCGGGCTGACCCATGGGGGAATGGGCTTGAGAAATAAACTCAAGTTGATGTTGGGCAGGCCGTTGAGAAGAGGAAAAAACTGGTCGGCCTACTGGAGAGTCGACTAGAGTGGGAGCTTGGGCCAATAAAGTCTGGGTAGTGCGTGGGCCAGCAGGACTAGATGGGCCGAATGGTTATGGGCTCACCATATTTGGCGAGTGGCTTGTGAGGGGTGGATCTAATTTATCCAGATGTGATTTTCCGCACTAGGTACCTGTTGCAGTGAGCTTGGAAAATGGAAAATACTGTTCATCAAATAAAACATGCCTCGAAATATAAATTTCCCCGGTGGATTTGTCAAGACATTTGTAACCTTTGCGAAGGTTGTCATATCTGAGAAAAATGCAAGGAGTCGATTTAGGCATAAGTTTATGTTGATTGTAGGGAACCATGTGGGGAAAACACAAGCACCCAAACTTCTTAAGAAAAGTGTAATCCGGGACCTTTTTCCATAACTTTTGAAACGGAGATATGAATTCCAATTGTCTCATTGGTAAACGGTTAATGAGAAAAACAGTGGTGGAGAAAGCTTCAAGCCAATAAACTTGAGGAACACCAGTCTGTGCTAGAAGACATAGTCCTATATTGACAATGTGATGATGTTTTTTCTCAACAGTCCCATTTTGTTGAGGGGTGTGTGGACAAGTTAATTGGTGACGAATACCATTGTTTTTAAGAAACAAGGTGAATTGTCGGTTAACAAATTCACCTCCCCCATCTGTTTGAATAGTTTTGAATGTGTGAATAGCGGAAATTTTTCGACTAAGCTGGTTTTCAATTTGAAGTTTGAAAGAAGAGAATACATCAAGAACATCAGATTTTCGAAATAAAGGAAAAATCCACACAAACCGAGAAAAATCATCCGCAATGCTTAAATAATAACGAAATCCTTGATTTGAAGTTACAGGGGAAGGTCCCCATACATCCAAATAAAGTAAAGCAAGGGGTACATCAGATTTAAAATTCCTAGCAACAAATGGTAAACTACTAGATTTTCCTAAGGGGCAAACATGACACATAGAATGAGAAATTGATCCACTAATAGGAATGTGAACCTTATTGACGAGAGACCGAAAAACTTGAGACGACGGATGACCGAGGCGAGCATGCCATGTGGATGAAGATGCATGCTCACCAATGAGAGCCAAAGGATAGAGACGGGCAGTAGAGTCAAACTGAAGGGTGTAGAGACCATTCGAGCTACTGCCAGAGAGAATAATCTGCTTCGTGGTATTGTCCTTCACACGAAAACCAAAACCATAAAATTCAAAGAAACAATTATTATCTAAAGAGAAGCGACGAATCGAAAGCAAGGATTTATGCATATTAGGAATACATAAAACATTACGAAGAAAAATCTATGATTGTTATGAACAAAGAAGAGTGACCAACAGATGAAATAGGAAGTCGATTACCATTTACGACAGTGACAGTTTCTTTACCTGTGTAAGGTGAGATATGAGAGAGACCATCGGTGGAAGATGTCATATGGTTAGTGGCCCCTGAATCCAATACAATGGACGGAACTATGGAAGATGGATAATGATTGTAGGATGTATCTGGAGTAGTTTGCATGGCAGCGGTAGATGGAGGTCCAGAGTAGGTAGAATCCGAAGGATGAGAACCATACAAGACGTAGTTGCCACGATCCGGGCACTGAGGGGCAGTGTGGTCAAGGTTGTGGCAGAATTGACACCCACCATGTGTAACATGCATAAATGGGTTAGGGGGCCTGTACAGAAATAAAGAATGAGGGTTTGGGCCAGTAGGTAAAATGCCGTGACCACCAGAACATGTTCTACCTTTATTGCTGTTGCGACCTCCTCGTTTGGAAGAGCCACGACCGCGGCCGTGAGTGGAAGTGGTGGTGGTAAATGACGGCTGACCAGATGCTGGAGTATGGCTAGAACCGGAAGCTACTAGGGCGTGTGTAGAGGCCAGAGACACGAAACTGAACCGGGACAAAAGATCTTCCGCCTGGAGTAACAAATCCTGCAAATCATCTAAAGAATCAGCTGGGCGATTGTTCTGCGATGTTATGAATTCTTTGAAGGTTTGTCCCAATCCAGAAACAATACGTTGCTGGAGATCTTCATCAGAAATCACATCGCCGGCCTTGGCTAGAGCATCAGAAAGGGCTGTGGCAGAAAGGAAATAATCATCTATGGACATGTCCGGTTTCTTAGACAAAGCATTGAGGTCCGTTCGAAGCTTTTGGATATGGACTCTAGAACGATGCCCAAAACGCTTCTCTAGGATGGTCCATGCTTCGGGAGCAGTGGTACAAGGATTTAAACAGGCTAGGATTTTGGGTTATACTGTTGCTTTAATCCACCCTAAAACTAGACTAGAGGCTTGTTTGAAGAGTGGGTGAGCAGGGTTATGTTGGGTTTTGATGCATCATGCGCAGCAGAATTAAACATATAAATCAAACACCCAAGAGCCCGGATCCGTGCATGTTGATTAAATTAAATACAAGATGAAAGAAATATACCCTTGAAGATCGAATCCATGAACACGGACTTTAAGGTGTTAAAGAAAACACCCTCTATCGGTATCCACACGTCGAACGGATATCAAGAACACCTTCTTGATCTGGATTGCTAGACCCAAGGCTTGATGAAGAAACGATTTATTCGTAAGAATTATTTTGCTTCATTGATTATTGAGTTTTTATGATTATAAATCTCAAAACTAATAATCCCCTCTATATGTGTATAATTGTTTCTCAAACAACATGTTATGATTTCTAAAATCAACCATTAGGTTTCTCAAACCCGACTGCACACATATATAATAGGGTATAAACCTAATTCCTTTTGGGATCAGAATTCCTTGTCAAACAAGAGATCTGAACAAACTGTTTTCCGTCTGGACAAACTGTTGGTCCCAAAGGGAAACAAGGGTATGAAAATAGCTAGAGGGGGGGGGGTGAATAGCTGTTTTAAAATTCTTTTCGTACCCTTGATAAACTCAATTGCAAATGTGCACTTTATCAAGTAAGCGTTATGAAATGCGCCTAAGTGAGTGAGTGAAATGCACAGCGGAATTTAGTAATGAAAATAGGCGCAAAGTGTGATAAAGGGGCGCACACACACTCTAAGTATTTTGGCTCAAAGTGGTTGAAATAAGGAACTAAGGCAAATGAAATAACAACACAACACAATTCAGATCAAACAATCTACAATGAGTAAACAAGCAAATAGTGAGTGAAAATAACTTGAAAGTAAATGACAAGATAATAACACAAGCTATTTGGAGAGGTTCGATCAATGAAAGATCTACGTCCTCTACCAAGATGGTTAGTCTTGGATTTCTAATGGAGATCTTATATAATGAGTGAGTGTTACAAATTACAACTTTTGAGCTTCTACACTAACTCATGATCTAATATTCTATGAATGAACAAATCCAAAACAATAACCGGTGTATCTCTAAAAGATGTATCTAAATGATCAAACTTAAAGAGGTGCGTGTGTGAATTTAGTATCAAGGCTCTTTAGATCTTTATGATTTAGAGCACAATGAAACTAAAGTGTTATAGCTTGAAGATCTGGGCTAAGGATGAAGGTATGAAGATGTTCTTGAGGAAATCTGGAAAAACGAAGGCAATCTTCAAATCTTCAACAAATGCTTTGAGAGAGAAATTCTTGAAGTTCTTAGCAAAACTCAGCAACTTCAAAATTTTGAAGTTATGTGGTATTTATAGTGAACTTCAAAAAACTAGCCGTTGGAAATCCTTGTGGATAAGATGAGCTGTCGCTCGTTGATTGGAGCATGCATATATTATGGCCATTTTGACACTCAACATAAATGTGACCGTTATGGACACGTGTCAACAGATTAGGCGCATATGCATCTTTTAACCACCGTTGGATCATTGTCGTAATTTGAATTCTCTTCAAGTCTTTGAATCTTCAATAAATCACTGAGTGTTGAATAAACACTTTGAGGCGCGTGAGTCAGAGGAGCGCATGGCGCATTAAAAACATTAGAGGCGCATGAGCTATAATCTAGGTGCATGGTTGCTGCGCGTGATCAAGAGGCGCATATACTTTCACAGGCGCGTATGAGTAGCGCGTGAGCAAATGGAGCGCATGGCGCATAGGTGCATGGCGCATAGGCGCATGGTCACTTGGCTCAAACTCAGAATGTGATTTTTCTTGAATCTTGATCTTCTTGCCCTATTTCTAAGCCTATTCTATAACAATGGACAACCTAAAAAAATGAAGTATAAATACTTCTTACATGTGGGTCTAAAGTCCATGAAATAAAACTTAGGTGATGGATCAATCAAATCTAATAAATCCTATTACATTAAAACTGAGATAAATGTGGGCATACCCAACAATCTCCCCCTATTTGATTGATGCCATTACCTACTATATCAAGGACAAACATTATACTTGATAAAAACATGTCCAAATGAATGAAATTGGTAATTCATGTCTCAAGTTAATGCACACACTAGTCCAAGATATAGATTTCTAATCTATTCCAATAATAATAAAGAATTACATATGGAAAGATAGAAACAACAGTTTAACACATTCAAAATGATATATGATTTTAGTTTTGAAAAGTGTTTAAACCAAGTTTAAACTCAATGCATGAAAGTATGAAATAATTCAATATGATGCATGAATTTAAACAATATTCAATGTTCTACAAACAAGGAGTTTGAGTGAACAAGCTTTGATAATAAGTGATGCATTGTTCTCATTAAAACTTGGGAAGTAGGAGTTACAGATTACAAGTTTTGAATAGAACAAAGACAAAAGATGTGCTAAAACAAGTAAGCACTAAAATCACTATCTTCACAAGGGGTTTTACTAACAAAAAAAATTCTAACTTACAATCAAAGAAAACTAAGGATTAGGAGGCGCGTCGTCTTCCTTCAATCCTTCTTCAATTTCAGAAACGGAGCGCTGGATTTGTTTGGAAAGTTGATAGGCGCGGTTCACTAAACCATGAGTGTCCGTGACGCCGTCTCTGAGGTAGCGCAAATGACCAACATTGATGTTTTGATATTCATCAATGGTGCGTTGAGTAATGGCTTGCTGTTGAGCGACGTTTTCAGCAACGTTCTGAAAGTTTGCTTTAATAGCAGCCTGCGCTGAAACAATGTCAGAGGAAATCCTATCTGAGCGCCTGTCTGCGCTGGAGTGTGCGGCATTGAAGTGGGTGACAACTAACTCCTTCAAGACTTCAATCTTTGAAAGCAGGGAATTAATGTCAACATGCGCGCTAGGAGTAGGATCAGGGCTGGAAGAGGGCGCATGTGATCCAGGCGCATGTGAATCAGGAGCAATTGGAGCAGCGCTGGGTTCATCATTTAGTTCTGCGCCATAGACAGATAGTCCCAGGATTTGTAGCTCATCCTTAACTTCGTTGAGCTTATCAACAACGCTCAATAACTTATGGCTATCTCCAGCCACCATTTCAAACAATTTCCTTATGTCCCCCGCTATGTTCAACTCTACTTCTTTTATAGCGTTTATAAAATCTTGGCCATCGGTGAGTTGGATGCCAGCGCTAATTCGCTCGTGAAGAGAAGCAAGAGTACCTTTGAATAAATCGTTCATTTGATCAATAGCATCATTCCACTGTTGAGGGGTTAGGAAGTGTTTGTCCTTGATGTTGGCATCTATGCGCTTTATCTCCCCCTTAATGGCAGCAATCTCATCAGCCTGCTGGGTAAGCATTGAAGTGTGAAGCTCTAATTGTGAGTTCATTTGAGACTGGCCTTGCTGGAGTTGCTTCAGAAGAGAAATAACCACACTCATATCAGGAGTGGGAGGAGGAGGCGCAGGAGTAGAAGGGCGAGGAGTGGGAGCGCGAGGAGGAGATGGAATATATTCTGCACTTGAAGAAATTTCTTCAGGATGAGGCGCAGGAGCCTTTGGGCGCACAGAAGATGGTTTGCGCCTTAAAGGTTCTGGCTCCCCCTGAGGTTGATCCTCAATATCTTCACCAAATAAATCTGCAGAGATTTTATCATTGACTTGTTGTCGATCAGAAGATGGAGGCGCATGAACAGTTGGAGGCGCATCAGGAGCAGGCGCGCGTGCATCAGCGCTAGACCCTGCGCCTTTGCGCCTTTCAGATTTAGATAAATCAGCAGCCTGTTTCATTCTGAATTCTTCATCCCTTTTCAACTGCGCTTCCAGTCTACTGGCTTCTTTAGCGCGTTTCAGCTCCTTTTCTTCTTCAGAGTCGGTTCTGGGGCGCTTAGCAGGTCTTCTTGGTTCTTCAGCAATCCCTTTTCCTTTGCCTTTAACTGCGCCAGGAATAGGTTCTGCGCGTGGCGCAACTGTAGCTTCTTCTTCACCATCTGTGCCAGCTGCTTCTTCATCAGAATCAGTGGCTTCATCTACCAACTGAGCTCCTTTCACCCTTGGCGTGCGCTTGGCCATGCGCTTTCTGCGCCTTTTCATCACTAAACTGTCCTTACCAAAAATAGGGACATCAGTGGTTTGGTAGGCTGGGTTCTGAGCGAGAAAATTTGCAAGAGCGGGATAGGAGAGAAAGATCTTTGTTAGGATACGGCAGTGAGTCTTGAGCTTTGTCTTTCCCTCAGCCTTGTTTTTATTATACTTGTCAATCTGGTCCTGAAGATTCGTGAATAAGATATGAGGCCAGTTGAGGATGGTCTTTGCCATAATAGCAGCTGTGAATTCCCACTGTTCCATGGTAAATCTGTTGACATTTCCAGTTTTGAAGATAATGGAAGTGCCAACCAGATGCGCAATATGCGCCAGTAAATCACCACCATCTCTAATTTCCACAGTCTTGATATTGTTTTGAAGAGTAGGAATCTTGAGAAGAGAGCGCGCCATAATATTTTGAGCAGCGTCTGAATAAGAACTGATTTTTCCAACAACACTTAAAGGGCCAGTAGTGTTGAAGTTGACAATCTTTTTTATAGTACCAGCAGACATAGTGATTTCAACATCTTGAACCACCGTGCGTATCCGATAGCGCACCATCCCTTCGACATCAGTTGGAATTTCCACAAATTTAGCTGTTGAGAAGAATTCATCAACTAGGAGCGGTGAGTAGAAAGGTTGCTCCAGAGTGAATAAGGGAAGGAGTCCAGCAAGTCTGATATATTCCATGACATCTACACCCATGAGATCAGCAGCTAGCTCATTTAAATCAAAGGTTTCACCAGGTCTGAAATTATTTAGATCCTGAAAAAGATAAACAATGTGAGGAATTAGTGTGAATTAGGCGCATAGAATTATAAATAGGCAAAGTGAGGACTAGGCGCATACAAAATTTTAGGAGCATAAAATAATTAGGCGCAGAGAGTCATGGGCGCATAAGAGAGCACAGTGAGTCAAGGCGCATGATTATAGTAGGCGCATGAAATTATGAGGCGCATAGAAATACAGGGCGCATATTTATGGTTCTATGAAATATACGAAGAAAAAAAATTTGAGCAAAAAAAATTGACTAAGTATGAATTGGGGGCGCATAGTAAGTGTAGGCGCATAATGATATTAGGCGCATAAAGAATTGAGGCGCAAACGCATGTGAGCGCAAGAATCTCTTTGAGGCGCATAATATCAATGTGCGCATAATCATACTAGGCGCATGAATTCATATATAGGCGCATTACTGTGTAGAAATTTAAACTTAGTATAAAAACTCACAAACACATGCAAGCATACATATGCAATTTTTCAGAATCAAAACGTGAAAATTTTGAAAAACAAGTTTTGAAAATTATGAAACCCAAGTCAAGCAAAAATAATGAAGAACACGAAGAACATGCCTTGAGTGCTCGAAGAACACCAACAACACCAAGAACACATAATTCGTGAAACTTCACCAAATCAAGCATACAATATATCAAAATGACCGCACGAAGACAAGGATAACAAAAATGTAACACAAAACAAGTAAAAATCAACAACGAATCCAGTAAATGGATTCAAAGATCCGAAAAACCGAAAAGTCAAAAAATAGAAGATCTTCAAATTTGCGAAATATAATGACTTGATCGTTGAAAAGATTAGCTATAAAGACTCGAAATCAAACAATGAACATAACCTATCAAATGATTTTGAAAACGGATCACCGAAGCAAGATTAAACAAGAAAAATGTGATCCGGATTTTGAAAAAGTCGAACACAGAGAATGATAAAACAAAAATACAGAAATTTAAAGAGTTTTATAGTTTAAGAATCCATACCATTTCGTCTTGTGTAGATTTCGAAGCTTTCTTATGACCCATTAACGAGATTTAGAAGAAGAGGAGAAATATATAGAGAGAAAAAAAAGAGAGAGTGAGAGAGAGAGCAGAGAGTCGGGGAGAAGGAGAGACGAGAGAGAAAGAGAGACTGAGATAGAGAGTTGGTAAGGAGGGAGTAGGTGATGATTGATATATATAGGTTAGGTTTTAAAATTTTGCACTAATAAGGAAAAATTCAGTCAAAAATTTAAAAAGATGGGAAGTTGAAAGGATGGCATTAATGAGAGATTTGAAAAAGACGGCTAATCATGACATGAAAGTACGGCGCATTTATGAGGGATTTTGGGATTTGAGGGGCATTAATGGCTGAATGACCTAAAGTGTCATGATGTGACATTTTGGGTAAAAGAAAAACTGCTCCACTTTCCCTTTAAGTGTATGAGCAATTTTGACTAATTTTTGCACAAACCCCAAAAAAATCTATTTTGGTGTAAGTTTGGGGTGCAAGAGATATATCCCCAGAAAATAATTTTTTTTCGAAAAACGTAAAACGAGGGAAAAATTTAATTGCACAAATACCCTTGAACAATTAATGGAATGTCAAAGGACAAAAATTCCAATAATAAATGAACAGAATAAACATACCTGGTACTTGTGTATTGAATACGTTCAATCATTGATATTAAATTTGAGAATTGATTGAGCCGCAATAGTTAATGCGCGCATGAAGGGGCGCATTACTCATCAAGGCGCGCAAAGATGGTTGAGGGCGCATAAAAGTTTGAAGCGCATTGGATGCTAGGCGTGCATGGATGATAGGCGCGCAGAGATTGAGCGCGCAGAAAATAAGAGTTGGGCGCGCAGTTAGTAAGGCGCATAGATGGCGCATAGTTTCCTTGAAACTTTGAAAAATTGATCTAACATTTGTACCTAATATACTCACAACTCAACACAACATAAAATCATTAGTATTGACAAAAATATATTGAATTTAGTTGAGTTCAAGCATACCCATTTCACCTCTCAAAAACATGAACCGTTTCGCGTCGAGTGCTTTCGTTAGAATGTCGGCGATTTGATAGTCGGTTCCCACGTGTTCCAAATGTATATTGCCTTTATCCACGTGGTCTTTGAGGAAGTGATATTTGATGTCGATGTGTTTGGTCTTTGAGTGCATGACAGGATTTTCAGAAACCGCAATTGTTGATGTATTGTCGCAGTAGATGGGACAATTTTCTTCGATGATATCATAGTCCACCAATTGCTGCTTCATCCATAGTATTTGACAGCAACAACTTCCCGCAGCGATATATTCGGCTTCGGTTGTTGAGACAGATACTGAAGCTTGTTTCTTACTCGCCCATGACACAAGTCGATATCCGAGGAAATGACAAGTGCCACTTGTGCTTTTCCTATCAATAGTGCACGCTGCGTAATCCGCATCTGAATAACCTACAAGTTTAAAGTTCGAATCTTTGGTGTACCAAAGTCCAAGGTTAACAGTGCCAGAGAGATATCTTATAATACGTTTCACAGCAATTAAGTGTGCTTCTCTAGGGTCGGATTGATAACGAGCACAAACACAAACACTAAACATAATATCAGGCCTACTAGCAGTAAGGTAAAGGAGTGAGCCAATCATACCTCGATAGAGCATTTGATCAACACGTTTACCTTTTAAATCTTTGTCGAGTTTGTTGCCGGTGGCCATTGGAGTATCGTATGCTTTAGCGTTCTCAAGTCCAAACTTCTTGATTAAGTCCTTTGTGTATTTGGCTTGATTGATAAAAATGCCTTCACTCATTTGCTTGATTTGAAGCCCGAGGAAGAATGTGAGTTCTCCCATCATGCTCATTTCAAACTTGCTCTTCATTAGTTTCTCAAAACGCTTGCATAATAATTTATTAGTAGAACCAAATATAATATCATCAACATAAATTTGAACAAGTAATTTATGACCATTATGTTTGGCAATGAAAAGAGTTGTATCTATTTTACCGCGAGTGAAGCCATTTTCGATGAGAAACTTTGATAGTGTATCATACCATGCTTTTGGTGCTTGTTTGAGTCCATACAAAGCTTTTTGGAGTTTGTACACATGATTTGGAAATTGTGAATCTTCAAACCCAGGTGGTTGAGCAACATAGACTTGTTCTTGGAGTTCGCCATTTAGAAACGCACTTTTCACATCCATTTGATATAGCTTGAAGTTCTTGTGAGCGGCGTAAGCTAGAAATAATCTGATAGCTTCAAGTCTTGCTACGGGCGCAAAAGTTTCATCGTAGTCAATTCCTTCTTCTTGCCTATAGCCTTGTGCAACCAATCTTGCTTTGTTTCTCGTGATGATTCCATTCTCATCCATCTTGTTCCTGAACACCCATTTCGTACCAATCACTCCATGATCATTTGGTCTTGGAACTAGAGTCCAAACCTTACATCGTTCAAATTGATTGAGTTCTTCTTGCATTGCAACAACCCAATTAGGATCTTGGAGCGCTTCATCAGCCTTCTTCGGTTCAATTTGAGAGATAAAAGCAGTGTAAGCATCGAAGTTTGTAGCTCTCCTTGTACGAACACCAACTTGTAGATCACCGATGATATTAGCAATTGGATGACCTCTAACTTCACGAATTTCAGGAGGTAAGTTAGGTTGAGTCATAGTAACTTGAAGGTCTTCAATTGGTACATCTTCACCAGATTCAAAGTCATTGAAATTTGGGGGTTGAACTGGCTCAGAATTAAAATTTGGGTTTACACCAGATGCAGCAGTAGAAATAGGCGCGTGAGAGGAATCATGAGGTGCATCATTTGAGTGAGGCGCAATAGAGGATTCACCAGGCGCATTATACATTGGATTAGGCGCATTTGATGTAGATGGATTTCCTTGTGTTGATAGATTCTGATCTTGAGTGGGCGCAACATAAATAGGAGCACATGTATCATTTAGCTCAATAGAATCATCAGCAACATTTGGAGCCAAATGTGGCTCAAGGAGAGAATGTTCATCAAATGTAACATGTACAGATTCAACTATCACTAATGTAGTTCTATTAAAAACGCGAAAAGCTTGTTTGGCATACCCAACAAAAATACCTTCGTCGGCTTTGGCATCGAATTTACCTCTATGTTCGTTTTCGTTGTAGAGGATATAACATTTGCAACCAACGATCTTGAAGAATGCAATGTTGGGAGTTCTACCACGCCAAAGTTCATACGGAGTCTTGTTGTGAAGTTTGTTGATGAGGGAACGATTTTGAGTAAAACATGCAGTGTTGATAGCTTCTTCCCAAAAGTACTTAGGCAATTTAGCTTCAGCTATCATCGTCTTTCCCGCTTCAATCAACGTCCTATTCTTTCGTTCAACAATGCCATTTTGTTGAGGGACTCCGGCGGTTGAAAAGTTGTGATCTATCCCATGATCTTCACAATATCGAGCAACACCGTTGTTCTTGAATTCTGTTCCATTGTCGGATCGAACACTAATGATGTCATCTTCTTTTTGGGTTTGGAGCAGTCGAAATAAGGTGGTGAGAATATCATAACAATCATCTTTTGTAATCATCATCTCCACCCATGTATATCTTGAATAATCATCCACCACAACTAGAGTATACTTGTTTCTTCTATTACTTGCGGTGGTAACTGGTCCAAATAGATCAATGTGAAGCAGTTGCAAACATCTTGTAGTTGAAGGATTTGACTTGCTTGAAAATGACTGCTTCGGTTGTTTGCCAAGTTGACAAGCGGCGCACTTTTTGTCATGATGATCAGCAACCTTGGGAAGTCCTTTGACAAGATTATTCCTGCTGAGTTTAGATAGATACTTGAAGTTTAAGTGACTTAAGCGCTTGTGCCACAACCAACTATTTTCGTTCACACTTTTTGCTACAAAACAAAGATTAGTACTAGAGTTCATACTATGGAAATCAATAATATAAATATTTGTCTTACGATATCCCGTGAGTAAGATAGCTCCAGTTTTGCCATTCTTGATAAGACATTTCATTGAAGTGAAATGGCATTCTAATCCTTTGTCGCAGAATTGAGATATGGATAATAAGTTGTGCTTGAGCCCTTCGACGAGTGAGACTCTTTCAATGCACACTTTGTCTTTCTTGAGCTTTCCATATGCTACAACTTGACCTTTGTTATTATCGCCAAATGTTACGGAGGGACCTCTTTCTTCAAGGACATCTTCTAATAAGGATTCATCTCCAGTCATGTGTCTTGAACACCCACTATCGAGAATCCATTCATAATTTCTAGCTTTTGAAGATCCAGCCATGAAACAAAGAACCTGAAATATAGACATTTAAGCAGGTCCCCTTTATTCCTTTTGGGTCCTAGGGTTAGCAACTTTTGACAACCCACTCTTGCTTGACCTTAGGATCTTTACGTCCTTTGGCATTGGGAGTGAATCGCAAAAGGCATTCCACGGCCTTGTGTCCTGAACAATCACAAATGGAACAATGATGAAAGCCACCAATCACGTGAGTTTTCACAAACTCTTTACTTTTCTTGGGGATGGCATTCTTCTTTGGGTCAGATGAACTAGCCTTAACAAAATCTTTCTTTTGAAATTTTGGAGCGCTTTTTCTCGGAGGGCGCATAAGGCTAGGAGGCGCACGGCGATGAGGCGCGTGGCTCTTAGGCGCATAATGAGCACTCGGAGAAGGAGCGCGCCTATTTTCAAAAATGATTTTACTAGGAGATGGTTCATCTGTAGCTATATCTTTCCCATTAGCCTTCCCAAATTGCTTCGTTGGATAGACATAATGGAATGTTTGTCTCTTGACTTTTTCCTGTCCTTTACCCATTGAATTAGAATGTTTTTCCTTGGGAATTTCAAAAGTTTGTTGGTTGGTAAAATCACTCTCTCTTTCAGCACAGACATCACATTTAAAGTTGTCACTAGTTGATGAGAATCCCAAGCCACTTTTATCACCACTGACTTTTTGGGACTCAAATATATTCTCCATAGTGACACGAGAATTGGACCACTCATTTGTAATCTTTTTAAGATCAGTAATTTGAGTAACTAATTCATCGTTTTGAACTTTAAGAAGTGAGTTCTGTTCTGTTAGAAAAGTGTTTTTATCAGTAAGAGGAGTCATGCTCTTTATCTGCTCCTTAAGGAGGGTGAGTTCAGATTTAAGTAGAGATTTCTCGGTCTTAAGCTGAGAAATTTCATCACATGATAGTGCTAAAGCTTCCTTCATACTATCAAATCTAGTGATTACCTTTTCGGCCTTCTTGAACAATTTTTCTTGTTCAGCAATCACTTCATCATCATTAATTTTGGAGATTGGAGCAGTTGGTTCAACCTGTGGTCTAATCTATGCTCCTTTTCTCAATTTTTTCCTTGCTCCAAGATCACATCGTGAGAATAACAATCCACCATCGTTTTGAGCCGGAGTGAGAAATCCTTGTTCAACGAGCTCGCTGATGGTTGGTCCTTTCTTCTTTTTCACTTCTTGAGAACCTGCAGATTTCTTGATAGGTTTATTCAAGGCATTCATATCGGGAACATCCTTGGAGAAGTCATCATCAGAATCATAAGCATCAACTTCATCATCATTTGCCATCAAACAAACGATTCCATCATCGGAATCTTCATCGCTCTCATCGGAGTCTGTTTCAATCCAAGTGTTGTGCTCATTTGCTGGTGCTTCTTCTTTAGCAACCATTCCCTTGTGACGAGTGAACTTGGGAGTGAATTTGGGAGTATGGATGCTCTTCTTCTGCATATATTCAAATTTGGGGATCGGGCAGCTTGATGCAAAATGTCCGGGTTTCCTGCAATTAAAACAAACAAGATCTTCTTTTCTTTTTGAATCGCTGCTCCTTGTAAACTTTTGAGGAGCTTTGCTGGTAGATCCTTGAAATTTGTTGGTTGAGCCGGGTCTTGAGAATTTTCTGAACTTTTGAAATTTCTTTACAAATAAATCGAAGTCTTCATCATCCATGTCTAATAGCTCAGAAGTGGAAAATTTGGGATCGGAACTTTTCTCATCTTGTACAGGCGCAGGAACAGGCGCAGGTGCAGGCGCAGTTTCTCTGTGCGCCACCATAGCCATAGATTTTGATTTTCCTTCAGTTTCGCTAATTCGCTGAAGTTTGAGTTCGTAAACTTTGAGATTTGCATAAAGGTTCCTTAATGTCCATACATCTAAAGTTCCAGCGTCTTCAAGAGCGCTAGATTTATGTAGGTATCTTGATCCAAAAGCTTGTAGAAAATTTACATTCAAATCTTTGTTAGTAAACTTCATGCCAAGTGAAATACATAGATTGATAATTTCACAGTAGCGTTCATAAGTTTGCCTCAAGTTTTCACCGGGGAGTTTAGAGAAATTGTTGAATCTCTTTTGTACTTCGTATTTCCTGTTCTCATTGCAGACGGTGTCTCCTTCAATATGCTCTTCAATAGCATCCCATAGCTCATTAGCAGTAGCACAATGCATGACTTGTTGTTTCATAGCCGTGCTTAGAGTGCTTAGAAGAATGTTTCTTGCTTTGCCATCATTTGCAACTCTTCTAATTTCTTCCTCAGTCCATTCTTCCCTTGGTTTCTTGACGGTTGGTTGAACAGCATTTGTGCGTGGATTTGGATTCGCCTTCATCGGAATATAAGGTCCATAAACGACGGTGTCATGGAGCCTTTCATCGATTGAGTTGAGATGAGTCAATATGCTGAATTTCCACACGTCAAAATGATCTTCATCAAAGACCGGAACGTGAGTGTAGTTTGTAGTTGCCATAGGTTTTGAGTTTGCCATTTAGAATCGGCACCCAAGCTGTTAAGCTTGAAAAACGAAAAATGTTTTATAAAGGTGTTTGCTCTGATACCACTTGTTGGTCCCAAAGGGCAACAAGGGTATGAAAAATAGCTAGAGAGGGGTGAATAGCTGTTTTAAAATTCTTTTCGTACCCTTGATAAACTCAATTTCAAATGTGCACTTTATCAAGTAAGCGTTATGAAATGCGCCTAAGTGAGTGAGTGAAATGCACAGCGGAATTTAGTAATGAAAATAGGCGCAAAGTGTGATAAAGGGGCGCACACACACTCTAAGTATTTTGGCTCAAAGTGGTTGAAATAAGGAACTAAGGCAAATGAAATAACAACACAACACAATTCAGATCAAACAATCTACAATGAGTAAACAAGCAAATAGTGAGTGAAAATAACTTGAAAGTAAATGACAAGATAATAACACAAGCTATTTGGAGAGGTTCGATCAATGAAAGATCTACGTCCTCTACCAAGATGGTTAGTCTTGGATTTCTAATGGAGATCTTATATAATGAGTGAGTGTTACAAATTACAACTTTTGAGCTTCTACACTAACTCAAGATCTAATATTCTATGAATGAACAAATCCAAAACAATAACCGGTGTATCTCTAAAAGATGGATCTAAATGATCAAACTTAAAGAGGTGCGTGTGTGAATTTAGTATCAAGGCTCTTTAGATCTTTATGATTTTGAGCACAATGAAACTAAAGTGTTATAGCTTGAAGATCTGGGCTAAGGATGAAGGTATGAAGATGTTCTTGAGGAAATCTGGAAAAACGAAGGCAATCTTCAAATCTTCAACAAATGCTTTGAGAGAGAAATTCTTGAAGTTCTTAGCAAAACTCAGCAACTTCAAAATGTTGAAGTTATGTGGTATTTATAGTGAACTTCAAAAAACTAGCCGTTGGAAATCCTTGTGGATAAGATGAGCTGTCGCTCGTTGATTGGAGCATGCATATATTATGGCCATTTTGACACTCAACATAAATGTGACCGTTATGGACACGTGTCAACAGATTAGGCGCATATGCATCTTTTAACCACCGTTGGATCATTGGCGTAATTTGAATTCTCTTCAAGTCTTTGAATCTTCAATAAATCACTGAGTGTTGAATAAACACTTTGAGGCGCGTGAGCCAGAGGAGCGCATGGCGCATTAAAAACATTAGAGGCGCATGAGCTATAATCTAGGTGCATGGTTGTTGCGCGTGATCAAGAGGCGCATATACTTTCACAGGCGCGTATGAGTAGCGCGTGAGCAAATGGAGCGCATGGCGCATAGGTGCATGGCGCATAAGCGCTGGTCACTGGCCAAACTCAGAATGTGATTTTTCTTGAATCTTGATCTTCTTGCCCTATTTTCTAATCCTATTCTATAACAATGGACACCTAAAAAATGAAGTATAAATACTTCTTACATGTGGGTCTAAAGTCCATGAAATAAACTTAGTGATGGATCAATCAAATCTAATAAAATCCTTATTACATTAAACTGAGATATATGTGGGCATACCGAACACAAACCATCCGTGCGGATTGGTTGGGTGGCTCCCAAACCATCCGTACGGATCCTTCCAGCAGGATCCAGTTTTCCCCGTTTTTATGTGCCTTATTCAATCCGTTCTATTGTGTGTGGCCCAATAGGATTATACTAAGTTGGCAACGAGTCCGAACGAGTCAGAACCCATAAGTCATAAACGGACTCTAGCAAGCCATTATGACTACCCAATTAGTATAACTTTGAAAGCCCAAAGTAACCTTATAGAACATATCACAATCCCTTTGTCACACGATATCATATTGGACATAAGTCATGGTCCACGTCAACTTATGTTGTCCAATGCTTTCTCGATCTCGAGTAGATTGATATGAGCAAATAACATTGAACGCTTCAATTCATTTAGGTACGGCCGTACACTATTATCAATCTCACTCATCGAGTGGCCAAGCAGATATCTTTCTTGAGAGAGGGACAAATCCCATCTTGACTTATCATTCTTCCCTACAGGAATCCGATTATGCCAATCGTATCCTTTATAACCACCCGGTTAGGGGTAGCGTTTGAGTACGTCAAACATAATGTTCATCATGTGGAAGACTATGATAATCTCAGGTCTAAGGATAAATGATATAACTATTATGAGATTTAATTATGACATTTGACCATGACATAAATCTCATAACGGGTCTATCCAGTACTTGTCCTCCAACATGTACCCACAAGTTTAATCCGCATCCTATACGCTATAATCATCATATGATTATCCATTAAACTCATGCTAGCCCTTCATAAGTGCTAGGGACAATGATCATTATAATAAATATGCAAAAGATATAATAATCAGGTTAGTTATCTCTATAACAATGAAGCTATGATATAACGCATAGGCCTTTCTCAAGGGCCCAGGGCATAATATCCAAAAATCTCCCACTTGCACTAGGCCCAATCAACGCGTATCCAATACCCATTGAGCTTAGTTATGATCTCCATCATAATTGCAAACGAGCTTATGTAGGATAATTATCCTTGTTATTATTATGAAGTATTTTGCATATTTTGACATCTCCCATCT
The DNA here is from genome assembly GCA_026119855.1 of Campanula takesimana. Taxonomy (NCBI): domain Eukaryota; kingdom Viridiplantae; phylum Streptophyta; class Magnoliopsida; order Asterales; family Campanulaceae; genus Campanula; species Campanula takesimana. The sequence continues at coordinate 1,122,440 of JAOWBW010000293.1, forward strand.
TTGACGATTTCTCGAGTAAGATAGAAATGTCTGAGTATATGTCTAGATAAGATATTAGTCCCTTGACTTGTGTAATAACAATTATTGACACAATGAAGGTACATTAAATTAGTGACACTAGAAATGATTTCTAGTTTACTAATTAGAATCTTAATCTTAACTTTTTCTAGTTGCATCCCATGCGACTAGATACTCAACCTTTTGTAGAATAGTAATGGTATACTTAGAACTCTTCTAACACCATTATTAAACTTAGACATGTATTTATACTACAATATTTATCTTTGATGGTTTCTAAGAATGCATCTTTGTAACTATTTACAGGATCATCTTATATTTCATCAAAGATCAAGAATGCATCCTTTAGTTCTTCTAAAGTACTTAAGGATGTTTCTTAACTTAGTGACTTTCACTAGGATCCGATTGGTATTATCTCATCATACTCCAAGTATATGAGACATCCGGTCTTAGTACATTAGCATGGCTTACATGATAGATCCAATTGCCAAAGCATATGGAATCATAATCATGTACTCTTGCTCATTAGACTTTCACAAGTAACCTCTGTAAGAGTCTTGCATAGTGAACCTTTCACTATATTGTCAATATTAGTACTTTGACTTTAACAAATCAACCTTTTAGATTTATCTCCATAAATCAGTCCAAGGATGTAGGCGGCTTCATCCAAGTCTTTCATTTAGAAACTCTTTCAAAATGGTTTATATGTCAACCACATATATATGACTAGGAATAATATTACGCTCCCACTAAATTTATTGTAATCACAAGTCTCATCTTTGATGAATTCAAACTCTTTGAATACTTCATCAAAATTAAATTTCACTCCAAGTAGTTTGCTTCAATCCATCTCATGAATTTCTGCAACTTGCATATTTTATTAGAATCTTATGGATCAATCAAAACTTTTAGGTTGTATCAAACACATCTTAAAGTATGTTCCTGTTAATGAATGCTATTTTGATATCCGTTTGTCATATTTCATATTCAAAATATGAGGTCATAACAATAAGAATTCTAATAATATTAAGCATGACTACAGGTGATAAAGTTTCATCATAATCGACATTATGAATTTACTTTTCTCAATTAGTCTTGTTTAATCAATATACACTTTTAGATTTTATGACTCCAAGTCATTGATCTAAATCCGGAGCGGACTTTGCATCTTGATAGGTAATAGGTCAATCATTCGCAATGATATTTTCCTAATTGCTTTCTATTACGAGAAATCAATATTTCTTGTTATAGATAGTATCCTATCATTTATGCAAATAACTTTGTGTATACTTGAACGGATTTCTACAACTCCTTGTGAAACTTTGTTCAATCTTCCATCTTAGATTCTATGTCATTTTCTAGGTCTCGAACTCTTCGAGATACATTTTACTCCCACTAGTTTTTTAGAGATAAACGATTTATCTAGAAAGTGCTATTTAGAGTAACAAACGATTTGTACTCTTTAAAGGGTGTAAAATTAATATCATTAAGATATCCCATAAAATACATTTATTAGATTTAGGTGTGATTTTGTCCAAGACAAACTTTTCTCAAAAGTATCACATCACAAATCTTTTTGAAAGACAAACCAAGTTTTCTTTCATTCCATATCTTATATGGTATAACGAACCTCCTTAGACGAATCTCAATTTAGTGTAAGCGCAGCTGTTTCCAGCACATAATCCAGAAGGATAATTAAAGATCAGTTTGACTTATTATGAGATGAAAAACTGTGTTTTACAGATAATCTGTAAACTTCTGGAACATCATCCGTACGGCTGCTGTTTCCAGATTCTGTTTTTCTTAAATTGCAGACTTTCTGCCGATTTCTCATCGAGTCCAAGGCTCAAATATTCATTACTTTGATCTAATCAGAGTACATCAATACTTTTTCCATGAGGCGTTGAAATCCTTTCTAGCATTGTTACTTTAATAAACTACATACATCAAAATGTATAAGTTCAAAAGAGTAATTCCTCTTACTACTATTAGTAAAAGATGTCTTGATCAATTTCTAAGATTCACATCTACCACATGATTCGAAATCATATGAATTTAAAAGTCTGTCCCATGGAATTTTAGATATGTGTTTCTTATCATTTGATATAGGCATTAATGCTTTAAGAATGTAACGCTTACATGCTTAGATTCGGATTTCCTTTATTTACGTTTATACTCATTATTTTGTTCTTCCAAGATAAGGATGTTAAGTCCCATTATATGATTAGCAATACAATAAGGCAAGTCATATTTAATGGAACACTTTCTTATTCGAAATAAGAAATATCCATAATCTTGTAATGAAGAAACCAAAATAATATTTCTACTTAAAATAAGAACATAGCACCATTTGTTCAAAACAAATATGAACTTATTAGGTAAAGACACTTCGCAAGTTCCTATGAATAATGTTGCAACCATTGCATCATTATTGCCACATAGGTTAATCTTTACCTTCCTTAAGTAGAATTTTAACATAAATACTTGAAGTGGTAGTCCAACTACCCTTCCTTTTGATATTTTAATTCAAATTGTAATTTCTCCAACGGTCAATCCTATTGCCAAAGTAGAAATTACTTTCTTTGGATTTTAGGTTTTAGCCACAAATATTTCTTTTAGGCTTGACAACTCTTGTCTTGCCTTTATCTTAAATCCTTGTCCTTATTAACCTTCAGAGTTTGAGAATGTTTCCATTTGATATTAAGACATAGCACTTTAAACATCGAATGTCGCTTATGAATTAATACCAAATCCGTTGTTAGTTCCAAACTAACTTGATTATCAAGCCAACTAAGGTAATTAATATGTCTCTCCATGTTCAAAACATGAGAACTTATTAATATACCTTTCATTCACAACATGAATGTTAGGTTCTTAATCAATTTCAAACTTTATTTGCCTTTCTTGCTTGTAGGAACGCTTTCTACGTGATTGCTTATCAAATAAGCATCCATGTGTTTCAGATACTTCTAAAGTTCTAAACATATGGTAGCAAGTCATAAGACAATTGACATCTATAGAATCATCCACATGTTTCTAATAAATGTCTTTGTCCATCCTTAAGAATTAGGTTTCTTAGAAATAGGATTTATTAAGAATTCATAACTTCCGATCTTGCTTTAGAACAATTCTTAAGCTCATGACTAGGTCATGGAAGTTAATCTTATTCTTCTTAAAGTGGGGTCAATTGCAGTAATTATACATGATTATAGTTTAAGACATTCTACGAAATATTCAAATAAATATTGTTAGTACCCGACCTGAAAATGAGTTTATTAGGACTTTCCCGAAAATACAAGGACTTTATAGGAATTAGAAACCTTGCAAAGACTTGTTCCGGAATCCCGAAATACCTCATTTATGACAAAATCTATCAAAATAGGTAATAAATGGTTTCCTTAAAACCATGCAGAAACCCTAGCTTGAAAATTAAGTCAGCCAGCAACGATGGCCACGCGGCCACATTCGCCCAAGCTCCAACCTTGGCCACGCGGCCAACGTCGCCGCCGCCCTCCATCTTGGCCACGCGGCCACATCCGCTCCGGATGATCCTGACCGTCAGATCTCTCCATCAGTTTCCTATTTAAAGACCTCCCTTGCCTCATAATTGGGGAGATCCGAATTTGAGAGTTCTTAAACACAATTTTGCTCTCTAATTAGCATTCAAACCTCCAAGAAGATCAAGGTTTATTTCTTGCCAACATAGGTAAGTTTTCTAACTTATTTCTTCACGTTCTTGCATTATTTCTAATGTAGATCTTTAATATTCATGTTCTTGCATGTTTATTCATAGTTTCTTCACATGCTTCGCATGTTCATTCATATGTTCATATATGTTCTTCATATGTTTATCGTGTTCATAGATTGAAACCTTATTTATGCTATATTTAGGGTTGCGATCTTCATGTTTGCATGTTATTTCATACCCGATGATGATCTAGGGTTCATCGACCCAATGATGATCTAGGAAATACTTCTAAACCCTAATCTTTAGGTAATTCCCCCCTCATTATGCATAATCCCGATTCTTCTGCCTATTCTAAATTCTTCTCGAACTACGCTGACCTGAGCTTCTCACATTGAGAGGAACGTAGGCAATCTTCGGATCCGGTCTCAAACACTAACATACTACTAACACATTCATCATGATAGAAAGACCGATCATTCGGGCAATAGGAGTGATAACGTTCAATATTCTTCTCTTGTTGTAATTTGACCCCCGAACCCCACCCACTAAAAATGCTTTTTTCAATGTTTTGGCTTTAATTAAAACGGCGTGGCGACTCTCATAATTTTAATGTTACTATGAATATTCCCAAATTCAAACACACGTATTCACAGTGGCGACTCCGCTGGGGACTGCTTTGAAACTTTTTCAAACTTAGTGGGTCTAACTTTCGTCACATCATGATGCTTGCCATGTTTACACATGCACACACTTGCCATGTTTACACATGCACACACCTGCCATGTTTAGACATGCACACACCTGCCATGTTAAACATGCACACACCTGCCATGTTTACACATGCACACACCTGCCATGTTTACACATGCACACAACTGCCATGTTTACACATGCACACACCTGCCATGTTTACACATGCACACACCTGCCATGTTTTCACGTGCCCCCTACAGTTAAGCCATGTTTACACATACACCCGCGCACTCCGCCATGTTAATACTCGTACCTTGTACCTTGTACCATGTACCTTTGTTATTTTCGCCTTAGTATTAGGGTCAAACAAAAATCTGCTATGCTCCCTTGTACATTATTTTCCTTCTCCTGCATTGCATTGCATAGCATCATTCAAACATTCAAAACTTCTCTCTTTTCTCCTTAAAAAGAATTAGTTTCTTGCCACACACTACCACTAGTCCGTGTCAGCACTGCACAGGTCCCTACTACCCGGAGTATTCGATGTGCAGGAATTTGTGCGCTACTGCCTCACATTTTTCGAGTCACTCGTCTACTCCACTCACCGTGTACGTTCCGCGAGCGGTGGGAACCTTTAACCTAACCCGTGTCAACCCACACATAGAGATTAGGACACTCCTCGGACCACCCATTTAGGATGTAAATAATGCAAAACTTTTCGCAAAATAAAATGTGCATTGCATCTAGGCGACCTCTAAGGTCCATCGCTCATCCGTTGGGCCATCATTGCGATCCATTTGGGTCTACCCTTCACCTTCGACCGCCTAGGTCAACCTTCTCAACCTTTGACCGCCTAGGTCAACCTTCTCAACCTTTGACCCCCTAGGTCAACCCTTACCAACTTTTGACCTCCTAGGTCAACCTTATCCGCCTGTGACCCCTTAGGTCAACCTTTGACCTCCTAGGTCAACCTTTGACCACCTAAGTCAACCTTCTCAACCTTTGACCCCCTAGGTCAACCTTTGACCGCCTAGGTCAACCCTCTGAACCTTTGACCTCCTAGGTCAACCTTTGACCCCCTAGGTCAACCTTATCAACCTTTGACCGCCTAGGTCAACTTTATCTACCTTTGACCCCTTAGGTCAACCTTTGACCCCCTAGGTCAACCCTTACCAACTTTTGACTTCCTAGGTCAACTTTATCCGCCTCCGACCCCTTAGGTCTACCCTTAACCTCCTAGGTCAACCTTATCACCTTCGACCTCTTAGGCCAACCTTTGACCCCATAGGTCAACCTCATCCGCCTTTGACCTCTTAGGTCAACCTTTGACCCCCTAGGTCAACTTAATCATCTTTGACCTCTTAGGTCAACCTTTGACCTCCTAGTTCAACCTCATCCTCCTAGGTCAACCTTTGACCCCCTCGGTCAACATTATCACCCGTTGACCTCTTAGATCAACCTTTGACCTCCTAGGTCAACCCAATCACCTTCGACCTCTTAGGTCAAACTTGGACTCCTAGGTCAACCTTATCCGTTTTCGACCTCTTAGGTCAATCTTTGATCCCATAGGTGAACCCAATTACCTTTGGTCCTAACCCGATTTGGTCAAACCTTCATCTTGACCCACCTAGGTCATTATTTGACCCACCGTCGTCCAGACCAACCTAGGTCAACCCGTTTAGGTCCACACACCATCCTTGACCCATTTTGGTCAACTTGTCCATCTTAGGTTAAAACTACCCCTTCACCTTTGACCCGTCAAGGTCACCCCGTGACCCACTTAGGTCGACTTACCTATCTTGGATCCATCTAGGTCAATCTCCAACCTTCCTTAGTCCACCAACCCGAATAGGTCAACCTTAGACCCGCTTAGGTCAGACCATGTCTATCCCGCTTAGATCATCCCATAGGCAAACCGCTACAACCCGCTATCTTGATTCATTCACCATATAGGTCAATCCAACCCTTCTCATTTAGGTCGACCTATCCTTTACCCATCTAGGTCAACCCACCATTATCGTCGCATCCTAGCTTGAACCATTTCTTGTCTCAAACCTTAGGTCAAACCTTAGGTCAAATTTAGGTCAAACCTTAAGTCAAACCTTACCCGATTCCTATAGGTCTTCCTCACCCATGCTTGACTAAAGACCGAGTCATATCCCTCTTTTTGACCCCTATAGTCATCTCTCGCCTCTTTTTAAAAGTCTAACTTGACTCGAACTACGGCGACCTGAGCCTCTTATTATGTGGGACCTCTCCCTCATGGTAAGGGGAACGTAGGCAACTTCGGCCCGGTCAAACTTTCAAATTCTTGTCAAAAATGCATTTTAAAGTGTGGAGACCGACTCTTTTCCAAAAGTGATTTTATAACGATGCCTTTTCATTAATTATAAATCTAAGCTCAATTCAAAGACATAATTCCCCCACAACTATTGTAGATCCTGCATCATGTCTGTTGAAAGGAACATCGAAGTTGCAAATGAAGCTATTACCCAAGGGCTCGAGACAAAAAAGCTTCGTGTTCTATCCATGCTTACACAGTATGGAGCCGCAGTATAGGTATAGGTATAGCGAGGGGCTGCTTATGGAGCCCCGTCCGGTAAGCGATTGCAGCAGCTCTATCTCCCGGCACAATCGCAGCCGTCTTGTCATGGTCGCTGCCATGTTTCTGCGATCTTCTATGAAATTATTGAATTTTGAAGTTGATGTGAGGCGAGCTCACTCACTCTTTTGATTTGGAATCACCAATACTGATCTCAATGAGCAAGCGCTCCATTTCGAGACCATCCTCAACGAGCAAGCAACCCTCTTCCGGACCGCTCTCGACGAACAAGAAGCCTACTTTGAGACTGTCCTCCTCAAGCAAGTCGACCGCTTTCAAAAAGAGATGTGCAAGGCTCTAAAGGACACCGAGAAGCGCCTTCACTCTGATATTTATTCCATTTATGATTACCTCGGCCGAGTTCTCCCTCTTGCTCAATTTCAACACCCGTACGCTCCTCAAATGTATGGGCCATCACAGATTTCCCCCGTTGGGATGCCTCCTAAGACTACTCATCAACGACAGGTACCGGTACCTAAACCACCCTCAAAGACAGTTCGGAAGGACGAATGCGAGTACAATGACTTGGGTATGCCGTTAGCCAAACTTTTCAAAAGTCTAGTTCAAGCCAGCAAGTTGTCTCATTTGTTCAACTATGAACCAAGTAGGGAGAAGCAAGGCTTGGATCCCTCCAAACACTGCCAATACCACCAGTACATTGGGCATGACACCGAAGATTGCCTCCAATTGAGGAGAAAGATTCAAAGCCTCATTGACAGCGGAGCCATCACCCGCCGACGGAATACATGGGCATGGGCAAAAGAGGAAATTGGGGCTACCTCCTTTAAATAAAAGAAAAGAAAAGGGTCATTCAGTCTTTGTAGGTTCTAGAGTGTCCTTAGTCAAAAGTCCACCTTGGACGATTTTTTTTTCTTTAAGTAAAAGTCCACCCCGGACTAGTCAGTTTAAATCTTTTAGTTTCAATAAAAGGGTCTTTATTTCTTTTCTTTTCTCTCTAGACTTGAGACATAAGCTTGCATATATCAATTTCATGAAAATTGTCTTATTCACCATTTTCGCTTGATTGCTATATCTTTATATGATGAATTAATCTTAATCTTACTCATTAATGACGACTCATTAAAAGGTAAATGGACCCACAAACCATTCACATAACTAAGTAAACGATTAATCTCAAAATAACAAATGATTCGATCAATTGGGATGAACGAATCACTTTCTCTTCTCTCTACATTCTACCCCCATACACTCTCTCTATACACTCACCCCTTGTACACACTTCATGTACACTCTCTATATACACCTTCTCCCATGCACTATCCTCATACGCCTCTCATCCCACCATTAGACCCCTTTTTATAAGGTCGTGACAAAGAAATGGACTGCGGTTGCTCATCATTAAATAGACATCCATGCTGTCACAATTTAAAGGGTGGGTTTGTTCCCTTCATGAGTACTACATGCCGTTACACTGGGGCTGTCCGTATTCCATCGCAAATGTAAGAAAAGTGCACGAAGTCATTCATGCCATTAATTGGTGCACGTGATAATCCAATGGAGCTCTACCGGTGAAAATCAAGGGGCTAGGATGCCCGCCGCCAGCAAAAGGCCGCTTGAACTATAAGGAAGCTACCTCGCAATCGAGAGAGGCGAAAGCAAACTAGGGGCTTGTCTTGCCCAATGTTTCATGTAAAAATATAAAAAAATATATATATGGCTCGCTAGGTTGAAACCCAAAAGGGCGACCTAAGCAAAAGTTAGAGCATTGCACAAAAAGAAGCCCGCTAGGTTGAAAACCCGAAAGGGCGGCCTAGGCAAAAAAAAGGGTGTGCACAAAGAGATAGAATAAAAAAAAAATAAAGAAAAATAGAAGGGGCTATCACCATAGAAAAGTAAAAGTCCCATTTTATTTTCACTTCAAATGTTCTATTTTTCTTTCTTTCCCTACAAAGAAGATTAACGCGGTAGCAGCAGCCATGACAACTACAATGGAGCAATCCACCGTAATGAGCTGCAATGAAGCAATCCAAAGCAACAAGCTACAACGGAGCAACCTATCGCGACAAATGAACCTCATACTCAAACCCAACTCCATCATCAACCAGGATATCCCCGAACTACGCGGACCTGAGCTCCTCACCTTGAGGAGAACGTAGGCAACCTTAGGGTCCGGTCCAAAATATACACAACCCACCTCGTAGCCAATTTTCCTTCTCTTCTCTCTTGCCTCATATTTCTACTCCTGACTTCTTCACTCACAATTGATCAAAATATTTATTAATTTGAGGCTACTTGTTTAACAATTAACCATAACTCATTAACTAATCAACGAGGTCCATTCTCGAGCAATCAAATGAGAATCTTGAATAAAACAATTTTCAAATGTCTCGACAAGTCTTCTGTTCTACAATCTAGGAAAGAGCTAAACACTTACTTTCTGTCAAGCAGGGGCTTCCTTCCTTTTATATACACTCAATTGTCCAAAGAGTCAAAATGCGAGTACTATCTCTCTCTCCCTCTCACTATCACCAAAATGCCCCCGCATGTTTAAACAATTATTTTTCCTTTTTTGAGTCAACTGAATGATTTTCAAAAAAAAAAAAAAAAAAAAAAAAAAGATGACGCAAAAGAGATGCCCGCTAGATTGAAAACCCGAAAGGGCGGTCTAGGCAGAAAAAAGGGTGCGTCTTAAAGGAGGTAGGATACCCCGCTCTACACCCTTATCGAACTGGGGCTTCCCCAACAGAATGGGTCGACTATGCGCTTTCTCGGAGAACACCGGAGCTTCAACAAAGAAGGACATCCCTCATCGCCGAGCTCGGCACATGACGAACACTTTGAATTTGTTAGAATCATAACTAATTATAAGGCATCTTTATAAAATCATAACACTTTCAAAAGTATTCTCTTCCCTGACACTTTGTTTATAAACCCGCACTCTCGGTCTCCACAAAATTGTAAAAACATCCTCGATCCATCTGAGACCCATCTCCGTGATTCTTGAGTTGACTTGGTCCTTTACCCTATCTCCCACACTTTAGGAGATCCCTAGGCCTAAACCCTCAACTCTCTAGGTCCCAAACTTACCTGATCCAAAACCTCGAGCCTACCCGGTCAGTCTTACCTAGGCACCTTAGGTCCCGAGCCTACCCGATCAGTCTTACCTAAGTTACACCATAACTCCTTAGGTCTCGAACCTACCCGGTCAGTCTTACTTAGGTTACACCATATCCCCTTAACACCTTAGGTCCCGAGCCTACCCGGTCAGTCTCACCTAGGTTACACCATAACTCCTTAGGTCCCGAACCTACCCGGTGAGTCTTACCTAGGTTACACCATATCCCCTTAGCTCGACCCTCCACAAGTTTGTAGCATGATTCCTTAGGCCTCAAACCGGTTCTATCCAAAACCTCAAGCCTTAAACCAGTCTACCTAATCCAAATTCTTAGAATGACCCATTAGGTCCCGAACCTACCGGTCTCGAGTCTACCTGATCTCTTAGATCCCAAACCTACCAATATATATTCATCCATACCATGTCTAAAACCATGTCTCTCTTATCCTCTTAGGTCCAACCTCTTAGGTCTACATAGTCTAACCTGTGGAGCAATCCCTGAGATCCCAAGACCATTCGAGTCTACCAAACACCTACCTTTTAGGTCTCTAGAATATCTGATCCATACCTTAGGCCTCAACCCCTAAACCTTTAGGTCACAAGACTTTATACCCTTTTAGGTCTCTCACCTTACATCTCCACCCTTTGGACTCTTTAATTCCCAAGCCTACTTGGTCCGACTAAAAGCGACACATCTACGTCTCCCGACTCCCGTCATGTCCAAGCCATGACCCTACCACTCTTAAACCTACCAAGTACCAACCTAGTGTCACTCATTAGCCTCAAAAGACTTCCTAGTCTGACCTTCAACCCCTTAAGGACTCTAACCTACTTAATCCAAGTCGAGTCCAAACCTCGAACCTACGCGATCCTCTCCTCAAACTCCATGAATCTCAAACATCGATCCCCCAACGAGCCTAAACCTCGAACTTGCTCAAGCGTATAGGATCTTCTGCGTACCGCGCCATGCCATAGACCCGTCCGGTCAGAACTCGTGCGCTTAACACCTTTGGGGTCCCATCCCTAGCCTACCTTCACAATCGCTGAACGAGCTTGGTCACGCGCAATGACCTCTAAGACAAACTTAGGTCCTAAGCATACCCAATCCAACTTAGGCACCTATTGTACTCGAGCAAATTCTTGGACACTCAATCCATTTACCTAAAGCGCCAACATGGTCACATGTCCAGACCCATTTCTCGCACATGGCTCACACCTAGCACACCTTAGAGCCCAAACCCGACATGCGTATTAGGTACTAGGATCATCCAATCCCAATCCATTGCTCCTTGGCCGACCTCAAGCCTTCTTGGTCCTAATCCATAACGCGGTTTCTCTAGGACAAAAGACTTACCCGCTTGAAAGCCTTATGTCCCAACGCTACCCTGCCTAGCCTTCGATCTCCTAGATCTCACGCCTACCATTTCATTAGGCCCCGGTCTCCTTAACACATGTCTGAGTCTTACCCTAGCTAAACCCTAGAACTTTAGCCTAGGTCTAATCTATCGAGCCTATCCAGCCATGAGGTATCAAGCTCATTTTCCCCAAACCGCAACACTCTTAGACCTCAAACTTGCTCGGTCTAAACCAAGACAAACCTTCAAATGCTTTCGGTCTCCAAACCCTAGCCTTAAACCTAGGTAAACACATTCTCTAAACCCTAGCCTCAAGCCTAGGTAGTCATATCATTCTCTCTGAACCCTAGACTCAAGCCTAGGTAATTACATCCTTCTTAAACCCTAGCCCCGAGCCTAGGTAGTTACATCCCTTCCAAACCCTAGCTTAGAGCCTAGGTATTTACACCCTTCCTAAACCCTAGCCTTGATCCTAGGTAGTCACATATCCTCTCTAAACCCTAGCTTTAAGCCTAGGAAACCACAACATCCCCTTTAACCCTAGCCCAAGTTCTAGGGAATTTCCAAAGCCCCGCATGCAACATCATTTCCAAATTCCCGAAACCCTAGTCTCGAAACCTAGGAAATTTACAATCTTAATCCCCCGTCTTATTGAACCCTAACCCAAAACCTAGGATACAATGCCCTGTCCAAAACTTAATCAACCCTAGCCTCAAACCTAGGAAGTCGCGTTCTCCCCAAACCCTAGCCTCGAGCCTAGGTAGTCGCATTCGCTCTAAACCCTAGCCTCGAGCCTAGGTAGTCGCATTCGCTCTAAACCCTAGCCTCAAGCCTAGGTAGTCGCACTCTTTCTAAACCCTAGCCGCAAGGCCTAGGAGACTATATCCTCACTAAACTCTATCATCGAGCCTAGGATTCAACATTCCCTTCAAACCCTAGTCCTAGACCTAGGAAATTCCTTCACCTTAGTCTCAAAATATAGGAAGTTTACAGTCCTTAGCCTTAAAACCTAGCCTAAAGCCTAGGTTACCACGAACATTTCCAAGCCATAGTCACCAATCCCGGAAAATGGTGAACCCTAACATCAAGCTTAGTGGACCTTCCACAAAAGCAATCCCTCTTCCCAACGGTCCATGGTCTCAAGCCTAGGAAGTCACAACCTTTCCAACTCCCAGCCTTATGTCTAAAAGCCAACGCCTTTGCAACCTCTGAGCCTACCACAACTCCAAGCCCTAGCCTCCTAGACCTAGGAAATTCCTAAACCCTAGTCCCAACCCTAGGAGAGTCATGGTCCTTAAAACACCAGTTTCCGAACCCTTGTTCGAAACCCTAACATCTAGGAAGTTCCCAAACCTCAACCTTTCCAAGCCCTAGCACTAAGCCTAGGATAGAATACTCTCCTCATACTTAAATGAACTCCAATCCCTAGCCCATAAGCCTAGGAAACCCACATTATCTCCAAGACATAATCTAAAGCCCAAGAAGCCGTGACATCTTTGGCATCCCTATCTCAAGATTAGGAGATCACCATCTTCCTTATTCCCTTTCCTTAAAAAGCCTTAGGTCCTACCTCTAGGCAACCAAGAAAAATTTCCCTTACCTAACACCTTGGTCTCAATGGCTCGTAGCCTCATTCCCTCCTAAATTAGGATAAGCGGAACCCAGATCATGTTTCCCATATTAGCAACTCCCCGAGAGCCCATCTCCTTCGCGTCTCCCTAAAGGTCCTTTGCCCTTGTGACTCACCAAAGAGTCCCTTGTGACTCCCCGAGAGTCTATCACCTTTGTGACTCCCCAAGAGTCCATCACCCTTGTGACTCCCCGAGAGTCTATCACCTTTGTGACTCCCCGAGAGTTCATCCCGTTTGCGACTTCATAACAGTCCATCATTTTTGCCTCCGCATGTAAAATCCCATTTTTACCCCTGACATGTTTCATCCATTGTAGGTGCCCTTAACGCTATTTTGACTGATGTTCGTTATTTTTGGGTACGGGAAGCCTCTTAAAATTTCCATTCTTCACCGAATATTTTCTTAGAATTCGTATGGTTGTAGAGACTTCGGAGCCTCTATGACATACGCATCCTAGATCGATCGCGATTAGCGGAAGCCTCGGTGTTTCTGTTTGCGAGAGATCCAGCATCTATTATTCTAGCATTTCCTAATATTTGCTTAGGATTCGTATGGTTGTAGAGACTTCGGCGCCTCTATGACATACGTATCCTTGAACGATCGTGGTTGGCAGAAGCCTCGGCGTTTCTGTTTGCGATAGATCCAGCATCTATTATTAGGATTTGCATGATTGTAGAGACTTCGGCGCCTCTATGACATGCGTATCCTTGATCGATCGTGGTTGGCAGAAGCCTCGGCGTTTCTATTTGCGAGAGATCCAGCATCTATTATTAGGATTTGCGTGATTGTAGAGACTTCGGCGTCTCTATGACATACGCATCCTAGATTGATCGCGATTGGCAGAAGCCTCAGCGTTTCTGTTCGCGAGAGATCCAGCATCTATTACTTTAGCGCAATCGGCAGGAACCCTGGCGATCCTGATTGCGTTTACCATTGCATCTTGGGATTATTTAGACAACGTAGTCCTCATTTTTCCCAAATAACTTCATTGCTTACGAATGTTCGTTCTTCATACAAGATAGTATCCGTAGGTTTATTATCCACAGCAGAAGTTCGATGTCTCGTCTTTCCCCAATATCTCTGAACTACGACCGGCTTGATTCCTCGGAGGATACGTAGGAAACCTGAAAAGGTCCAGCCACTCGACCGACGCGGTCATCTATCATCCCCAGCAGGTGCATTTTCCCCGACAAAAGACGTTGCTCCCCATCAGAGGACAGTCCTTCCCAATTTCCCCATTAGCTTTGAACTACGTTTGGCTTTATTCCCCCGCGGATACGTAGGTCGCCTGCCAAGGTTCAGTCGTTCCCTTACCTTTCATCTGTTTTGAAACTCATGTTTCAGACGGATCCTTCTTTTATCGTCGACCCCACATTTCCTTGCAAGAAGCGTCGCCGAGGGGCTACTGTTAGTACCCGACCTGAAAATGAGTTTATTAGGACTTTCCCGAAAATACAAGGACTTTATAGGAATTAGAAACCTTGCAAAGACTTGTTCCGGAATCCCGAAATACCTCATTTATGACAAAATCTATCGAAATAGGTAATAAATGGTTTCCTTAAAACCATGCAGAAACCCTAGCTTGAAAATTAAGTCAGCCAGCAACGATGGCCACGCGGCCACATTCGCCCAAGCTCCAATCTTGGCCACGCGGCCAACGTCGCCGCCGCCCTCCATCTTGGCCACGCGGCCACATCCGCTCCGGATGATCCTGACCGTCAGATCTCTCCATCAGTTTCCTATTTAAAGACCTCCCTTGCCTCATAATTGGGGAGATCCGAATTTGAGAGTTCTTAAACACAATTTTGCTCTCTAATTAGCATTCAAACCTCCAAGAAGATCAAGGTTTATTTCTTGCCAACATAGGTAAGTTTTCTAACTTATTTCTTCACGTTCTTGCATTATTTCTAATGTAGATCTTTAATATTCATGTTCTTGCATGTTTATTCATAGTTTCTTCACATGCTTCGCATGTTCATTCATATGTTCATATATGTTCTTCATATGTTCATCGTGTTCATAGATTGAAACCTTATTTATGCTATATTTAGGGTTGCGATCTTCATGTTTGCATGTTATTTCATACCCGATGATGATCTAGGGTTCATCGACCCAAGGATGATCTAGGAACTACTTCTAAACCCTAATCTTTAGGTAATTCCCCCCCTCATTATGCATAATCCCGATTCTTCTGCCTATTCTAAATTCTTCTCGAACTACGCTGACCTGAGCTTCTCACATTGAGAGGAACGTAGGCAATCTTCGGATCCGGTCTCAAACACTAACATACTACTAACACATTCATCATGATAGAAAGACCGATCATTCGGGCAATAGGAGTGATAACGTTCAATATTCTTCTCTTGTTGTAATTTGACCCCCGAACCCCACCCACTAAAAATGCTTTTTTCAATGTTTTGGCTTTAATTAAAACGGCGTGGCGACTCTCATAATTTTAATGTTACTATGAATATTCCCAAATTCAAACACACGTATTCACAAATATACACATATATTTCATACCATTATCATTTAGAGACATTTAATGTATTTCATAATACTCTCATTAAATTATACACCTTCAAATACAACAATTGTATAATATAATTTAAGTAGGCTAAGATCCATATTTCACCCAATTTTGAGTCGGCTAGGGCACGACTGCTCAAAATCAAGTTATTTAGGTAGATAACTCTTTATCAATCACATCATATGTGACTCTTAGATCTTTTATGAGATTGTTAGACATCTTATGTCAAACATGTTTTAATCTCATCTGTGCCTTAGGCCCAAAACTGTTTTGATAGCCCAATTAAGTCAAATCATTTTAAACGTATAGGAAACTATGATTCACTCATCTTGCTCATAGATGAATAGAATTAATGCGCCTACTCTAGGGCGTAACCCACATAAAACTACTCATGTACTCACAAGTGTTTTAATCATGGATTGGCACTTGACTTAAGTTTTAAGAAGGTTTATTTGCTTAGAGATATGCATCATATACTTAATTATGTCAAACATAATATAATATAGTCTTTGCATAATGATGTTAACTAATCCAATTAATTAACAGAAGCAAAATCTTGTGATTTAATTACGAAGCAACATAATGGGGACGGAATCTAAATTATCTGTAAACAATTTACAGATTGGATATTTCATTCGCATTCTCAGAAACAAGGCGTAAGCCTGCCATTGGTCCATGCAATGAATTAATCCAAATATACTTTCCTTCTTCTTGCAAATGATTTGCACTTTGTATAGGGGTAATTCTGAAACTTTGAGATTACGCCAATCTTAAACTCCTTTAAGATTATGATCTCATTAACAGTTTGGACTTCTGAACTTAAATCTGTTTTCAGGAAACGCGGTTTCTCAAACCTGCCGTCTGAAACAGATCAGAATCAGTAATGCCTAAACCATCCGTACGGTTGTCTCTGGAAGCTTCCAGATTCATCCATACGGCTCTGTCATACAGGTCACAGAAACTCTGAACTCTTCATAATTCTGGAACTGTATCCGCAGAACATCTTGAAATTGAGAGCACAAACCATACGACCGAAACTAAGCCAAAAGGCATCCACATTTCCGTACTAAGATCAAAGAACCAAGTAACTTCTTTATACGGTCGAAACTAAGCCAAAAGGCATCCACATTCCCGTATAGATTGGTCACATGTCTCAAGACCCTTTCATTGTCTCTTAATCTCACAGATTAGCAATTCT
The DNA here is from genome assembly GCA_026119855.1 of Campanula takesimana. Classification (NCBI taxonomy): domain Eukaryota; kingdom Viridiplantae; phylum Streptophyta; class Magnoliopsida; order Asterales; family Campanulaceae; genus Campanula; species Campanula takesimana. Next base: position 1,139,231 of record JAOWBW010000293.1, read on the forward strand.
AAACTCTTTAGAACTCTGATTTCTGCATCCTTTCTGAATTCTTCGGCCGATAACTGTTTCAGGAAACACGGTTTCGAAAACCAGCCGTCTGAAAGCAGTTTCCAGTTTTCAGATTCGAATTCTGTAAACAATTTACAGAATAATCTGAACACCAGAAAACAAAATCAAATCTGAGAATTTCCAAACTATCCGTACGGATCAGTTTGGCATCATCCAAACCATCCGTACGGATCCATTGGTAGGATCCCAGATTTCCAGGTTTTTTTCAGAATTTCAGAAATTCAACCAAATCCAATATCATGTTTATACATAATCAAATTACAGAAACATGAATTTACAGATTACGAATTTAATTAGATCTAATCAATACCATGAATAAACAATTTATTACATACACAAATTAGATCTAAATTATCAATACACATAATCCAATTATTTATTGATATCCCAAACATGCAATTATTCATATGGATCAAATCAATACAATAATTACATAATCCCCATATTCATGCTCATAAATTTTATATCTCATATATAAAACTCAAATCACACATTCATCTTATTATCATGTAGATATTATATAATCGAATTAAACAATTTCAACATGATATACTAAAATAATCAACAATGAACGGGGCTCTGATACCACTGTTGGGTTTTGATGCATCACGCGCAGCGGAATTAAACATATAAATCAAACACCCAAGAGCCCGGATCCGTGCATGTTGATTAAACTAAATACAAGATGAAAGAAACATACCCTTGAAGATCGAATCCATGAACACGAACTTTAAGGTGTTAAAGCAAACACCCTCTATCGGTATCCACACGTCGAACGGATATCAAGAACACCTTCTTGATCTGGATTGCTAGACCCAAGGCTAGATGAAGAAACGATTTCTTCGAAAGAATTATTTTGCTTCATTGATTATTGAGTTTTTATGATTATAATTCTCAAAACTAATAATCCCCTCTATATGTGTATAATTGTTTCTCAAACAACATGTTATGATTTCTAAAATCAACCATTAGGTTTCTCAAACCCGACTGCACACATATATAATAGGGTATAAACCTAATTCCTTTTGGGATCAGAATTCCTTGTCAAACAAAAGATCTGAACAAACTGTTTTCCGTCTGGACAAACCATCCGTACGGATTGGTTGGGTGGCTCCCAAACCATCCGTACGGATCCTTCCAGCAGGATCCAGTTTTTCCCCTTTTTCTGTGCCTTATTCAATCCGTTCTATTGTGTGTGTCCCAATAGGATTATACTAAGTTGGCAACGAGTCCGAATGAGTCAGAACCCGTAAGTCATAAGCGGACTCTAGCAAGCCATTATGACTACCCAATTAGTATAACTTTGAAAGCCCAAAGTAACCTTATAAAACATATCACAATCCCTTTGTCACACGATATCATATTGGACATAAGTCATGGTCCACGTCAACTTATGTTGTCCAATGCTTTCTCGATCTCGAGTAGATTGATATGAGCAAATAACATTGAACGCTTCAATTCATTTGGGTACGGCCGTACACTATTATCAATCTCACTCATCGAGTGGCCAAGCAGATATCTTTCTTGAGAGAGGGACAAATCCCATCTTGACTTATCATTCTTCCCTACAGGAATCCGATTATGCCAATCGTAGCCTTTATAACCACCCGGTTAGGGGTAGCGTTTGAGTACGTCAAACATAATGTTCATCATGTGGAAGACTATGATAATATCAGGTCTAAGGATAAATGATATAACTATTATGAGATTTAATTATGACATTTGACCATGACGTAAATCTCATAACGGGTCTATCCAATACTTGTCCTCCAACATGTACCCACAAGTTTAATCCGCATCCTATGCGCTATAATCATCATATGATTATCCATTAAACTCATGCTAGCCCTTCATAAGTGCTAGGGACAATGATCATTATAATAAACATGCGAAAGATATAATAATCAGGTTTGTTATCTCTATAACAATGAAGCTATGATATAACGCATAGTCCTTTCTCAAGGGCCTAGGGCATAATATCCAACAGGTTATCCTTCCCATCATCCAGTTTAGCCGGAGGGACAGTGGTGTTGGTGAGGCAGTCGGTAAGTGAGAACGTGGCTAACACCGTAAATAGAATGGATCTTCAGTTCATGTAATTATCATGGGTAAGATGAGAGTTTCCCATGAAAGACTGGATATTAAGATTAAGAGGTAAGGGATTGTGTCTGAAAGTATCATCAGAGTTGAATGAAGAAGAATCGCTACCGGGGGTACGAAGAGTTTTGGCCATGGTTCCTAGTATGCGACTGATACCATATAAGATTAATACTTGAAGGGAATGAAAGGGGGACGGAAGAACTGAGAAAGAAAGAGGAGAAGAAGAAGAAGAATAAGTCTCACAACCGTGAGAGATATTCTTTGTATAAGCAGAATATATATACACAATGTACAATACTAGAGACCTAATACAATTCACCTATTTTAGGATAGGAATAATCTAATATGTACAAGATATCTCTACCTATCAATACAACATATATTCCTGTAATAAATTGATTTGAGTCAATCTACCTAGGAATACCGAGACTACCCTGCGGATGACACACTCACGTTTACAACCTAACTGCTACAGGGAATAAACTCTAAAAATGCACTAACGGCAAATATAATTTTATTATAAAAAAACTAACTATTACAAAACCCTTGTCACGACCCGAAAACTAGGCTCTATTTTATTAGTAATAAATGATTATTATTTATTTATTAGCTTATTTATTTATTTAAATTATTTAGTTATTTAAATATTTATGTGTGCATTTTGGGTCTCATGATGTGGTCGTGCCTAGCATTTAATTGGTTAATTGTGCTAGTGTAGAGTGTTGAGTCTCAAATGTTAGTGGGGAATACAAGATGATTGAGTTAGTGTGTAGGGGAGGGGGTCTATGTGTAAATTCTAGGTTGTCATCCTACTTATTCCCTCTTTTCCCCTCACCTCCCTCACTTTCACCCTCCCTCCATTCCCAGTCATCTCTCTCTCCCTCTTTCCCATTTCAAAGAAAAAGGTAAGTTCTCTCCTCCTTCTCTCTTCATTTGAGTCATCTTCCTCCCATTATTTCTCATTTCTCATAACATGATAAATGTTTAGATCGTCGATAGGATCGTAGGGATCAAAGAAATTTCGAGTTCCGTCACCGTTGATAAAATCCGAGTAAGTTGTTTTTTCCCCATTTATGCTAAAAATGGTCATCTTTAAGTCTATTAATGTTCTAGTTTATTTATATGGCTTTCTTGGTTGTTTTGGAACCTATTTGCAATTTATTCATATTTTTGTGAAAATTTGGGTAATTGAATCATCCCTTGGTTGTGTTGTTTAAATGTTGCTAGATGAGTCATTTTAGGCTTAGAAGTTGTTTTGGTACTTGGGTGAACTTGTAGGAAGTGTTGGACTTGATTTTAGTTGAAATGGTGAAAATTGGGTATTTGAGTCACACCTTGTTTTGGGGTTGTTTAAAGGTTGTTTGAATCCCCTTGTTGTGTTATAAGTGTTGTGGACACCCTTGCACACTTGTTAAAAGTTTAGGATTTGAATTGAGTTGAAAATGGTGATTTTTGGGTATAAAATTCGTAAACCCAGGAAGAAGTCCTGCAAATTTCCTGGCCGGCGTTGGAGGCGCGCGCACCCCTCATCTTCCTTGTGGCGCAATTCCTTCTGATCATAGGAGGCGCGCGCACCCTGATTATGGGAGGCGCGCGCACCCTCTGTAAACCTTTGGCGCATTCCCTTCTGATCATAGGAGGCGCGCGCACCCCTCTATGGGAGGCGTGCGCACCCCCCCTTCTCTTTCCCCTTATTGTCCGTTTTACGCTCATTCTTCCGGAGGCCATAACTTCTTCGTCCGGACTCCGTTTTAGATGTGTAAACTATCGTTTTAAAGCTCTTCTCGAGTACTACGAGATGAGTGGGTTTTCTGGCTTAGATTGTGTTGAGTTTTCAGTAAGTGTTCTATGACACAAAATGTTATGACCGGTCTGTTGTGATCAAATTTGGGTTATCTGTTTGTGTGGGTCAAGGACCACTCTAGTGTATGAAAATGGTTCCTTTGTTAACAAATGTGTGGTGGAATGTAACTAAGTATTATTAGTGAATGTTTGGTAATCTTATGATGTGTTCATGTTGGTTCCAATCGAATTGATTTTAGGATAAGACTTGGTCTAGGTTTTAAGTGATATCCTATAGTACCTAGAGGGTTTCTATGGGACACCAAAGTGTTGAATTGGTACATTTGGGATCATGTATGGAAATGTGTTACCTTTTTAGTTCGGTTGAGTGTTAAGAATTGGTCCGTCTATGAACGGATGTAAGATGTGAAATAGTGATTGGGTCCGTTTGTGACCATGTTTGCAATGTATGAATGTGGATAACCGTTTAACTCTTTTTGAGTAGCTTCATATGTTGATGTTGTTGTTGATCTCTTTATGAGAAATGGTTTGCATCCTTTGTGATGATTTTGGCTTGGTTCCCTACTTTGGAATCATTGCCCCGTTGTTGTTTCAAGCGAGTATTTATTACTGTGTGCTTGTATGGACTCCAGCTGGCATTGTTGTATTTGTTTTGGGCAGTGATGTATATTATAATGGCACGAGCCAAGTCCAGTATAATGTACTTCACTGGTAACCCAGTTTCCCCATGTTCAGTGGCCTTGAGTGGGATGCCCCTTCCAGTGATCGTGGTTGGGATGAGCTAGCTCCTATGGTGAGTATTCTAGCTATTGGCTTGGGGGTATGACTTTGTGTTATTTCCCCCATTACTGGTTGTTGTTGTTACTTGGTTCCGGAACCGGCTTCAGCTCTTTCATGCTACTCAACGGACTCTTCTCAAAGGATGGTGCTCCGTTTCTAGAACCTTGGCTCCGTATCCACCTATGAGTGTTTATTTCAGCTTTATGTGCTGCATGATGAGCTGGTCGTTATTTCCAACCGGTATGGGACGGTTGGCGATAGGGAGCCTCTCATTTGTTGTTATGTGATTGTATGCTATGATTGATTATTGGATATTATTGTTCATGATAGCATGACACCTAGTTGCATTTAGTAACTTACTGAGATTTTTCTCACCCCGTTTTCTTGTTTCAAATTGTTTTTCTCAACCCCCCCCCCAGGAAAGCATGTGGTAGCGTTTTGAGGTTCGTTGTAGCGGGAAACTTCTGAGCAGATTGATCTCCTTTGGACTAGTTTCTCTCCGACGCCTTTAAGTGTTTATGAGAGGTAGTGGTTGCTTAGTGTTTTGCAAAGACTGTTGTCTTTTGAGTAAATGTATAATTAGTTAAGTCTTGCTTCCGCAATTGTAAGATTGTCTCCGAGTTATAACTCTCGTTGAGGTGTTGTTGTCGGTATTGGTTTTATAGTTGAATTCACGCGCCCGGTTTGGTATTTATCATTATGGAGATGTATATTATGTGAATTTTGTATTTATGGAATTTCTGGGGCGTGACAGTTGGTATCAGAGCAATGGTTTTAGACCTTGCAAGGGAATAAGAACTCTGATATTGAATAGGTTTCAACACTTGGGTGTTATGATATTGAGCGGTTTAGAAAACTAAGTTTTCCTTGAAAGATGAGGTTAAGATAGAAGTTGGTTGAGTTATGAGTCATGATATTGGCGTAGAGTGTTCTTCTTTTGTGGAATACCCAGTATAGATTGGTGTTAATAGTATTAGTTCATTGGGGTTAGTTGGTTTGAGAATCGAGAGTGTGAGTCTTTGAATACTTGGGTGTACCTTTCGTAAAGTGGAAATGCCTTATGCTATATTCGTATGTTGTCCTCATTAGATGATTTATGTTGAGGTGTATCCCCGAGTACGAAATTTCGGGATTGCTACTGATGGAGGTAAGGTGATTTGGTTATGCCGCCTATATAGAGTGTTGACAAGTTAAGTAGTATAGTTTAGTTTTCTATGCGGTCCAAATCTCTTGGTTGTTATGGATTTGCGGTGAGTATTTCTATACTGATTGTGTGACTTTTCTTAGAGGCATAATGGGTTATAAATGGGTGCATCTTTAGTGAGAAGTTATAATAATCTTCATGGGAGAAAGGTATAGTAGAGATTTGAAAGAATGCTTAAAGATGAGTATGAGCGGATATTTCATTTTGGTCGCTAAGTTTGTAAATAATCCCGACTAGTCTCTGAGTGGTTGGGAAGCTTGATTGAATAGTGTGGATTGAGTTTTAATAGATTCTTATCTAATTGTCGATCTTCGAGTTGGGTGATTTTGGGTCTAAATGTGATATTTTCGGAAAGTTCAATTAGGTCACTATGACGAATTAGTGTTTGTTCTCTTATATTGGTGAATTAGTAAATTCCTGAAGTGGATCAGTGGTTTAGTCAGAGTTTGATTTATAAGTGGCTATGGTTGTCAAAGGTCGAATATGAGGTAATAGCGAAGGCAATTTCTATTATGGGGTTTATTTATTTTGAATTCTTGGTTATACCATTTGGATGGATAAATGGCATAGTGTTATCAAAGATTATTATTTTTAAATCATAATTTGATTTTTGGGAGTGAATGATTTAGTATTATATTGATACACACCAAGTTGTAGGCCGGGAATTATTACCCATTTGGGATTTTATTTAAAATTTCTTGGGAGAAGCAAGGGTCCGCAAGTTTTAGCATGAGTTAGAGGATTTATTGTTTTGTAATGGGGTTCTTCAGGTATTAATTGGTCTCTGCAAGTGTAGACAAATATGTAAAATGAGATACACATATTTTGGGATTTCTTGACTTAGTAAGAACCGATGAGTGTGAAATCAACTTTCGATTATTAAAATAAAGATTGATGATAATTTCAGTATTGATATGGTTTTGTGGATTTAGCTAGTATCACTGTTATCTTGCAAAGTATAACTGGTGTTATGTTTTCTTGGAGATAAGTCAGGTTTTCCATTTTAGAGAAAGCTGATCAACTCGTTATCGATAATGATGCTTCCAAATAGAGACTGAGGTAAGTAACGATTAGAAGTGATGAAGTATTTATGTGTGTTTCGAGGATTAACTCTTGATAAAAAGAACTATCTATGACTTGGGATGGATTGTGATTTTATTGGCATTTCCTTAGCAGATTGTATATTCTATTTTATTTTGGGACCAAGTTGAAATGTTATGTTAATGGACTATCAAAAGTGGACAGATATATTTCCTTAGAAAACTAAGTATGAAAAAATGCAAGTAGATTCGAGGAATTCAAAGAGTATGACTGTATGATGTTTCATCTTATAAGGAAAGCGAGTATAGTGGTGGGATCATATTTAACCGGATAGTTGATAACGGTAAAATTTTGAGTATATCATTGGGTGATAGTAATTGTTAGCTCTATTCCTTCTCTTATTTGTTCGGGTAGTAGAATGATTATGGGATGACGCCTAGATCGTCAATACGTACGGAAGAACCGGAAAAATAAAACTTATGAAATTGGTGAGTTAAGGGGTTGATTGGAAGCGTAATACTAATCAGGATCAAATCAGTTATGTGTCATGAACGATGATCAAGTGATAGTCGTGGGAATCGAAGTTCCAGTTAAAAGAAGAAGTTGACTTTAGGATGTTTGATACGAGTATACTTGAGATATGTATTTGTTTCATATATGTTGGGTTAATTGAGTCATGGGGACTATGTTTGAATTATCCAATAGGTTCTTGAATGGGGTTATGAGTGCTATACGGGAACCGATATTATGTAGCCTCGATATGACTTCGTGTTATAAATTTTGATGAGAGAATTCGCGGGCGAATTCTTTTTAAGGAGGGTAGATTGTCACGACCCGAAAACTAGGCTCTATTTTATTAGTAATAAATGATTATTATTTATTTATTTGCTTATTTATTTATTTAAATTATTTAGTTATTTAAATATTTATGTGTGCATTTTGGGTCTCATGATGTGGTCGTGCCTAGCATTTAATTGGTTAATTGTGCTAGTGTAGAGTGTTGGGTCTTAAATGTTAGTGGGGAATACAAGATGATTGAGTTAGTGTGTAGGGGGGGGTCTATGTGTAAATTCTAGGTTGTCATCCTACTTATTCCCTCTTTTCCCCTCACCTCCCTCACTTTTACCCTCTCTCCATTCCCAGTCATCTCTCTCTCCCTCTTTCCCCATTTCAAAGAAAAAGGTAAGTTCTCTCCTCCTTCTCTCTTCATTTGAGTCATCTTCCTCCCATTATTTCTCATTTCTCATAACATGATAAATGTTTAGATCGTCGATAAGATCGTAGGGATCAAAGAAATTTCGAGTTCCGTCACCGTTGATAAAATCCGAGTAAGTTGTTTTTTCCCCATTTATGCTAAAAATGGTCATCTTTAAGTCTATTAATGTTCTAGTTGATTTATATGGCTTTCTTGGTTGTTTTGGAACCTATTTGCAATTTATTCATATTTTTGTGAAAATTTGGGCAATTGAATCATCCCTTGGTTGTGTTGTTTAAATGTTGCTAGATGAGTCATTTTAGGCTTAGAAGTTGTTTTGGCACTTGGGTGAACTTGTAGGAAGTGTTGGACTTGATTTTAGTTGAAATGGTGAAAATTGGGTATTTGAGTCACACCTTGTTTTGGGTTGTTTAAAGGTTGTTTGAGTCCCCTTGTTGTGTTATAAGTGTTGTGGATACCCTTGCACACTTGTTAAAAGTTTAGGATTTGAATTGAGTTGAAAATGGTGATTTTTGGGTATAAAATTCGTAAACCCAGGAAGAAGTCCTGCAAATTTCCTGGCCGGCGTTGGAGGCGCGCGCACCCTAGGGGAGGAGGCGCGCGCACCCCTCATCTTCCTTGTGGCGCAATTCCTTCTGATCATAGGAGGCGCGCGCACCCTGTTTATGGGAGGCGCGCGCACCCTCTGTAAACCTTTGGCGCATTCCCTTCTGATCATAGGAGGCGCGCGCACCCCTCTATGGGAGGCGTGCGCACCCCCCCTTCTCTTTCCCCTTACTGTCCGTTTTACGCTCATTCTTCCGGAGGCCATAATTTCTTCGTCCGGACTCCGTTCTAGATGTGTAAACTATCGTTTTAAAGCTCTTCTCGAGTACTACGAGATGAGTGGGTTTATTTAGTGGGTTTTCTGGTTTAGATTGTGTTGAGTTTTCAGTAAGTGTTCTATGACACAAAATGTTATGACCGGTCCGTTGTGATCAAATTTGGGTTATCTGTTTGTGTGGGTGTAGACACCCCGCCTTGGACCTCTCACCCCGATTGCATACAAAGTATTTTTATTTAACTTATTTTTGTTGATTTCTGTTACTTCGGTTAGGTTCCTAACTGATTCCGTTAGTTTTGGACTAAACTGCATAACAGAGTTAACTTTTAGGGTCATTCTGTCATTCTGTCATTTTTTACCCGCAGGCGCTTCCGGTACTGCCAGTGAGCCGCGCGCGCGTCCCGCCCCAAAAGCCGGACCCGCGCGCTTCCCACTTTGGCAGTAACGGATTGCACCTTATTTCCCTCCCTTTTCTTATTTACAAACATCTTTTCTTAATCACAAAAAACCATATTTTTACATCCACATTCATCCCCCTTTTTCTCATTAACTCCCAATCCCACACTTCTAGCCTTTTCATTAAAACAAAATATTTCCTTTTTATTTTATTTTTTCTTTTATTTATTATTTTATTTATCTTATTTTTGATTGGTCAATTCCATTTCACATGGATGACCAATTTCCCTCCATCATTTCCCTCTCTTTTTTACCTATAAAAACCATCATCTTCTACCTTGAAAAGGGACCCAATTTTTGAGACTTGAACAAAAACTCTACACAAATCATCTCAACAATCCTTCTCTACAAAACACTACACAAAGTGTTTGCACAACATTTTCTCTACAACAACACCATTTCCAAGTCCAAGTTTGAAGTCCTCTTTTCTAAGGTACAACATCTCTTTCTTCTCTTATTTTTTTTGTCTAGTCTTACTAGTATGCAATCTCCATGAAAAGGGATACAACCAAAATGCCACTTCACTATTGAAGTTTGGCCAAGGTTACATCCCAACATTCCAAACTTCATTTAATTTATATTTCATTTCTTAATGTAATTCTTTAACATTACTTGTTACATGTAATCTTCATCATTAAATAAATAAAACAATTCTATTTTATTTCCCCTTTATTTCCTCTTTTCTTCTCATCACAATTGTTAGCACATTTCTATTTAATTAATTGAAGGACATGTAAATATTAGAACACCAATAGTAGCAAGACCCGCGTAAGCGGGGCGGAGTGGGTGTTTAAGTACTTCCCACTCCGTCACCTAACCCCCGAACCCTTCTCTCCCGAATCTCTGGTTTTGTACATAAATTAGGCTATTTCTAGGTTTTTCTTATGTTCCTTTAAAAACATAGGTGGCGACTCTAATCAATCTAAAACAAGTTAGACATCCTAGGATAATTCACCGCTCTACACCAAGCCGTGGTTCCCCGGGGTATCTACAGTGGCGACTCCGCTGGGGAATGATTTAGAGGGTTAAACTTGCGTTTTTTTCATTTTTGGTGTTCTTTTATTTTATTTTCTGGGAATTCTGGTAAAAAGGATAGGAAGCGCGCGCCTCCGGCCTTCTTGGCCTAAAGCGCGCGCGTCCGACCCTTATTACCAGAATCGCCCATCTTCCTTCTTGTCCTTCAATTTCATGTTTCTATGCTAACGTTTACTGCAGGGGAAAGTTTTCTTAATTAAGGGTCAAGGCAATCCCTTGAACCCACTGATTTGCAGGTTCTCACCCAGAAGCGGGCGCCTCTGCCTTTCTTCCTCTCACGCGCGCGCCTTCCGCATAGGCAACCCAATGCGCGCGCTTCTGGGCGCATTCCCGAAACAGAACAGTGCACAGAAACAAAACAGAATGACAGTGTGTGGGCACCGGGCCTGCATACAATTTCTTTTACTTTCTGTTTATTTTTATCGGTCACACGGGTGATTCGAAAGTTGTAATTATGTGCTTATTTGTTTTTTTATTTATTTCTTTTGAAAAAAAAAAAAAAAATGTTTTGTCACATGTTAGACCTCACACTACATGCACATATTCTTATCAACTGCTCACTATCGAGTCGCACAAGTCCAACCCCAAACCCGTCGAGGCCCGTCCTAGAAAGTTTCAAGCTCCACTCGACCTTGGCTCTTTCGAAGCGGTAAACCTCAGCCCGTGGCGTAGTTCATGACTACATGCCGGGGGTGACCTTTGAGCCTCATATTCAAGCCGAGCACAAGCCACACAATTCTAGTCTAGGGTCTAACACTCCGTGACTCAAGTCGGTTTCCATGTGCCGAGATTTCCCTAAACTAATGTCTTCAAATCATACATGTCAACTTGTTGAAATGGACGAAATAAAAATTCCGTCCCCAAAAAGTGGCTATCTTGGACGAAAATAAAAAATCCGTCCCCGCATGTATGATTTACTACATTGATTTAGTTTAATCCCGTCACATGTAGGTATCACAAACGTGGTGGAATCCGATGAGTATATGGGACCGCGAGAAGGTCTATATACTAGTGTGACGATTCCACTATTTTTCTAGAAACCCCAAAAAGGACCACGTCCTTCCGACTTTGTAAATAAATAAAAATAAATAAAAAAAAAAAGAGTCATTTTCTTTATATGGTTGAGTCTTTTTTGTGTTTGTGGGTTAAATTTATTTTACTCAAAAGGTGTTTGTGGGGCCGATCTAAGATCAACCGTGCTCTTCCAATAGGTCCAATGGCTCCAAACGGCAACGGCAACGGCATTCCCGTGTCCAACGAAGGGTTATTCCGCATGGTGGAAGCATTGAAAGGGAAAGTTGATACACTAGCCGAGAATGTCCGCCGCAAGGATGATTTATGGCGAGCCCGTTACGAGCATGTGAAAACGACCCACAAGAAAGAAGTTGCTCAACTCAAGAACCAATTGAAAGGGCTCACGAGTGAAGGAAAGGTCCAAAGCATTGATACCGGTTTGTTCAACACTCTCGTGTCCTACATTGACCAAAGGCTCAGTGGGCTAAATTTGCACAAGGGCCCGAGCACCGATCTCCATCAAGCTTCCCTCCTCATGAATACAATGGAGGCTCTTCCCGAAAAATTCAAGATGCCCAATATTGGCAAGTTCAACGGCAACTCTTGCCCCGACGCTCATGTCGACTCCTACATTTGGGCCATGCTACCAAAGAAAGTGTCTCCTCAAATAATGGCGCAATGCTTCCCGCTTACTCTCGATGGGGTCGCAAAAGATTGGTATATGGGTCTTCCATTTTCCACCCGCCTCAATTGGGATGTCGCTATGCTTACCTTCAAGTCACAATATCAAGGCAACTCCATATTCCGCCCCACCAAGAAGGAATTGGAGAGCACCGTGCAAATGGGTAATGAATCATTTGGGGACTTCTATCGCCGTTGGAATGACAAGCTAGCCGAGATGGTTGATAGGCCTTCCAAGAAGGAACAAATGGACATCTTCTTGAAATGTTTGAAAATGGACTACCACACTCGTCTTAGTGGGGCTTTTCACTCCGATTTCTCAAGCATGTATGATGCGGGGGTTAGAATTGACAATTTGCTCCGAGAAGTGGCCGAGTCCTCCTGTGAGACAAGCTTCAACGACAAAGGGTTCCCAAGCAATGACATGGAAGAATGTAGTGACATGGAAGACTACAACGACAATGAGGACTACAATGACATGGGGGATGACGACAACAATCTCCGTTTCTCTTTCTCTACCTAGAAATAGGATAAAAAAAAAAGAGTCTAAAGTCCTCTAATGTGTGCATTAATGTTTTCTCTCGTCCAATGATAAATTTTGAGTCAATCATTAAATAAAAGTCGTTCTTGTCCTCATACACTCTTCCAAGTTGTTCAATTAATTCTTGGCAAAATGATGAAAAAATGTCTAAACAAGTTTTGGAATGAAGGCCATCGCTTGAACGCCTAGGGGCTAAACATCGACGACGGCATCAACAACGAAGACATCAACAACGACGAAATCAAGACAAAGAAAGGTGGAGCAACGATCATGAAGCAAAGTTTTCGAAAGGGGATTAAAAAAAAAAAAAAAAAAGCTCGCTAGGTTGAAATCATCAAAACAACCTAGGCAAAAGTTAGAGCACAAAAAAAAATAATAATAATAATAATAAAAAAAAAAAAAATCCCCCTCAATCAAAGAAGTACAAGATCAACATCATTCCACCGACGAAGGACGAAGCAACAATTCCATCCCGAAGAATGGAGAATTCACAAGAACTACGGTGACCTGAGCCTCTACACTGGAGGAACGTAGGCAACCTGCGGGTCCGGTCTCATGCAAGAAAGAAGATATGTTTAGCCCTAGCGCGTTATGGTGATCGGCCTTCATCTCGAACTTGTCAAGACATCTTTGTACAATTCATTTGCCAATGAATTAATCACCAAAAAAAAGATTGAACAACTTTCTTAGATTTGGAATCATTTCGCGCTCCTTGTCGAGTCTAGGGACTTCTATTCTTTCTGCATACTCCCAATTTCTTGCAATCAAATTGGGGCTTTCCTTCTCTTCTCTCTTAATGACTTACTTGCCTTCGCGAGTCATTCAATTCAATAAAAAAATACATGTCAATACTAGGGACACTTCCCTAGTCAAGTCAATGTCACTCATCATTAGTGACAAAAGTTCTCCACCGCAAAATCACATGTCTTATCCCCTCAGCTAGAGTCAATGCACACTTCCTCATCAATTGAGTCAAAAAAAAAATGATGAAGCCGCAAAAGAGATGCCCGCTAGATTGAAAACCCGATAGGGCGGTCTAGGAAAAAAACAGGGTGCGTCATAAAAAAAAAATGAGAGAGTGAGAGAGAGAAGGGAAAGAGAAATGGAGATCCCCGGCCTCTAAAGAAGACAAGTTCTACATTGAATCTCCTCAGCAAGTCAATTCCCCACCGAGTCAACTTTGGGATTGCAAAAGGCTCGACAAGATATGGCACCATCAAAGGTTGTTTTGGGTTATTGGCATCATTCTCCAGCAGTGTGCATTTTTGGAAAGAAGGCCCGTGGTAGCCAAGACCATCCGAGAACGAGCCCATCATAAAAGGGCACGAGGTTGCACAAATAATCCCTAGCTAGTCAATTGGCTTGGGCAACAAATAGCAACAACATGTGTCTCAGTTTTCAAAGCTTCTTCAAGTATGTGCTTCTAAAGTACGCCGAAAGGCTCCCGAGAAATGGAGTAGCTCTTGCCATGTCCTCTCATGTTTGTTCCCTCGCACGAGGATGAGTCACTCTTGCTTTGCTCAATAAATGGTGACGCCCTAGGGGCAATATGACCCGAGAACAAGGGCTTCTTTTGACAATCAACAAGCCCTAGGGGCTATGCTCGAAAAAGATGTGTGAGACTATCCTCAAAGTCTCTCAAAAGGGATGTCAAAAAACCCTCTTGTCACGTATGCCCGTGCTCGTTCCCCCAATCAAGGATGGACCTTTCTCGCAATCAATGATGGCACTCTAAGGGCTACGGTCAAGTCTTAAAGGTTCTCTCAGCAAAGAGCAATTAACTCCCCAGCAGTATCCCCATCCAAGTCATGTGCAACATTGGAAGCTTCCTCAATTCGGCACCGAAGGTCTCAACGGGCTTCGCAATCTACAATCTTTTGGGCTACGGCATTACAGTAATTCAAGCAAAGGGCAGTATTAGGGCTTCGCGACCGACAGTCTTTTGGGCAACAATACTCGAGCAAGTGCAATGTGGAGTAGTCTTATGGCTCCATGAGAACAATCAAGATTCAAGGGTCTCTCAACACTTCAAAGGCCTCTTGGTTTTAAATGAAGACTCCGATGTTATGAATGAAGTTGATGATTTTTGTTAGAACTCACAGCGAGATTTTGAAGGAAGTCTTAGAGAAAAGGAAAAAGATTCAATATGCTAAACTCTAATCAAAACAGGGTTATAGCGGGAAATACCACGGCCAATCCCAATGTTTCTGCAATTCAGCACCCCCTTCTCCAAGATCAAAAGCACAAGGTGCAGCTCAGATAAAGTTGGGCCACAGCACTAGTTGCATCCGAAGATCCGTCATTAGTTCAACTCAAGAAGAGTCAAGCAAGCATACTCATTTGAGACTTTATCACGCCGACCTTATCCTCCGCGACCTCGACGGCACCGCAAGACATTACTGCATCCTTTGACATAAGCCCTCAGCCATTTGGGTATCGACCACAATGAGGCCATTCATCTCCCCACTAAGAGCAAGAAGGATATCTCTATCAAGAATTCTACCAAACGGTACATCCGCCCTCAATGCCGAGCCAATCACGAGATAATTTGGGGCTTTACAATGAAAGGTCTTCACATCCCGCCATCTACAAGCCCACGACACTTGGGGCTTTGCAATCTCTCGAAGCTTGGCATCAACGATCTCCTCTTGGGGCTTGCTCACTACTACAACAAAGGGCGATTTACTCGAATGGGCCAAGAGCTGATTTATCTTGGAGCTATGCAAGTCCCTCAAAATTTGGCATCAAAGGAATTCTAGGGGCTTTACAATCAGCAACCCCTCATCTCGGCATCAAAAGCCTTTTGAAGCCCCATAATCGACAAATCTCTTAGGGCTAGACATCAATCTTCGTTGGGCACACCGGCGACAACAGAATTCAAGCGAGGCAATCCGGACTTCGACTGAACATGACTTGATCTTGGGTTGGCTTCACAAGCACACAATGGTTAAAATGGTTCACCCACGAACTAAAAAAAAAATAAAATCTTTTCCTCACATGTGTGCATATTCTTTCCTTTCTAAAAAAAAAAAAAAAAAAAAAGAGATTTTTTTTTTCTTTTTCTCCCTCTATGTGCAAAAATATGTGCTTTACTTTGCCTTGCTCCTAGCTTCTCCTCCAGCATTCTCCATCATCCTTGAACTACGCTGGTCTGATTCTCTTAAAGGGATACGTAGGCAGCCTTTGGCACGACCAACCCATCATCCAGAATACCATCTCGCCAACCCAACATCAAGGGCATTCTCTCATCAACATCCAAAGAATGGACATTCTCCATCAAAGCATCCTCCGCGGACATCAGAAATCCATCTCCACTCAAGCGGCAATGGTAAGTGAAGGTATGAATACATCCAAAGCTTTCCTCAAAATCACACCGCACACAAAAGCAATTTCTCCATTCTTGCAAAATCTCTCTCTCAAGCAATCTCTGCTTTTCAAATCACAACGCACCACAAGCACAATTTCACACTTCACACAAGCACGTATATTTGCAAAACACACACATAACAGGTACCACAGCAAATGCGGCTTCAAACAGCATACAGCAAGTGCGGCTTCAAACAGCAAGCAAATGCGGCTTCAAACAGCATACAGCAAGTGCGGCTTCAAACAGCAAGCAAATGCGGCTTCAAA
The DNA here is from genome assembly GCA_026119855.1 of Campanula takesimana. Lineage (NCBI taxonomy): Eukaryota > Viridiplantae > Streptophyta > Magnoliopsida > Asterales > Campanulaceae > Campanula > Campanula takesimana. The sequence continues at coordinate 1,155,618 of JAOWBW010000293.1, forward strand.
CTGCATACATCAAGTGCGGCTTCAAACAGCATACAGCAAGTGCAGCTTCAAACAGCAAGCAAATGCGGCTTCAAACAGCATACAGCAAGTGCGGCTTCAAACAGCAAGCAAATGCGGCTTCAAACAGCATACAGCAAGTGCGGCTTCAAATAGCAAGCAAATGCGGCTTCAAACAGCATACAGCAAGTGCGGCTTCAAACAGCAGAAAACAAGCAAGTGCGGCTTCAAAGAGCAGAAAACAAGCAAGTGCGGCTTCAAACAGCAGAAACAGCAAATGCGGCTCCGAACAGCAATTTTGGTCCATTATGAACCACTGAAATCACCGTACCCCTCTTCCAACAAAATCCGCTCACACATGGAGCGCATTTCTATCCTTTGTAATTTCAAATTCCTGCTTTATCGAGTCTTTGTTTTCTCTTGTCGATGTCCTCGGCGGTTGTCTTTCTTTCGTCGACGCGTTTTGCCTCGCAATCCACGTCGCCGAGGGGCTCTGTAGACACCCCGCCTTGGACCTCTCACCCCGATTTCATACAAAGTATTTTTATTTAACTTATTTTTGTTGATTTCTGTTACTTCGGTTAAGTTCCTAACTGATTCCGTTAGTTTTGGACTAAACTGCATAACAGAGTTAACTTTTAGGGTCATTCTGTCATTCTGTCATTTTTTACCCGCGGGCGCTTCCGGTACTGCCAGTGAGCCGCGCGCACGTCCCGCCCCAAAAGCCGGACCCGCGCGCTTCCCACTTTGGCAGTAACGGATTGCACCTTATTTCCCTCCCTTTTCTTATTTACAAACATCTTTTCTTAATCACAAAAAACTATCTTTTTACATCCACATTCATCCCCCCATTTTCTCATTAACTCCCAATCCCACACTTCTAGCCTTTTCATTAAAACAAAATATTTCCTTTTTATTTTATTTTATTTTTTATTTTATTTATTATTTTATTTATCTTATTTTTGATTGGTCAATTCCATTTCACATGGATGACCAATTTCCCTCCATCATTTCCCTCTTTTTTTTACCTATAAAAACCATCATATTCTACCTTGAAAAGGGACCCAATTTTTGAGACTTGAACAAAAACTCTACACAAATCATCTCAACAATCCTTCTCTACAAAACACTACACAAAGTGTTTGCACAACATTTTCTCTACAACAACACCATTTCCAAGTCCAAGTTTGAAGTCCTCTTTTCTAAGGTACAACATCTCTTTCTTCTCTTATTTTATTTGTCTAGTCTTACTAGTATGCAATCTCCATAAAAAGGGATACAACCAAAATGCCACTTCACTATTGAAGTTTGGCCAAGGTTACATCCCAACATTCCAAACTTCATTTAATTTATATTTCATTTCTTAATGTAATTCTTTAACATTACTTGTTACATGTAATCTTCATCATTAAATAAATAAAACAATTCTATTTTATTTCCCCTTTATTTTCTCTTTTCTTCTCATCACAATTGTTAGCACATTTCTATTTAATTAATTGAAGGACATGTAAATATTAGAACACCAATAGTAGCAAGACCCGCGTAAGCGGGGCGGAGTGGGTGTTTAAGTACTTCCCACTCCGTCACCTAACCCCCGAACCCTTCTCTCCCGAATCTCTGGTTTTGTACATAAATTAAGCCATTTCTAGGTTTTTCTTATGTTCCTTTAAAAACATAGGTGGCGACTCTAAACAATCTAAAATAAGTTAGACATCCTAGGATAATTCACCACTCTAGCCAAGCCGTGGTTCCCCGGGGTATCTACAGTGGGTCAAGGACCACTCTAGTGTATGAAAATGGTTCCTTTGTTAACAAATGTGTGGTGTAATGTAACTAAGTATTATTAGTGAATGTTTGGTAATCTTATGATGTGTTCATGTTGGTTCCAATCGAATTGATTTTAGGATAAGACTTGGTCTAGGTTTTAAGTGATATCCTATAGTACCTAGAGGGTTGCTATGGGACACCAAAGTGTTGAATTGGTACATTTGGGATCATGTATGGAAATGTGTTACCTTTGTAGTTCGGTTGAGTGTTAAGAATTGGTCCGTCTATGAACGGATGTAAGATGTGAAATAGTGATTGGGTACCTACAGTGTGATTAGCCTTATGGAGTAATTATTCGGAGTTCCTATTGGGAATTCCAGGTATAAGGAGATGGTTGAGTGCTTGACCATAATTACCCTCTATGAGTAGGCTTTTAGAGTCATCTTGGTAATGGTCGTGGTACTATTTGTGAGTGACCGTTTGGGTTGTGCTCTTAATGAGTAACTTATGGGTATCATCTGTAGGATGTGTTTGGTATGAAACCTTGTCTTAGAATCATTTGTTTTAATGATCAATGTTGTTGGGCTCCTTATGAGAATTCTGTTTATCGTGGTTGAACTCTTTTATGAAAGACTTCCCATTGTCGTTGTTGTTGACTCTTCTTGAGTAATAGTTGCATCCTTATGGTAATTATTGGGTATGGTCCCTTTGTGAACAAACGTGTTATGGTATTTGACTAAGTATTGTTTGAGAATGTTGGGTTGGGTCCGTTTGTGACCATGTTTGCAATGTATGAATGTGGATAACCGTTTAACTCTTTTTGAGTAGCTTCATGTGTTGATGTTGTTGTTGATCTCTTTATGAGAAATGGTTTGCATCCTTTGTGATGATTTTGGCTTGGTTCCCTACTTTGGAATCATTGTCCCGTTGTTGTTTCAAGCGAGTATTTATTACTGTGTGCTTGTATAGAGTCCAGCTGGCATTGTTGTATTTGTTTTGGGCAGTGATGTATATTATAATGGCACGAGCCAAGTCCAGTATAATGTACTTCACTGGTAACCCAGTTTCCCCATGTTCAGTGGCCTTGAGTGGGATGCCCCTTCCCGTGATCGTGGTTGGGATGAGCTAGCTCCTATGGTGAGTATTCTAGCTATTGGCTTGGGGGTATGACTTTGTGTTATTTCCCCCATTACTGGTTGTTGTTGTTACTTGGTTCCGGAACCGGCTTCAGCTCTTTTATGCTGCTCAACGGACTCTTCTTAAAGGATGGTGCTCCGTTTCTAGAACCTTGGCTCCGTATCCACCTATGAGTGTTTATTTCAGCTTTATGTGCTGCATGATGAGCTGGTCGTTATTTCCAACCGGTATGGGACGGTTGGCGATAGGGAGCCTCTCATTTGTTGTTATGTGATTGTATGCTATGATTGATTATTGGATATTACTGTTCATGATAGCATGACACCTAGTTGCATTTAGTAACTTACTGAGATTTTTCTCACCCCGTTTTCTTGTTTCAAATTGTTTTTCTCAAACCCCCCCCCAGGAAAGCATGTGGTAGCGTTTTGAGGTTCGTTGTAGCGGGAAACTTCTGAGCAGATTGATCTCCTTTGGACTAGTTTCTCTCCGGCGCCTTTAAGTGTTTATGAGAGGTAGTGGTTGCTTAGTGTTTTGCAAAGACTGTTGTCTTTTGAGTAAATGTATAATTAGTTAAGTCTTGCTTCCGCAATTGTAAGATTGTCTCCGAGTTATAACTCTCGTTGAGGTGTTGTTGTCGGTATTGGTTTTATAGTTGAATTCACGCGCCCGGTTTGGTATTTATCATTATGGAGATGTATATTATGTGAATTTTGTATTTATGGAATTTCTGGGGCGTGACAACCCTAACAAAAGTATTTATACTACTACGGAGTATTCTAGAAACCCTAACTAAAAACCCTACTTTACCTTATTACTAAATTGCCCTTAATATTAAAACAAACCAAAACAAAAACGGGAAAACGGGAAAATAAAGTTCCAGCCGAATTGCCGGACACGGTCGTGCCTTAAGATAAGCACGGTCGTGCTATGCTTGTCGAGAGAATCCCTTCTTCAACCGTTTTGCGCACGGTCGAGCAGTGAAACTGGCACGGCCGTGCCATTCTGGCCGAGTCCCCAGTTTCTTCCCAGCGCTGCTCCTCGTTCTACATCAAAAACTCAAAAAAAAAATGTTTTTTTTTTCTAATGGGTGGTTGCCACGTGGCATGTTATGCCCCATGGGTCATGGATCCGGGTCAAGTGGTCGGGTCGGGTGGGCCAAAAAAACCGTCTCATAGAAGAGACGGATATAGGTGTTCTCATCGGAGACTAGCTCTTCCATTAATATTTCCCTTAATTCTCGTGTCATTCATACAAATCTTGTTTCAAATGGAATATTTTTGCCAAACTACAACAGTTCTAATACAACGTAGGCGAGGGGTTCGAATGAACTTTCAAACAGAGAAAGAAGCTAAAGCTCGTATAAAATAAAAATTGAAATAAATAAAGGAATGTTTAAAATATATTTTAAAAATATAAAGATGATTCATTTTAAAAAAGAAATGTAATTCATTTTAAGTCCTTCCTCTATTTCATAACAATATGTACACATTTAAGTGTGAGGAAATGAAATAAAAATAGTAGTGGTGCATAAAAAGTGAGGTAGAGAATAGTAGTTGATAGTTATTGTGAGTATGATGTTGTGAAATTAGACCCTTCCAACCCAACACCCAAGCAAATCGCAAGAAAACCCCGGCACCACAAACAAGCACAAGAAATAAGAAACCCAAAGCAAAAGACAAAACGAACACAAGAAATTGTTTACCCAGTTCGTCAATATGTTTGACTACGTCTGGGGGCACTACCAAGCCAGAATCTTGCACTATAATATGTAAATATGGAGTTACAATGAGTATGAGGGCGGAACATTGCATATATAGCAAATCTAGAATAAGACTTAATCCTAAACATAAGAGAAATCTCGAAAATACTGCAATTCCCGAATTTCCATCGGGGGCACCGAGCGCCCGCCTGGGTTACCCCAAGCGCCCGCCTGAATTAGGCTCGCCAGGAACCAAGACTTCCTGCCCGCTAGGGCGCCCGCCTGGGTCGACGCAAGCGCCCGCTTGCCCTGCATCCAAATTTTCTTCTCTTTGTTCCTTAGAAAATCTCTATTCCAACATATGACAACTGCGTCTCATTAAATAAAAAACATACAAAATTCTCATTTTGGAAAAATGTGACTTATACATGAGACGCCAAAAAAGAAAGTCTATGAACATTGTTGTGGAATTTAGAACTGCTACAAAGGAGTCTGTGAACATTGTTGTGGAATTTAGAACTGCTACAACGGAGCGTTTGCTCTAACGCTCTAGCAAAATGAAAATTAGACAACGTCATATACAACAACGTGTGTTACACAATGTAAAACTTATTACACAAATAAAAAGAAGATGTTTTACGTTCTTAATGTACATTTTAAATGCAGTAATAAAGAATTTTGCATCACGTGTTAGCATAACACACTTTTTTATTAGTTCAAAGTATTTGAAGTTTTGTAGTCTCATTTTAAATTTTTATGGTTTACGTAAATGAATTTTGACCAAGCGTTGATGTCAATCTAATGATTACAACAAAATTTAAAAATGGCAATGCTAGTATTACAAAAGAAGTTTACAAAAAAATGATACAAGATGTTGTGGCGATATTTTATTGGCTACATCAATAGTGGACACGGAACACTCCAATTAAAAACCTACACAATTATGACATCTCATTTTGTAGACCACATTTTGTAGCCATCTTTAGTAAATTTATTATTTCCCATTAAAAATTTGTTTTTGATAAAATTATTGATTTGTCAATTGTACATTTTAAACTTTCACTAAAATGAATAAACAACATAAATGCTTAAAAAGTTATGGGGCAATGCTAGGGGCACAAAAGAAGTTTACAAAATAATGGATAAGCGAGGTGACGATATTTTATTGGTTGCATCGATTGTGGATCAGGCACACTCTAATAAAAAACACCAATAATATTTTGAAACATCATTTTGTAAGCCACATTATTACATTTTTTGTGACTTTATATTTACTCAAAAGTTTAGTCGTATTGACAATAAAAAATTGAAACGGGACAAACGGGAGTGAGGGAGTATTTCTCACACTCATATATCCACTCTCTCTCTCTGAGAGAGAGAGAGAAAAAGAGTTATTTAGAGAGAGAAAAAGCAGAGCAGAGAACACACAACTAGAGGTGAAATGTTTAGAGAGAGAGAGAAAAAGCTAACTAGGAAAGGCACACGTACAAAGACAGAGACAGAAGAGAGCGAAAAAAGAAATTGAATAAAGTGCAACCCAGCTGCGGAAAATCGAAAAATCAAATTTTGTTGTGTTGTTCATCAAGACTGTTCTGGGTGTGACTGTTCATGAGATCGGCGTGGGGATTGCGATTAGGTGGATCGTCTTGGAAGGTGTAATGATACTAATTTGGGCGTTAGGGTTCTGAGATACTTCTGTAATGCAGCTTCTTGGTTTGTTTAATTTGGATCTGAGAGATTATTCGTAATCTGTTGTTGTGATGAAGAGAGAGAATGTGTTGTCAATTCTGGTATGGTTGATCATGTTGGTTCATCCATTGAGGTTCATTCATGCTAATATGGAAGGTGTGTTTCCTTCTCTTCCGCTAGCTTTGATGATTTCTTGTTTTCATTTTTGTGTGTAGTTCTGTTTCATGTTGAATTTGTTGTTGTAGTTATCATTCCAATTAAATGGAAATTTTGTATTTGAGTTTGTCTCTCTTGTGTTATGGTGTAATTGGTCAAAATGGCGATGTTAGCACAATGGTGGTTGTTGATCTTTCAAGTCCTAGTAGCCCCGCTAAATGGTGATTCATACCACAATTGAGGGGTTTGCATAGGACATTACCTTGTATGGAAGAATTGATGTGGGATGATGGGGTACACCTCGATTGGGTATTTACCAAAAAGAAGGTTCATGGTCGTTTTGATTTTGACCTTCTTTTAGGAAAGTTCGGTACTTGAATGTAATGCAAGACAATGCTATTTGATTACTTAGTTTTATTTTAGTAGATGATAAGCTATGAATATGAATGATTAGTAACTTAGTATTTGATGCTTTATTGTGTAGCTACTAAGCTATGTATATGGAAATAGGGGCTATGCCTTCATAGCATCTTATATTTCATTACTATTCTTGTTTTTTGTTAACCTTATGAGGGACGTAATGTATATTTGATGGGTTGGTGCTTGCCCACAATTTTTTAACTGTGTTTTGCAAATCTTAACTTCTTCTTTGAATTTAGAATCCAACTGTTACATTTTTCTGGTTTGTGGCGATCCTAAATAGTGTTCAATAATACAACTTCTAGCTGCAACACACGATATAATTTAGTCTACTTGTACTACAAAGTCAATTTAATGGATTTCTTTTTTTCTTTTTCAATTAGGTGATGCTCTCCATAGCCTACGGACCAACTTAGAAGACCCCAACAATGTGCTGCAGAGTTGGGATCCTACACTTGTCAATCCTTGCACATGGTTTCATGTTACTTGCAACAACGATAACAGTGTTATAAGAGTGTATGTCTTCTCTCCTTTACGTAATTGGCACATTAATGATCATTATGCATCTCTGGAAGCTAGTTTGTGAAATAATTTCAATGTGTTCGATGCATCATGACACTTTCCTCCTAAATTTTCTTAGTGATCTGGGAAATGCTGCCCTATCTGGTACACTGGTCCCACAGATTGGTCTGCTGAAGAATTTACAGTACTTGTAAGTCCTCCTTTGACTTTATGATTCCTCTCTGCTGAAACTCTTATAAGATTGATTTCGCTGCCATTCTCCTTTTTGTTTTTGATTTCCACATTGATTGAATTACTTGGTAATTTACGGTGCCACTGATTCTCCTATGCATGGTGTAACTACTATCAATTCTATTTGGACTAAAATGAGTGGTATGCGGGTGAGTGGAATTGCATGAGCGGTATTTTACTGTGTCATGCCTACTTTCCATTTTCCGGTTGAAAAATTAATAACTTGGATCTGTTCGCCAGAGTGATCTGAGTTCAAAAGCTAAGTCAACTGTGAAACTGCATAGCAGTTTGTTGTTCTATTATGAGTCTGTCATATGTTTTTTTTTTTGGAGCAAATAATGCATACTAGCTTCATCTTTGGGCTGGTTCGATGGACAATAATTCTTGAAAGTACATTTGCCATGTTGGCAATAATGGTTGTGGGTGAAATTGAGCAACCCAAACTGACCTGTAGAAACCAAACTGAACCAAAGCAAGTGGTTTGTTATGGTTATGAGATATGGTAAACCAAAGTTTTGGTTTTGTTTCTGGTTCTAAAACTTCTGGACCCTTAGACAAACAAACTAAACACGCAGCATTTAGTTCTCAGTTCTCGTTGTTCAAATAATCAGATTTAATGTTAACCATCCAGTTAATTAGTTTTTCATATACTTAATAGACTATAGGATGGTCTGGTAGACAAACGTGTCCAGAATAGGATCTATTGCACTGGCAATGAGGATTGTGATTGGAGTAACCAACCTGGGGAACATGTATAAATCGAAAAGAGAAGCAAGTCTGGTTTGCTTAGTTTTGTTTCCCTAAAATGGACAAAAGAGTTTTGCATCTGGTTTCTGGTTCTGAATTTGCTCAGGACTGAGAAAAATAAACTAAACATATGGTATTCCTTCGGGAATAGCAGATGCCGCAAGCTTGTGGAGATGTGGGAGTTGTGCGACTTTGTGGCATATTTGGTGGAGAGGGAAAAAAATAGGGGGAAAATCATTATCGTTTACTCTCCTTGAGGAGATGATTAGTTTTGTGTCCTATCTTGAGATGGTTTTTTGTCTTGGTTGTCTTCTGAAATTGGTTACTTAGGGATTAATAAATCTGACTCAAGAAAACAAAGGGGTCATATTTTACATGTGATGCTCTAGTCGATATGTATAATAGAAACTAAACAGTCCGTCTTTGTCAATATTTCATCAGCAGTGGCTTTTTATGTCATAAAGTAATGCCTGCTAGATCATTGTCACAAACCCCTTCACTTCAAAAGTTTACTTCGTTAAATGGTACAGTCCTTAGGTAAATTTGTCATTGCTAATACAGCTCTATCGTGTCACTGGACTCGAGTTCTGGCCTGAACTTAATGTGTTGCAACTAAGAGAGCTATTGTCTTACATGTTAATTGTCTACAATAAGTATATGGGTTATCTTTCCATTGAAGTTTTCTTGGATGCGAGTTTTATCGTGTTAATAATACCATTGGTTAATCTGTTTCTGGCAGGGAGCTTTACAGCAATAATATAAGTGGTCCAATCCCTTCCGACATTGGAAATCTGACCAACTTGGTGAGCTTGGATCTATACCTGAACCAATTCTCCGGCCCCATCCCGGACACATTGGGAAAGCTGTCAAAGTTGCGCTTCCTGTATATTTTCTTACCCACTATGTTTATTAATGCTAGTATCATGTATTTTCCTTTTCTTAAAATGTTAACTTCTTTCGATTTTTACTATGCATATGATGTGATTTTTTTTTTTTTTTTTTTTTAAAAATTATGCATGTGTGTGTATACAATTTGGTGTCGATGCCATGAGTTGGCTGTTAAAGTTGCGCTTCCTGTTTATTTTCTCACCCATCACTTTCAATAAGGCCAATATCTTTATGTATTCTCCTTTTTTTAACACGTTAACCTTTTCGATTTTCACTATGTATATAACGTGTTTTTTTTTTTTTTGGGGGGGGGGGGTTTGTGTGCGTGTGTATGTGTGTGTACAATTTGGTGATCTGTGCCTTGAGTTGGTTGTGGAGTAGAGGAGTTAGTGGGTAGTGCCACATTTTCACAATATGTGTTGCAAGTCAATGCTCATAAAATGATTCTCCCTCCGTCCCAAAATGATGTTCCCACTTTTTAGGCCGTTATCACAAATGAACTTTGAGCCATAATTTTAGGTCAATTCAATCACCTTAATGAAAATCTAAATCTTGTTCTTGGGAACATCATTTTGGGACGGAGAGAGTACATTATTTTCAATAATGTTTATGGAATGGCTCATGGTGCCAATGAAATTAACATAACGACATAATTTGAATCATGGATGTTTACGATGTTCTGATGTCTGTGCAAGGATAGCCGGCTCAACAACAACAGCTTGGGAGGATTAATTCCTTTATCATTGATCAATATCTCAGCACTCCAAGTTTTGTGAGTATCGCAGTCGGTTTTGTCTCTGCCTTTCTGCATCCACACTGCACAATGGCGGAGCTACCCCAATGCCAAAGGGGGCAATTGCCCCCATTGATTTTTAAAAAATAAAATTTTACTAGTGCAAAATTTTTAAAATTTTGAGGGTTTAGTGCAATTATTGAAATTTGCCCCCTTTAAAATAAAAATAATAATGCATTAGAATTTTTTTTTGCCCCCATTGATGAAAATACAGTTAATTTTTTTTATTGTGTAACTTTTGCCCCCATTGATGAAATTCCTGGCTCCGCCACTGACACTGCACACATCCTTCCAACACCAACATCAACAGCACATCCGTCCCAAAATAAATGTCATACTTTCCAGTTTGTGTTTGCTAGCAGGAGCATACATTCCAGTGGTGAGATTGTTTGCATTTTATTGTTATGCAGGGATTTATCAAACAATCGTCTCTCAGGAGTAGTTCCAGATAATGGCTCATTTTCACTATTCACGCCCATCAGGTTTCCTGTTTAACTACGGTCAGTATTATCCAATGTGATGTGATTCCGTATAGCTCTGCTGATAAAGCTGACTTGTCAATTTTCAGTTTTGCTAATAACCTGGATCTATGTGGCCCTGTTACTGGTCATCCTTGTCCTGGATCTCCTCCCTTTTCTCCTCCTCCACCATTTGTGCAGCCACCTCCAATTTCTGCTCCAGGTGACTGCATACTTTTGCAAATGAAAAGATCTCTAATTTATTTTATGCACGCGGTACAAGGAAACATGTGCTCTGACCGTTTTCTTATTTTACTCTTAGTTCTGGTATAAGACATTCCAGAAGATTTACAGTTAAACTTATGCAAGAACATTTCGTGTTTGTTATTGTTTTAGCTATCCATTTCCAGTCAGTTTGATGTATCTTACCTGATGCTCTAATTAACATTTGACTATGAGTGAAATAAGTCAATCTGGTTTACTAGATTTCGCAGTGGCATGTTTATTGGGTTTTGCTCAAGTTGATTCATTTTGTAAGAAGAAGAATATTTTTAGAGGTTTTACTTATTTTTTCCACTTTCAATCCAGGAGGGAGTAGTGCAACAGGAGCTATAGCCGGAGGGGTCGCCGCTGGTGCTGCCCTACTTTTTGCTGCCCCTGCCATTGCATTTGCGTGGTGGCGACGGCGAAAACCACGCGAATATTTCTTTGATGTGCCTGGTCAGTGAGCGGATTTTTTTTTTTTTTTTTTTTTTTTTTTGAGATTAAGTTGGACAATACAATATAATGTGATAGGTTGTAATTTTTTATTTCAACTATGCTTATGCAGCTGAAGAGGATCCTGATGTCCACTTAGGCCAGCTTAAAAGGTTTTCACTGCGAGAATTACAAGTTGCTACGGATAGTTTTAGCAATAAAAACATACTGGGGAGAGGTGGATTTGGTAAAGTATACAAAGGACGCTTAGCAGATGGTTCATTGGTGGCTGTAAAACGACTCAAGGAAGAGCGCACGCCTGGCGGAGAGTTGCAATTTCAAACAGAAGTTGAAATGATTAGTATGGCTGTGCATCGTAATCTCCTCCGGTTACGTGGCTTTTGTATGACTCCAACTGAAAGGTTACTTGTTTATCCGTACATGGCAAATGGAAGTGTTGCATCTTGTTTAAGAGGTAAGCAGTGTAAGAAATTGCTACTAGCATGTTGTCAACTTCCTCGTTTCTTGGTGCCCTATTCCCTTCACCCCGGAATGATGTTCCCACTTTTTAGATATCAATTTGAATGAACAACAACAACAACAAAGCCTTAGTCCGAAAATAATTTGGGGTCGGCTAACATAAATCCGCATAGGTCATCGTGAAAGAAAAGATGTTAGAAAAAAAAAAGTTAAAAGAACAAATAGGTGGGGGGAAAAAAATTAAATGAAAAGAAGAGAGGAAGAAAAAACAGTGATAATAAAAGAATAAATATATAATAGATAGGGAAAATAAATGATCATTTCCGTCCCAACATGTTCCTAACTGAATTTTTTACCATTTTCTTTTTAATATTTCAATTTATACTTGTAAAACTAAAAATTTGAAAGTTGGATATAAAGAATATTTATGAATTTTTACTATTAAAAGTCAACATTTTCAGAATGTCCCTTAAATATATACTCCCTCCGTCCCACTCTAATTAGGACAAATTTCCATTTTGAGTGTCACATTCGAATTAGGACAACCCGAAAATGGAAATGTTTTATTTAATGGGACCCACATTCACACTCACAACAACTTTTCACTCATTACTCTCTACCCCACTTTCTCTCTCCTACTTCACTTTTCATACTCACAACACCTACTCCACTAACACGTTTTCCTTAATCCCCGTGCCCAACCCAGAAATCCTAATTCGGGTGGGACGGAGGGAGTATATAAAAAAAAAAAAACAAGGTCGCTCATTTTGAGATGGAGGGAGTAGTATAATTAACTAAAAATTATCTCTGAAAGTTCATTCAAATCGACAACAAAAACAGTGAGAACATCATTATGGGACGGAGGGAGTATCCTTTTGGCAAGCAAATTCACCATAAAAAAATTGATTTTAAAATGATGGTTAAACAAATGATCTCATCTAGATGGGTTGAATTGCTATGATATACTTGCACTGAACAGCGGGTTGTGAATTTGCAGAACGCTTACCAAATGAACCGCCACTTGATTGGCCAACACGGAAGAGAATTGCTTTAGGATCAGCTAGAGGACTTTCTTATTTGCATGATCATTGTGACCCGAAGATTATTCATCGTGATGTGAAAGCAGCAAATATTTTGTTGGATGAAGAATTTGAGGCCGTTGTTGGAGATTTTGGTTTGGCTAAACTAATGGACTACAAAGATACACATGTTACCACTGCCGTACGTGGCACGATTGGGCACATAGCTCCCGAATATCTTTCCACTGGGAAGTCTTCAGAGAAAACTGACGTTTTTGGGTATGGAATCATGCTTTTGGAGCTCATCACTGGACAGAGGGCTTTTGATCTTGCTCGCTTGGCTAACGATGATGATGTCATGTTGCTTGATTGGGTACATTTCTTTCATTCGGTTTCCTCTGATTTATTTTAACCCCCCAAGTCTTATATGCACATTAATTTCTTGTTAATGTGCTCCGCTTTAGGTACCAGGTTTGGGTGGGGTGGGGTATAGGGGGATGGAGAATGTTTCTGGTAAAATTTTTGTGTCAAACAAGTAGGATCTCTTTTGACTGCTGTGGGATTGACTTTAACAATGAGGATGTAGGGAAAGTTCTACATGATTGCTACAATAACTGCATTGTTATACTCCCTCCATCCCGGAATAAATGTTGCACTTTTCATTTTGGTTTGTCTCAAAATAAATGTCCTCTAAAAATAGAATACTAAGTGTGCTGATCACCCGCAAGTGACCTTTAAAAGAAAGGGCTAGGCATATGATGCACGAGTATGATCAACATGAACTACTACCATTTTGGGGACAAACTAGGAAAATTTCAGAAACAGTTTTTAAAATGTTGACTTGTCAAATGTAACGTAGCCTATACTGGAATGAAATGAAGGTGTCTTGTGGAGTCTTGGAACATACTTTCCTTGTTATTGATTAGCCCACTGTAGTTAGCTTATGTTTGCGGTCCCCTTTAAAAGTCAATTTTATTTAATGCTCCTTCTCAAAATAAGTTCTGTATCTCTCTTTTGGCTGGTCTACTTTGTAAAAATTTCTATGTAGACTCCGTTTCACCATTTTACTCAGATTCTTCCTTTAGTAAAAAGTCCAACCCTATGGGTAATATTGGAAAATCATTGCGCATACTAGCATTTGTTATGGATTCATTACTTTATTTAACATGCATTGCAGGCCATCTATTTTGAGGAGGGACATAAATTATACTCCCACCGTCCCAAAATGACCTTCCTACTTTTTTTTGTTTTTACTATGAAGGTACTTTGAGCAATTTAAAAATAATTTTAATTATTCTAATGAAAATTTAAAACTTGTTATTGATACACCACTATAAATACTACTCCCCCTGTCCTGAAATAATGTCATAGTTGACAAGTCAATGTTTTTAAGCTTTTAATTATGTTTCCTTAATTACCCCAATCAATTCATATGGGTAGAGTGACACCTTCTATGACATTGCAATGCTTGTGCCTATTAGAATGGGTAGTATAGGAAGATCATCAAACTTTATACCCTATTTTTAGTAAGACGACATTTATTTTGGGACAAATGATAATGGAAAGCAGGACATTTATTGGAGTATAAATGTTCATTAGGCTAACCCTCTTTCTTCGAATTTGAACGTTTTCCTTCAAGACGATAGACACTTACATCTGAAACATCATTTATTTTCTTTGCTAAACAAGCCTATATGCCCCATTCTAGAAAATATAATCTAGCTTATTTATTTATTTGAACATATGTTGGAATTCAGGTAAAAGGACTTTTGAAAGAGCGGAAAGTAGAGATGCTTGTGGATCCTGATCTGCAGACAAATTACGTAGATAGTGAAGTAGAGCAACTAATTCAGGTAGCGTTGCTTTGCACTCAAGGGTCGCCAATGGACCGTCCCAAGATGTCAGAAGTTGTCAGAATGCTTGAAGGTGATGGTTTGGCTGAGAGATGGGACGAGTGGCAAAAGGTACAAGTTCTTCGTCAGGAGGTGGATCTTGCGGCCCCTCATCCTCATTCTGACTGGATTCTTGACTCCACTTATAATTTACATGCTGTTGAGCTATCTGGTCCAAGATGACAATCATCTGACTAAACAAACATTAGTTAGTGCCTTTTTCTTTCTTGTTTCAGTTATGGTCTCTTTTTGTGGTTTAGAATTAAAAATGTGTTTTCCTCCAATCAATTATTACCATTTATCTTGTAAATGTAAGTTCTTGAATCATATATTCAATCAAATTTGTGCATTTGAGTTTGTTTTGATGAAGAAGTGACCCTTGTTTGGTACAGCCTCAATGTTGCATCATATGAACCCATATTAAAAATAAATAAAATTCATGAAACCAAATAAAAACAGTGTATTTCCAGACATCCTTTACAAATTGGAAATGATGTACATGCTTACTAGACTAATCCGCACACCAGTAAACGCTAAGAAACAGTGTCAACCATTGACAAAAAGTCTGATAAGTTGACCAAACCCGACTCAATGCCCACCAGAGGTACAGTGTCCACCATTGACAAAAAGTCTGATAAGTTGAAAAAGCCTGATTCAATGCCCACCAGTCGTACGAGAAGTATCAGCAAATGAACTTGAATGAGAAACATCATACGAACCGTGTTATGTAAACAAGTTTGGGTATGAGTTATACGTTTCATCATCCAACGAAGGCAATCTCTGAGGGTGGTAATGAGCACCGTCCCCTCCAAAAATATTGGTTCTTGAAGAAGAGGATTCAAACTCCACTTTCGTATCATCATACGAAGAGAAATTCAATGCCTCTTGACTAGGGGAATTTAGAGTATCATCGTAGTTGTATGATGAGTTGCGATGACTAGGATCTTGCTTAGTTGGCACATCTGGCTCACTATGTACTCCAGAAAATGGGTTCTCATCACTGGCTTCCTCATTCCTTTTCTCTATAAGTTGACTAATCCTGAGCTGGGCAAGGCTAGCTGCTGACCTGGCAGCAGCTGCTGCACATTGAGCAGATTCAGTGCAGCTGCTAAAACATCCTGCAGACCATCATCAACCTCGCTTTTGCTTCTAGAAACAGAGGACGGAAGTTGACTTGTTTGCTTCAAGGGGAATGATGCAGAAGACAGGGACGGAGGAGATATAAATGGAAGAAACTGTTTTTCCTCGTCCGTACCGACTGTGACTTTTGACAATTCAGGTTCCTTGGTTACTGATTTTTCCTGCAATATTTTCAGTGATGCCTTTGGAACTTCAGGAAAATCTAAATCGTCAAAATCAGCATCTGAGTCAGACTCTTTGTTTGGGCCTTGGTGCAATGTTTCATCAGGCTTTTCTTCTGGAAGACGCAGTTTAGACCCACTGACATATTGGCCAGGTCCATTCTGGCCAATTATACCATAGACTCATATTAGGTTCAATAAGGAGGACATTTTTTTGATAGCATGACTTGAGTGCTTAGTGCTTACAGTCAGAAGAGGTGTGAATGATGATAACCTGACGATTGACATCGCATTCTGGCGTGAGCTCGGTTGCAGCAGCTATGAATTCCTTGCCATATATGGCAGAAAATAGCATCTGAACCTGCAGCAACTTTGGGAGATCTGCACTTCTTGCCGCTGCAAAACACACGCTAGATATTGCTTCCTTCAAGTCTAGAGGGCATTCCCTGATCATAGTGAGTAGAGAGACATCAGTTTAGATAACCGAAATGGCTTCTAAGGCTTTTATTCTCAAGCTTAAGTGAATAAGTTCATACAAAAGCAACCATCCGACAACAAAAACAAAGGGAAATCCACATTTAGAGAATGTAGAGATTTAAAGAGGTTTTTATTTTCATCAGGATGAGAACCAGCCAATGAGTAAGAAAATTCGCCTACTATACTCCCCATGCTAAAAAACTTCACTGGACAGCGTTTGGACACAGTAATGAGCGTATAAAATTCAGATTAATAATGGACAAGGCAGAAAACTCAGACCTCTGAGAAAACTTATTTTCATATTACACTGAAATAAAATTTCCAGATTCTGGTGCAAGTTAATAGGTAAAGTAAAAAAAAAAAAAAAAAAGAAACAAGATAGCAAGAGCGATTAAGAACTGTGCTAGACAGTTCATCTTATGACATAAACAAATGATAGCATATTTCGCAAAGCTATTAAAGGCCAGCCCATGCCTTTTCAGAGCTTCGACAAACAAGAACAAGAACAAAGTTAATAAGTGCTTATGCAGATCTCTTGTGTTGGGTGTTTTTTTAATGAATGGTTTCTTCAAATAGAAAACACAAAGAAAACCAAAATGCGACTTAGGCAGTCTTTCACACAGTACCCAATGAATTTTCCAGTACTTATGAAAATATGACCCCGCTCACTTACATGAGAGCAACCCCGGATTCTTTCCCCCACCCCCTACAGCCCTACCCACCCAAAATTGAAAAAGAAAAGCACCGTTTATCATGCGCACAAGTTTGCCATATGACGCCACTCATTGAGTATACTTCAAGGAGGACAATAGTCTTGGGGATCACAATTGATGCCTAGAACATAATTTACAGCACTCACACCGTCTCCAACTTTATTTTTGGTCGTCAGAAAGAGTAGAATTATATGTCAGATGAATACCATATCTTCAATAACATAAGAGAAGCAAAAACATGGGCTAATTCAGAAGCAGACCTTTGTACTTCTATGATAGGAAGCCGAACAGCTCAACAATCTCCTGTGCTGCCATCATTTTTTCTTCCGTTATAATATGCTCTACCTACGTAACAAAAATCGAATAGTTAGAACAACTCCAAATGCAATATCGATGTAGTGGATAACCCTTAGATAAGTAGCCTCCATTTCCATATAAACACCAACAAAAACTTGAAAACAACATATCCTAATTAAACTAAAATAAAAAGTGCTCATACCCGGATGCGGGCTGTTGCTTCTTGACCAGTTTCAAGCAGCCTAGCAATGTCACGACGCATCTGCTTTATCTGAATCTCTCTGCGATTCCTCAACAAGTTTATTCGAGGAATAGTCAATTTCAGCAGTGTTTTGCTGCGTCACCCAAAGTAGAACATATACAAACTCAATTCATAATTCTCGGCTGATGCAATTCAAACAACACACCAATAAACATAAATAGCGCCCCTCTTCAATTATCATACTCCCTCCATCCCAAAAAGAAAGTTCAGTTTGACTTATCAAACATTTTAAAGTTACATTATAAGTTTTGGAAATTCAGTGATTTTGGAAGCCTTAATTTTTGAGACGAGACTAACTTTTTGGGACAAACAAAAAATGGGAAATGAGACTATCATTTGGGACGGAGGGAGTATAATCCAAACCACCCCCCCCCCCCCCCCCCCCTATGGGAGGGAGAGATTCTACAATTGTCAGAGTTAAGGTTTCTTGAAAAGTAAACAATTAATCAGACAGCCAATTAACAGCCCAATCTGGGCAAAGTGGTTATATGGGTTTCCAATTCTACTGACGATCATCCAAGAAACAAGACCAAAAATTAGTTAAATTCCTAGAGAGTATAATGACAAGAAACATGACATAGTACTACTCCTCTGTTGCGCTTAATCGATATCGATCAACCCCTTAGAAATGCGTATAGTCTTTACTTAAGTTACAACCGAAGTAGTACTACTTTTTTTGGGAGTCGAGTTTTTTCATTTTTTTCCTACTTCAGTCCTACAAAAACTCGGTCAGTTATAGAAAGATTTTTTTAGACTTCTTCCTTTTTCACTTCCTATCTTTTTTTTTTTTTTTTTTTTTTAACTCGGGAATGACCTTAAGAAAGTACTACATCTGTTTTAAAATAAATGTTTTTTTTTCCTCTAAAATGAATTAGTACAAAATGTGTCCTTACATGATTTTTTCCATTTTGTTCGGATTTCATTTTGGACTTGCAAAACTAATTTTTTGATGTATATATATAGCAAGGAAATTTATTTACATGTTTCCTCTTAAAAGTTAACATTTTCAAGGTGTCTCTTAAATAATAATAATAAATAAATAAAAAAAAACCATTCGTTTTATGACATCTTGATTTGATACACTGATTTACCATAATAATAAATGGAGTCAATGAGGACTCTGTGGATATGACTGCTATGGGTGGTCCGATACCGCCGGCTATCTTCATTCATTTCAGAAGGTATCGGTACGTAACGTTGAATAATCTCTTTTTCACGAGATTGAGAAATAGAACGATTACACTACCTACAGTCAGGGCGGATCTAGGATGTCTTGACAGCGGGTGCACAATTTACACTACAAAACTTCAAACCATTTTTTTTAAACGCGATTAGATTATAATACATTACACCACTAAATATTTAAATTATATATTGGACGCTAAATTAAACTATAGAGTAACAAAGAGATTTGTAGAGAATTATTAAAAATAAAATAAAAGATGGACTTGAACGGTTGGATTTGATAATTACTAGTATTAATTAATAATGAAGAATGGTTAAACTTAACTAATTACACAATATGTACGACTAGTAGTATTAATTAATTAATTAATGAAAAAGGCCAAATTTTAACTAATTGAAGGAAACCCAAAGTTACTAATTAATTAAGTAAATTTGTGAAGATGTGAGAGTAAAAAGTTGTAGAAAATGAGAGAAAATAAATTGTTAACTTGCTGGAAGTATGACTCGAACACGGGTTGCCAGCCAAAACTAGACTACCTGCTACCACCTCCACAAACTTTTGTCCTTGTTTCCATAGCCACTTTTTTTAATATCCATGTGGGTGCACTTAACAAATGAAATTGCAAAAAAACACAAAAAATTAACTACAATTTTCAGGTGACCGAGTGCACTTGCACCCCCATCTATAACACAAGATCCGCCCCTGCCTACAGCACTTCGTGTTTACCGTGGGCACGATAACTGGTACATCGCATCTTATACTTATCCATGACTGTTTAGGGATTCTCGATCAGATGAGCGGACAAGGCAAGCATGTTCTTTTGAATCAGGATCAACTTGAAGTGAAAAAGAGACTCAAGACTCGCGACTGACAAAGACCGAGAAAGGGAAGAGACCTGCTACCTTCGTCTTGTTTCTAGATGTTCTCTAGGAATAAATTGTTATTTCGTTCCCCCACAGAGGAAGGTCAGTTTCTACTCCTGCTAATAGTTTATCCCATTCTTTGTTGTTACTCTGGGTCCTGAAGCAGAGATCGAGGAGAAGTACTTATTTTCTTTCTGTTCAGCTCTTTTTTTCACCATTTACCCAAATATTACCGTTAGCTATCGGAAAATTGTAGTACAAAGGAAAATTTTCAGGCTGCCGATTTTTTTTTGCCGGTGCTTGCAGGCCGTCTGTTGCATTCTAACTAGGCTGGTAGTCGCATTCAGTTGTTTAATTATTTTCATTATAGGGAATTTTGAATTTTAATTATTCAAATTTAGAAATACTTTTTGAACAAATGTAAAAAGAAGGTGAGAATACTTTTGCTGTACAAATAGAGTTTTAGTACTCCCTCCGTCCCAGTTTAAGGTTCTCATTTTCCTTTTTAGTATTTCCCAGTTTAAGGTTCTTATTTGCTTTATTCCTTAATGTCAGAGGATGAATAGTGTTTTAGACAATATTGTCCTTATAAATAAAGTTCATATATTACAAAAACCAATCACTTACTTATCTACTTTTCACCCACTTGTTTTATGAATGGACAATTATATCCTCCACCCACAATTATTCTTGACTCAAGTTTGTCTTAATTCCTTTATAAGCATGCAAAGTTGTTGGAAATGGGTTTTAGAAATGTGGTTTGACCACATTTTGACCCGATTTTTAAAGTAATTTCATTTTATGTAAATGAAAACAAGTTGCAAAATTAAAATCTACTTGTGGTGTAGATTAGGAAAATGCATTTATTTACTTAAAACCATTTCCGGGTGAATGAGAAATTAATGCTCAAAGTGTGCAACTTTAATGAGTTTATGAAGAGTTGGAAATGTGGAAAGCCATGTATCCCACATTGGTTGGAAAATGAAAAAGATGAGAGTATTTAATATAGCTCATCTAAGAAGGTTCCAATCAAGTGTGGACTTGGGCTTCCAAGCTTAAGTGGTCCATTGGGCCAACCATGCAAGCTAGTGGGGAAACAAGTTAATTTTGGGCTTGCCCAAAATTGACTCATAACCCGCGAAGGGCGGAATGGGCGGTTTAGGGCGCACTTTGCACTTTGCATTTTGCATCGGTCGCTGGGAGTTGTGGAGCTTAAATTTTTTGCTAAGGTGGGCTCGATGGTGGGTCAGCTCGTGATCTTGGTTCGGTTGGTGGGTTACACGCGGGTTGGGCTCGGCTCGCATTGGGCCTGGAGCGGCCCAGATCGTAAGGGTGCCGGTTCGGGTGGCGGCTGGAGCCAGACTGACCCGTGTCGGTTCGGGACAGACGGGTCTGGTGCTGGTTCGGCCCGCCTGATCTGGTCCCTTCATCCAAATCTGATCTGACGGCCAGGATTCCACCAGACACAATTTATGTCTATTCCCAAAAGGCACACCTGCCTCTTCATATACTATATAAGGACCGCCCAGATTGTCAATTCATTCATTCCAACATCCAAAGCATAAGAGTAATCTGAGAAAGAGAGTCATCTTGAAGCATCATTTCCTTCAA
Source organism: Campanula takesimana (assembly GCA_026119855.1). Lineage (NCBI taxonomy): Eukaryota > Viridiplantae > Streptophyta > Magnoliopsida > Asterales > Campanulaceae > Campanula > Campanula takesimana. The sequence continues at coordinate 1,176,919 of JAOWBW010000293.1, forward strand.
GTCCAGAAGTTTCGAGCATTAGAATTTGTTCGCCGAGTTCGTTAGTTTGAAGTGCTTCTACTAACGAAAGTTAAAGTCGTTGCATCTTAGAGAAGATTGCCGTTAATCCGTGAGCACCACTGCGGGGAAAATTCTTCTTGCGGAGATTCTGTCCAACACAAGCCTCGACTAAATTTCCATCCCCATTTTAGTTTTAGTATCTTCGTCATTTTCAAGAAAGCCAACATTTTACCTAACAAATGCAAGAAGAATTTTCTGTTTTCTTGAAGAATGACAACCGATAAAGGCACCACCCAGTCCTCCGAGGTTAATGCCCGTCCGAATCCAGAAGTAACGAACCAAAATGTTACTCCTGCCCCTGCTCCGACTCACCCGGCTCATGGTGAGAAACCACCGAAGTTCACCGGGGTGGATTTCAAGAGATGGCAACAAAAGATGTTGTTCTACTTGACCACCCTCAGCCTTCAGAAGTTCTTGAAAGAGGACCCTCCTGAAGTAGCTAATGATGATCCTGGTCCATAAAGGCGGGTTGCAAAAGAAGCTTGGGAACACTGTAATTTCTTGTGTAGGAATTACATTCTCAACAGCCTAGACGATTCACTCTATGGTGTGTATAGTCTAGTGGCTACAACCAAGGAGTTATGGAACTCTTTGGAAAGGAAGTACAAGATTGAAGATGCCGGGTCAAAGAAATTTGTCGTCGGTAAGTTTCTTGACTTCAAGATGGTGGACACCAAAACGGTGACCAGCCAGGTTGATGAATTTCAGCTCATACTTCACGGCCTAGCAGCAGAAGGGATGATTATGAATGAACCATTCAAGGTGGCAACGGTCATTGAGAAGTTACCACCAGGATGGAAAGAATTCAAGAACTATCTCAAGCATAAACGCAAGGAGATGAGCCTTGAAGACTTGGTGATTCGGCTTCAGATTGACGAGAATAACCGCAAGGCTGAAGAGAAGTCTGCCAAGGGAAAGGTGGAGGCTAAGGTCCATCTTCCTGAGTCAAGCACCAACAACCGGAAGCGAAAGCCCACTGGAGATACCAAGAAGGATTCTGGGAAGAAGTTTAAAGGTGCTTGCTATAACAGTGGAAAGTCCGGTCACATGTCCAAGGAATGTCGTCATCCAAGGAAAGAAGACCGAAGGACTAACAGGAACCAAGCCAATGTCGTTGATGACATGGATCTTGATCTTGCTGCTGTGGTATTTGAAGCCAACGTGGCAAAGTTGGACGACAACCCAAGCGAGTGGTGGATAGACACTGGAGCTACCCGCCACATATGTGCTGACAAAGGGAGCTTCTCATCCTATACTCCTATCAACGAACGAAAGCTCTATATGGGAAACTCCGCTACTTCCGATGTCCTTGGACTTGGAAAAGTTGTGTTGAAGATGACTTCTGGCAAGGAGCTGACGCTAGTGGATGTGTTGCATGTTCCAGACATTCGCAAGAATTTAGTTTCAGGCTTTTTATTGAGTAAGGCTGGTTTTAGATTAGTTTTTGAATCCGACAAGTTTGTTTTGACCAAGAACGGTCTTTTTATTGGAAAAGGTTACCTTGATAAAGGCCTTTTCAAAATAAATGTAATGAATGTTTACCGCCCAGATGCGAAGAATAAAAGTGTTTCTTATGTTTACTTGTTGGATAGTCCTGATTTATGGCATGGTAGATTAGGACACGTAAATTTTAACACAATTAAGAAGTTAGTGAATCAAAAATCTTTACCAATATCTAAATTCGATTCAACTGACAAGTGTGAAATTTGCGTAGAAGCAAAAATGACTAAAGGATCATTTCACTCCGTAATAAGAAACACTAAACCTCTAGAATTAGTTCACACAGATATTTGTGATCTAAAGTTTGTGCAAACTAGAGGTGGGAAAAAGTATTTCATTACTTTTATCGACGATTGCACAAAGTATTGTTATGTATATCTCTTGAGAAGTAAAGATGAAGCCTTAGGAGCTTTTCAAACTTTCAAGAATGAAGTTGAGAATCAACTTAATACAAAAATTAAGAAGATTCGAAGTGATAGAGGGGGTGAATATGTTGCTCCGTTTGAAGATATATGCTGGGAATCCAGCATTATTCATCAAACAACAGCTCCGTATACACCTCAGTCTAACGGAGTAGCTGAATGCAAGAATCGTACTCTTAAGGAGATGATGAATGCTATGCTAATAATCTCTGGCTTACCCGATAATTTGTGGGGGGGGGGGGGAAGCTATACTCTCCGCAAACTATATTTTGAATAAGATACCTCAGAAAGGTAAAGATGAATCGCCTTATGAATTATTTCATAATCGTAAGACGACTTATCAATACCTTAAAGTGTTGGGGTGTTTGGCTAAGGTTGAAGTACCTAAACCAAAACAGGTCAAGATCGGACCAAAAACAATTGATTGCGTTTTCATTGGATACGCAAGTAATAGTAGTGCATATCGGTTTATTGTGCACAAATCGGAAATTCCTGATATGAATGAGGGAGTGACGATAGAATAAAGGAATGCTGTATTCTTTGAAAATATCTTTCCTGCTAATGAAAGGAAAGAGGCAAGTTCTAGTAAGAGAACTTATGAGGCTACTGTTGGTAGTAGTGCCCTAGGCACGTTTAATAAACGTTGTAATTGTTATCATTTGTTTCATATCAATAAAGAGATGTTTTGATTATTATTATTGTTCATGTTTACTTATAATAATCCCCGTCCCTAGTACTTGTTAAGCACTAGTATAAAGGCTAAATGATCATGGGATGATCATGATTAGATTTATGGGTACTTGTTTGGAACAAGGTACTGAACATGACCCGCTGTATGAGATTTATGTCATGGTCTATGTCGTACATATATCTCATATTAGTTATGTCATTTGAATCCTTAGACATGAAGTTATTATAGTCTTCCACTTGATGAACATTGTGTTTGACATATTCAAACGCTACCTTAACACGGTAGTTATAAAGGGTATGATTGGCATAATGGGATTCCCGTTGGGAAGAATAATAAGCTAAATGGATTTGTCCCTCCACGGAGAGATGTCAAGCTTGGGCCCCTCGAAGGAATGATGTTGATGAAATGTTCGGCCGGACTCAAATGAATTGATTGGATCAATAGCATTTGAATTATCAACATATTCGGAATCGAGAAAGTATTGAACAAAACAAGTTGACTGTTTGACCATGACTTGTGTTCAATGACATCGTGGACAAAGGGATTGTGACATATTCTAAAGGAATGCGAACTTGTATCTAGTTACACTATTTGGGTAGGTATGACGGTTTGCTAGAACCTAATCATATCTTATGAGTTCATGTTTGAGCCCATTGCCAACTTAGTGTAATCCTAGAGGGTCACACACAAATAGAACGAATCATAAAGGACTAAATGGGAATTATGGAAAAATGTCAGGTTTTGGCTTTGGCACGACCGTGCGCCTTTAAACGGCACGACCGTGCCATAAATCCAAACCAAGGCAAAAAGGCTCGGTCCGTTTGGCACGACCGTGTCAAACATAGGGGCACGACCGTGCCAATATTCGGGGAAGGTCTGGCAGGTTCGACCCATTTGGCACGACCGTGCCAAATAAAGGGGCACGACCGTGCCAGAATTCCTGGCAGAATAAGGACTTGCCTTAATTAAGGTGACGGGATTTAGGAATCCTAGGTCATTAAGAGTTAATGACTAGGTCCTATAAAAGCATCTTTTCACCAGCCATTAAGCAAGAAATTCCTAATTCATTGAGAGAATAATATTCTTGATTAGATCAAGAAATTCATAGTTCCATATAGTCAATATAATTGCGAAAACGTGTTTCACAATTTTGGTCTAGCAACCAAGATCAAAGAAGTTCCTTTGATATTCGTTCGAAGTGTGGATACCGCTAGAGGGTGAAAATCATCATCTTCAAAGTTCGTGTTCAAGCTTTGTGATCGTGATCAATTTTTCAAGTTTCTCCACCAAAGATCAAGAGAAAATTCATAGCCATCAAGGGTTAGTTATTCCTCTATTCATCTTGTTGTATTTGATTTAATCATATGAACGGATCCATGGCTTTGGGTTTCAAAATTTAAAATGCTAAATTTCCGCTGCGCATGTGTCTTCGAAACCCAACAGTGGTATCAGAGCCCCGTCCATGTTGATTAATTCAATACTTGGATCATGTTGTGTGTGCCAAGCATGATATGAATATTGGATTATATGATGTTTATGTGTTTTGTGATTTTATGTGGTTTATTGTTTTTCCAACTTTAATCGCACGATTCAATCGCAATAAAAATTATGGTGGATTCTGAATTATTTCGATTATTGATTTTTGATTGGATCAAAGTTTTAATAATCGAGGAAAAATAATTTTGAGACAAAATTTTCGACCTTTAAAATTCTATACTATTCTGGCCATTCAAGCGGGCGCCTGGTCCTTTGCAGGCGGGCACTCGGTGGTCAAAATTTGTTCTGATTTTGGTTAAAATCTGAATATGGAATTTTCGATAAATTCAACAAAACCAGTAACAGAACCAGTCCAGACTTGTTGATCTGGAATGGGTTTTGGGTAGTTGGTTTGTGTATGGATTTTGGGGTTTGATTTTCCTATTTGTTTTAGTCTTGTGATTCCTAGATTGGTTCAAGTTTTGGATGGCTAATCTACGTTCATCGAGATTGTGTTTCCCAAAATTGATCGCAATCAAAGTTTCGAAGATAAAACGAAGTTAGAATTATGAAGAGTTCATAATTGCTAAAATTAAGAAACAAAGTTCTTGATTCAAAGTTTGGATATCCATGTGGAATTGTGAATGCAATTGGCCTACGTTCATCGAGACCATCTATTGCTTAGTTTCGGCCACATGGACTACTTTCTTGGTCTCTTGAATTAGTGCGGGATTGTGGTTGCCTAATGGCTTAGTTCGACCGCACTTCTTGTTGTCTTGATTTGGAGATAATGACCAAAGTTGAAATAGTCTCATCCTCATAATTATAGAGAAACTAATGACACATAAATACCATGCTTAAATTAATGGAGATTAATTTAGTGGCTAAACTTGATGTGTAACATGTTTATATTATGTGCTCATAAATGTGTTATATGCTATATGTGATAAACCTTCAAAGAAAGTTTTAAGTCCTTTTGCCATACCATGATTAAAACACTTGTTTATACATGAGTAATTTTATGTGGGCTCACCAAAGCGAGGTGCATTGATTTTATTCATGTTTGAGCAAGATGAGTGAATAAGAGTTTCCTATGCGTTTAAAATGGTTGGACTTAATTAAGCGTCAAAACAGTTTTGGGCTTAAGGCAAAGATGAGATTTAACATGCTTTTTGAAATTGGATTTCTTAAAGAATCTCATGAAAAGAACTGAGAGTCATATGAGATATGATTGACAAGAGTTGTCTACCTAATTGATTTAATTTTGAGCGGTGCGCCAAAGCGTACTCAAAATTAGATTAAAGCGGGATCTCAACCCATTTAAATTATACTATACATTGGATGTATAAAGAAGGTTGCATAATTTAGTGGGAGTATTTTATTATTTCTTTAATGAAAAAATTGGTACTTATTAAATTTTGGAAATTTTGCATATTTGTAGATAATGACTAATAACACTCAATCAATGTCGTTGCGATCGATCCTTGAGAAGGATAAGCTCGAAGAGAATGGTACTAACTTTATGGATTGGATCCGTAGCATAAGAATCGTTCTTAGGCAAGAGGATAAGTTGTACATTCTCGATGGGCCTCTCCCTGCTGAACCACCGCCTACTGCCCCTAGGGTAGAAAGGGACAATTACAAGAAACATCGTAATGATTCTAGAGATGTAAGTTGTCTCATGCTTGCTGCTATGTGTTCAAAACTCCAACAAAGTTTGGAACATTTGGAAGCCTATGAGATAGGCGTGGAGTTGAGAACCATGTTTCAAGAGCAAGCTAGGCAAGAGAGGTACAAGACCATTGCTGCATTCCCTACTAGTAAACTGAATGAAGGGCAACAAGTGAGTCCTCACTTTCTTAAAATGAAAGGTTATGTAGAGCACCTTGAGAAACTTGGCTATCCAATCCCATTGGAGCTAGCCACGGATCTCATTCTTAATTCATTGCCTAAAAGTTATAATCAGTTTGTGATGAATTATAACATGCATGGAATGGATAAGAATCTCTCTGAGTTGCATGGGATGCTCAAAACTGCAGAGATGAAAATTGTGGAGAAAGGTTCTCCCGTGCTCTTGGTTCATGATGGGAAGAAGGCTAGTGCCAAAGGAAAGGGTAAGGCAAAAGTTGTCAAACCCAAGATAAGCAAGGCAAAGGTTGCCAAGGCTTCTGAGGCAAAACCTGATTCACAAAAGGATGCAATCTGTTTCCATTGTCAAGAAATTGGTCATTGGAAACGTAATTGCAAGGCTTTCTTGGAAGAGCAAAAGAAGAAGAAGAGCAGCAAGGCTGCGTCGACTTCAGGTATCTATATGATAGATATTCTCCTTTCTACCACTGATTCTTGGGTATTGGATACCGGATGTGGTTCTCACATTTGTCTAAATGTGCAGGGACTAAAGAATACGAGACTGCTTAAAGAAGGTGAAGTAGATCTACGCGTGGGGAATGGAGCAAGAGTTGCTGCATTAGCCGTAGAGACTTATGAAGTCACTTTACCTTCCGGACTAATTCTTGTTTTGAACAATTGTTATTATGTTCCGGATTTAAGCAGAAATATTATTTCAATTTCTTGTTTGGATAATGAAGGTTTTAAGTTTCTTATTGAGAATAAGAAATTTTCTATTTATTTAAATGATGTGCTTTATGGTATTGCTAATTCATTTAATGCCTTTATATCTTGGATGTCAAGAATGAAAATAATGTCTATCATGTAAATAAGAAATCTAAACCTAATGATGTAAATCATACTTATTTGTGGCATTGCCGTCTTGGTCATATTAATGAGAAGCGTATCTCAAAACTCCATGGGGACGGACTTTTGGGTTCATGTGACTTAGAGTCATATGATACTTGTGAGTCATGTCTTCTTGGAAAAATGACTAAGACACCTTTTACCAAGTTGGGTGAAAGGGCAAGCGACTTATTGGGGTTGATACATTCCGATGTATGCGGACCATTAAGTAGCAATGCTAGGGGAGGATTTCAATACTTCATAACCTTCACTGATGATTATAGTAGATTTGGGTATGTTTACCTAATGAAACATACAAGTGAAGCACTTGAGATATTTAGAATATTTCAAAATGAAGTAGAAAAACAACTTGGCAAAAGTATAAAAGCACTTCGATCAGATCGAGGTGGAGAATACTTAAGTCAAGAATTTGATGATCATCTAAAGAATTGCGGAATAGTTTCACAATTGACTCCACCCGGAACACCACAATGGAATGGTGTGTTCGAGAGGAGGAATCGGACCTTGTTAGACATGGTTCGATCAATGATGAGTCAAGTTGATCTTCCAATATCCTTTTGGGGTTACGCCCTAGAAACCGCTGCTTTCACACTAAATCGTGTTCCAACTAAATCGGTTCAAAAGACTCCATATGAGATGTGGAGCGGAAAGAAGTCTTGTCTATCTTTCATGAAGATTTGGGGTTGTGAAGCTTTTGTCAAAAGACTTGTCTCAGACAAACTTGCACACAAATCTGATAAATGTATTTTCGTGGGATATCCTAAGGAAACTAAAGGATATTACTTTTACAACCGAGAGGACAACAAAGTGTTTGTTGCCCGAACTGGTGTCTTTCTAGAGAAAGAGTTTCTCTCCAAAGAAATCAGTGGGAGTAAAATAAATCTTGAAGAAATTCGAGACCCAGAAAATAACATTGAACCAATAGAGGAACAAGAACAAGAACCACAAGGAGTTGTGGAACCTGTTCAAAATACACAAGTAACTCGCAGATCTAGTAGGTTACGATCCGAGCCCGAGAGATATGGATTTCTCGTAACGGATAGTAATGAGGTAGAAATCATTGAGAATGATGAACCGTCAACCTACCAAGAGGCGATAACTTCTCCTGATTCGGACAAGTGGCTTGGAGCCATGGAATCCGAATTACAATCCATGCAAGACAATCAAGTTTGGAATTTGATTGATGCGCCCGAAGGTGTAAAAACCATAGGATGCAAATGGGTCTTCAAGAAGAAGACTGACATGGATGGGAAGGTGCATACTTACAAAGCTAGGCTTGTAGCGAAGGGTTACAGGCAAGTTCATGGTATTGACTATGATGAGACCTTTTCACCCGTAGCAATGATCAAGTCTATAAGAATTTTGCTTGCCATTGCCGCATATCATGACTATGAAATATGGCAGATGGACGTCAAAACCGCTTTCCTGAATGGAAAACTACAAGAGGATGTGTATATGACACAACCAGAAGGTTTTGAACAAGATTCTAAGGTATGCAAATTGCAGAGATCCATCTATGGATTAAAGCAAGCTTCTAGGAGTTAGAATCTCCGTTTTGATGAATCGGTCAAAGAGTTTGGTTTCATCAAGAACGAAGATGAGCCTTGTGTATACAAAAAGATTAGTGGGAGCATAGTGCTATTCCTTATTTTATATGTGGATGACATATTCCTCATTGGAAACGACATTCCTACACTTCAGTCTGTGAAGACTTGGTTAGGAAAGTGCTTCGCAATGAAAGATATGGGTGAAGCCGCATATATTCTTGGTATTAAGATCTATAGAGATAGATCAAGGAGGCTACTTGGTTTAAGCCAAAGTACATACATTGACAAGGTCATTAGAAGATTCCGTATGGAAAATTCTAAGAGAGGCACCTTGCCCGTGTTACATGGAGTTTCTCTAAGCAAGACTCAATGTCCTAAGACAAAAGATGAGCGTGAGAAAATGAATGATGTTCCATATGCTTCGGCAATTGGGTCCATCATGTATGCCATGATTTGTACTAGGCCGGATGTATCTTATGCTTTGAGCATGACAAGTAGATACCAATCCGACCCTGGCGAAAATCACTGGATAGCTGTAAAAGCGATTCTTAAGTACTTGAGAAGAACTAAAGACTCCTTTTTGGTCTATGGAGGAATGGAAGAGGATCTCGTTGTAAATGCCTACACGGATGCAAGCTTCCAAACCGATAAAGATGATAGCCGATCGCAATCGGGTTTTGTGTTTATGTTAAATGGTGGAGCTGTAAACTGGAAGAGTTCCAAGCAAAGTACAACCGCTGATTCTACAACAGAAGCTGAGTATATTGTTGCAACGGATGCTGCAAAGGAAGCTGTTTGGATTAAGAAGTTCATAACTGAACTTGAAGTGGTTCCTAGTATTGCTAATCCAATAGACCTTTATTGCGATAATAATGGTGCTATTGCTCAAGCAAAGGAACCAAGAGCACATCAGAAATCCAAACACATACTTAGGCGTTTTCATATCATTCGAGAGATCGTTGATAGGGGAGACGTAAATATATGCAGAGTACCTACTGATGACAATATTGCGGACCCGCTAACAAAGGGACTTCCACAAGCTAAACATGATGGTCATGTTAGGTCCATGGGTATTAGATACATGGGAGATTGAGCCTAGGGCAAGTGGGAGATTGTTGGTAGTGGTGCCCTAGGCACGTTTAATAAACGTTGTAATTGTTATCATTTGTTTCATATCAATAAAGAGATGTTTTGATTATTATTATTGTTCATGTTTACTTATAATAATCCCCGTCCCTAGTACTTGTTAAGCACTAGTATAAAGGCTAAATGATCATGGGATGATCATGATTAGATTTATGGGTACTTGTTTGGAACAAGGTACTGGACATGACCCGCTGTATGAGATTTATGTCATGGTCTATGTCGTACATATATCTCATATTAGTTATGTCATTTGAATCCTTAGACATGAAGTTATTATAGTCTTCCACTTGATGAACATTGTGTTTGACATATTCAAACGCTACCTTAACACGGTAGTTATAAAGGGTATGATTGGCATAGTGGGATTCCCGTTGGGAAGAATAATAAGCTAAATGGATTTGTCCCTCCACGGAGAGATGTCAAGCTTGGGCCCCTCGAAGGAATGATGTTGATGAAATGTTCGGCCGGACTCAAATGAATTGATTGGATCAATAGCATTTGAATTATCAACATATTCGGAATCGAGAAAGTATTGAACAAAACAAGTTGACTGTTTGACCATGACTTGTGTTCAATGACATCGTGGACAAAGGGATTGTGACATATTCTAAAGGAATGCGAACTTGTATCTAGTTACACTATTTGGGTAGGTATGACGGTTTGCTAGAACCTAATCATATCTTATGAGTTCATGTTTGAGCCCATTGCCAACTTAGTGTAATCCTAGAGGGTCACACACAAATAGAACGAATCATAAAGGACTAAATGGGAATTATGGAAAAATGTCAGGTTTTGGCTTTGGCACGACCGTGCGCCTTTAAACGGCACGACCGTGCCATAAATCCAAACCAAGGCAAAAGGCTCGGTCCGTTTGGCACGACCCTGTCAAACATAGGGGCACGACCGTGCCAATATTCGGGGAAGGTCTGGCAGGTTCGACCCATTTGGCACGACCGTGCCAAATAAAGGGGCACGACCGTGCCAGAATTCCTGGCAGAATAAGGACTTGCCTTAATTAAGGTGACGGGATTTAGCCATCAAGGGTTAGTTATTCCTCTATTCATCTTGTTTGATTTGATTTAATCATATGAACGGATCCATGGCTTTGGGTTTCAAAATTTAAAATGCTAAATTTCCGCTGCGCATGTGTCTTCGAAACCCAACAGCTACGAATGGTCCACCTCAAGAAGAAGATGAAGGACCTAGGCGTAGTAAAAGGGCAAGAGTGGAAAAGAGGGCAATAGTTAGCTATACTAACTATAACTAAAAAATTGGTGTCCTATGTTTAGCTCAACTCATACAATATCCAAAGAAGAATGAAAAGAAGCCCGAAAAAGAGGAAAAAAGAACACTCTCTTTTGGTCCTGATTTTCTCTCATTTATTCTAGAAAACGAACCAGCGATTGTTACAGAAGCTTTATCATCTCCAGATGCTCCATTCTGGAAAGAAGCTATTAACAGTGAAATAGAGTCCATTATGCATAATAATACTTGGGAGTTGGTTGATCTCCCTCCAGGATGCAAACCGTTGGGTTGCAAGTGGATCCTCAAAAGGAAGTATAAGGCTGATGGATCTATCGACAAATACAAAGCTCGGCTAGTAGCCAAAGGGTTTAGATAAAAGGAGGGATATGATTTCTTCGATACATATTCTTATGTCATAAGGATCACGTCCATTCGTGTTCTCATCGCAATTGCTGCAGTGCATGACCTTGAGATACATCAAATGGATGTAAAGACAGCTTTCCTGAATGGAGAGCTAGACGAAGAGATTTACATGGAACAACCCGAAGGGTTCGTAGTTCCCGATAAAGAGCAAAAGGTGTGTAAACTTGTAAAGTCGTTGTACGGACTAAAACAAGCACCTAAGCAATGGCATGAAAAGTTTGACCGAACAATGTTGGCAAACGGTTTCAAAATATTTGAATGTGACAAGTGTGTCTACATTAAAGGAACTTCCAATTCATTTGTGATAGTTTGTTTGTATGTAGATGACATGATAATAATGGGAAGTACTCATGAATTGATCATGAATACCAAAGGCATGCTGAAAAAGCACTTTGACATGAAAGATATGGGAATAGCTGATGTCATTCTAGGAATAAAGATTTCTAGAACATCAGATGGAATAGTCTTGTCACAATCCCATTATCTTGAAAATGTTCTTCGGAAATTCAATGTCATTGATAGCCCTCCTGCTAAAACTCCGGTAGATTTATCTCTACACTTAGCAAATAATAGAGGGGAACCAGTTTCTCAATTGGAATATGCAAGGATAATTGGCAGTCTAATGTACTTAACTAATTATACACGTCCAGACATTGCATATTCAGTGAGCAAACTAAGTAGGTTCACAAGTAACCCCAGTGCGGATCACTGGAAGGCCCTAATGAGGGTATTGAGATACTTAAAGTATACATTGAAACATGGGATACTTTATAATAGATATCCAACAGTATTAGAAGGATACTGTGATGCCATTTGGATATCCGACACGAAAGACTCAAAGTTCACAAGTGGATATGTATTCACAATAGGTGGAGGAGCAGTGTCATGGAAATCTTCCAAACAAACGTGTATAGCACGATCTACGATGGAATCGGAGTTCATAGCCTTAGACAAAGCTTGTGAAGAATCTGAGTGGCTAAAGAACTTTTTGGAAGATATTCCTTGTTGGAATAAGCATGTGCCTGCTATTATGATACATTGTGATAGTCAATCAGGAATAGGAAAAGCACAGAGCAGTATGTATAACGGTAAGTCTAGACACATTCGTCGTAGACATAATACCGTTAGATAGTTGATCTCAAATGGCGTTATCACAATTGACTATGTGAAGTCAAAAGATAACTTAGCGGATCCGTTTACAAAAGGTATTGTAGATACCCCGGGAAAAGCCCGCTTGGCTAGAGTGGTGAATTAACCTAGGATGTCTACTTGATTTTAAGAGTCGCCACCCACGTTTTTAGAGGAACACGAGAAAACCTAAAGAAAGCCAATTTTTGTACGAAAACCAGAGATTCGGGAGAGAAGGGTTCGGGGGTTAGGTGACGGAGTGGGAAGTACTTAAACACCCACTCGGCCCCGCTTAGGCGGGTCTTGCTACTTTTGGTGTTCTAATGTTAAATGTCCTTCAATAAAAAGTGCTAAGAATATACAATAAGAAGAAAGGGAAAAATGAAAGCTAAATGATTTTATTGAGTTATGCTAAGAATTACGTGTTGAATTATTGCTAAACCATTACATTAAGAAATGATTAATAATTGAAATAGAGATTAGAATGTTGGGATGTAACCTTGGCCAAACTTCAATAGTGAAGTGGCCTTTTGGTTGTATCCCTTTTTGTGGAGATTGCATACACATTGAAGAGGGGGAGAAAAGATGAAGAATGCAATTTAAAATGTTTTTGTGTTTAAGAAATGATAAAGAAAGAATAAAAGATAAAAACAAGAATTTAGAAGAAGAAGATAGACATTGTACCTTGGGCTTGAATGGGAAAGGATCACACTTTGTGTATAGTAACTACTTGAAAATGGAACTTTTGTGTGTTTTGAATGTTTTTTGATTTAAGAATTCTCCCTTTTTTTTTGTTAAGAGAGTGAAAAGAAAAGTCTCCCTCCAATGATGGATTGGAGGGGTTTTTATAGGTGTTAGGTAAGGTCTTTGTGGTCACAAATATGGCCCTTCCCCGGATCAAGCCAAGCCATAATGGCTTTGGGGTTACAAATCAGAAAAGGAGGGAAATTTGGCAAAATCTGGGATTCTGGAGGTGGGAAGCGCGCACCTCCCGCCCCCCCCATGGGAGGCGCAAAAATCCCATAAAGGAGGGCGGAGGCGCGCTCCTCCCATCTTCAAGAAATCCAGATTTCAGCCCAAAAGTTAACCCCGTTATGCAGTTAAGTCCCAAAACTAACGAGATCAGTTAGAAACTTAACGAACACCACGAAAGTCAACAAAAAACAAGTGAAACAAAGACTCAAGGTTGACTTTGTCACTTAGTCAAATCCAAGACTAACGGAGTAAGTCAAGAACTTAATGGAAAGTAACGAAAGTTAACGAAAAGTAACAAAACTTAACAGAAAAGAGGAAGACAAAGAAATGTGTATGCGATCAGGACATGAGAGGTCCAAGGTGGGGGTGTCTACAGAGCCCCTCGGCGACGTGGATTGTGAAGCAAAACGCGTCGACGAAAGAAAGACAACCGCCGAGGAGATCGACAAGAGAAAACAAAGACTCGATAAAACATGAATTTGAAATTTGCGAAGGATAGGGGTGCGCTCGCTCCCTGTGTGAGCGGCTTTATTGATATAGAAAGGATATGGCGGGATCCGTTTTGCTGAAGCGGGATCCGTTTGCTGAAGCGGGATCCGTTAGCTGATGCGGGATCTGTTTGCTGAAGCGGGATCCGTATGCTGGTGCGGGATCCGTTTGCTGATGCGGGATCCGTTTGCTGAAGCGGGATCTGTTTGCTGAAGCGAGATCCATTTGCTGAAGCGGGATCCGTTTACTGATGCGAGATCCGTTTGGTAATGGCGGGATCCGTTTGCTGATGGCGGGATCCGTTTGCTGATGGCGGGATCCATTTGCTGGAAGCGGGATCCGTTTGCTGATGCGGGATCCGTTTGCTGGAGCGGGATCCGTTTGCTGATGCGGGATCAGTTTGCTGATGCGGGATCAGTTTGCTGAAGGCGGGATCCATTTGCTGAAGCGGGATCCGTTTGCTGAAGCGGGATCCGTTTGCTGATGCGGGATCCGTTTGCTGGAAGCGGGATCCGTTTGCTGATGCGGGATCCGTTTGCTGGAGCGGGATCCATTTGCTGATGGCGGGATCCATTTGCTGATGCGGGATCCGTTTGCTGGAAGCGGGATCCGTTTGCTGATGCGGGATCCGTTTGCTGGAACGGGATCCGTTTGCTGATGCAGGATCCGTTTGCTGATGCGGGATCCGTTTGCTGAAGGCGGGATCCGTTTGCTGAAGCGGGATCCGTTTGCTAAAGCGGGATCCGTTTGCTGATGCGGGATCCATTTGCTAATTATGGGATCACCGTGGACCAAATTGCTGTTGACTTTATCGTGGGGATGCGGGCATGGTTGACTGTGGACCATTTTCTGCTGGGGATGAAGTGCCTTGAGTAGCGGATGCTGTTGACTTAGTGGTGGTACCTGTTATGTGTGTGCTTGGCAGGTATATGTGTTTGTGCAAGAAGATGCATGAAGTGTGAAATGAAGAGAGAAATTGTGCTCGTGGTGCAATGTGATTTGAAAGCAGTTTTGCATGAGAGAGGGTTTTTGTAAGAATGGAGAAAGTGATTTTGTGTGTGAAGTGATTTTTAAAAGCAGAGATTTGCTTGAGAGAGATGAATGATGTCCATACCTTCACTTACCATTGCCGTTGGATGGATTCGTGATGTTGTGGTAGATGCTTTGTGTAGATACCCCGGGAAACCACAACTTGGCTTGAGCGGTGGATTATCCTAGGATGTCTAACTTGTTTTAGATTGTTTAGAGTCGCCACCTATGTTTTGAGGAACATAAAAAAAACCTATTGATAATAGCCTAAGTTTGATTACGAAAACAGAGATTCTTTGTTTTGAGGTTCGGGGGTTAGATTACGAGATGGGAAGTACCGAAACACCCATCTTGCCTAACTAAAGTTGGTCTTGCTTGATCAAAATCTACATGAATGATAGACGTTCTTCTTCTTCTTCTTTAAATCATAAAAAAAGGGGTTTAAAATAGAGTTTGGAATGTAGGAGATAACTCTTTAACCGACCTCAATGAGATGAGGTGATCATTAGAGTCATGTCCCAAAATGATTTGGGTGATTGCACTTTGATAATACAAAAAGAAAGAGAAAAGAGATGAAGTTGAGAAGGGGGAAAAAGTAGCTTTACCTAGACTTCAAGAGACTTCAAACACTTCTTGTTGATTTACTTGGAGAAATCCTTTGGAAAATGCT
This sequence comes from Campanula takesimana, assembly GCA_026119855.1. NCBI lineage: Eukaryota > Viridiplantae > Streptophyta > Magnoliopsida > Asterales > Campanulaceae > Campanula > Campanula takesimana. The sequence continues at coordinate 1,192,474 of JAOWBW010000293.1, forward strand.
TTGAAAGTAGGAAATTTGGTTTATTGTAATATGAGATTGAGAGCCCAAAAGTCCAAGGTCAAGGTCAAGGTTTTTCGGTCAAAGTTTTTGTCTCTTGAAAATGGAGGTAAAGGGAGGTTTTTATAGGTGAAAGAGAGATGTTTTTGGTGCCAAAACTCAGTCACCAAGAAATCCTTCCCGGGCAAAATCCTGTAAATTGAGCAAGGGAGAGAATCCTGGACAGAAATCTGTAACTGACGCCCAGAGGCGCGCGCTTCCTGCTTTGGGGGCGGGAGGCGCGCGCGTCTGGCTCCTCCTGTCGGAGGCGCGCGACTCAGAGAAGTCGATTTTGACAGAATGGACTAGAAAGTCAGCCCTGTTATTCAGTTTAGTCCCTGGACTTAACAAAGTCAGTCAGGAACTTAACGGAAGTGACAGAAACTAACGAGAAACACTTAAAATGGGGAGAAACACAAGATCAAATGTGCAATCGGGGTGAGCGGTCCAAGGCGGGGTGTCTACAGAGCCCCTCGGCGACGTGGATTGCAAAGCAAAACGCGTCAACGAAAGTTAAAAACACCCGCCGAGGACATCAGCAAGAAAAGGCAAAGACTCGATGAAAGCAGGAATTTGAAATTGCGAGAGATAGTGGTGCGCTCCCTGTGTGAGCGGTTTTTGTTGATAGAGGGGGTGGCATGATCCGTTAGGCGAACCTGCCGGCTGAATATGTTGAATGAGGCCGTTAGTGAACCTTTGAACGAGGCCGTTAGTGAACCTTTGGAGAGGCCGTTAGTGAACCTTTGAGGAGGCCGTTAGTGAACCTTTGAAGAGGCCGTTGGTGAACCTTTGGAGAGGCCGTTGGTGAACCTTTGGAGAGGCCGTTGGTGAACCTTTGGAGAGGCCGTTAGTGAACCTTTGAGGAGGTCGTTAGTGAACCTTTGGAGAGGCCGTTAGTGAACCTTTGGAGAGGCCGTTAGTGAACCTTTGAGGAGGTCGTTGGTGAACCCTTGAATGAGGCCGTTGGTGAACCTTTGGAGAGGCCGTTGGTGAACCTTTGGAGAGGCCTTTAGTGAACTTTTGAGGACGAATCCGTTAGTGAAATCCGTTGATGAGGCCGTTGGTGAACCCTTGAATGAGGCCGTTGGTGAACCTTTGGAGAGGCCGTTGGTGAACCTTTGGAGAGGCTGTTGGTGAACCTTTGGAGAGACCGTTAGTGAACCTTTGAAGACGAATCCGTTAGTGAAATCCGTTGATGAAATATTGATTTGAAGTTGCGTGCCACTTGGAGTCACACTTGACTTTTGACTTGTGGGGTGCGGGCACAGTTGACCGCGACCAGAAAAATGTTCCTGCTGGGGATGAAATGTTGAGATTGACTCTTGAGGGGGGTATGGCACCCGTGACAGAACTTAGGGAGTTCGGAATCTGGAGAAGGACAGCCTACTTTTGAGTGGGAGTTTCTATCCTACTTTCAATCTTTGACATGCCTTAAGGGCGGACCAGAAGAAGGTGTGCCCAACTGGGTGTCCGAGGATCGGGGCTGTGTCTTGATTTAGGCTGGAGATTTCTGACAAGGCCTTTTCTGAAGTGATCTAGACTTGGGAGGCGCGCGCTTTCCTGTGTAGGCTTGGGACCCGCGCGCATTTCAGGCCGCTGGCGGGCGGCGCGCGCGTCTGGGAGGCGGAATTCCGGGCTTGACATTTGCTGGCCAAAAGATCCCAACAGCTATAATATCAGCTTCTGTTCGACCACTTGATTCTCACAGCTCCTTTCTGCCATTTTTGAACACCATATTATTGCTCAACTTTGCTTGTGATCAACATTTTCCATGGCTTCCAATTCTTTTGTTCTTGATGCCAAGGTTGTTAGTGGGTATGAGAAGGACTTGGACACTTTTGTGTATTCTTTCAAGACCCATCCCAAGAAGGCATTCATTAAAGACTTCGGGTTCCGAATTCTTTTCATTTTGCGGACGTTGAGGCCGGTTGGGATTTGTTGAGAGCTGCCGCGGCTTTCTGGGATTGCGATAGCCATACCTTCAACTTTTCAGCTAATGAAATGGTGCCGACTGTTGATGATTTCGGGGCCATCCTTGGCATGCCTTTGGCCGGTCGGATTGCCGTCCCTAAATATCACCGTGGTGCCATTGACTCTTGGGTTGAGTTACTGAATCTCCCTGTTGAGGACGTGAGGAAGATGTTGCACGGTACCGTGATCGACATAACTGAGTTGCCGATGTTCTTCAGTTTACACTCGGAGGATCCGGTGGTTCAATCTTTCAAGAGGAATGCCATGGCTGTTTGTCTCTTTAGTGAAGTACTGTTTGTTACACCCTTCGGGACTGCGGATACGCAGTTGGCTGAGATTATTTTGCAAGCCAAGGAGCAACAATTTAGTATAATCCCTCTTATTGTAGGGGAGACGTTGCACGGCCTTGATGAGTTACATAGGACGGACAAGATGTGTCGGGGAAGCCCTTTGCTCTTGACCATATGGCTCCGAGAACACTTCAAGATTTATTCCCCGGATGGTGATTTGTCCCCTTTTACTGTTCATAGGAGGAAGCTGTTGATCCGGGATTTATCTGAAGATGGTTGGAAGAAATTCTTTGCCTCTCGGGTGACTGTCGATATTGAGTGGTGCCTTCCTTCTTGGGGTCTTCGTCCTTTTGTGGAATGGACTCTTGGTTTTCAGCACGTGGTTGTACCTGGCTTGAGAGATTCTTCATTTTACCAGCCAGAGCGGGTTTTGCGGCAGTTTGGTTGCCAACAGATAATTCCTTTTCCGAGGGACGGAATGCTTCGTCCAGTTGCTTACATGGGTCCGGACTTCTCGAGTGAGCTTCAGTCGGCTTGGGGAGATGATCGCAACCGTTGGGATTTTGCTCCTCTGCATCGGGGAAGTGTCTTCCTTCCCGAGAGCTACTTGGATTATTTGTTTGGTACCCTTTACCGTGGCATCACTTGGGTCGATGTGCTTCGTGCCGAGTTGTTGGGAAAGGGTTTTGAGCCTAGCAGCGCTTTGAGATATAGGGAGGCTGCTGCTGATTCGAGTAACATTCTTGCTGACCCTTTTGGTACTCTTTTGGATGAATTTTATGCCAAGAGACGTGCCGCAACACAGAAGGTTTCGGTGCGTATTAGTGCTCCTCCGTTATCTAAGAAGAAAAGGATTGAGAGACGGTCGGGTGGTCCTTTGAAGGCTAAGAGAAAATTGGATTTTTCTTAGTACCCTAAGAGATTGCAATTAAATTAGACCACTTTGTTTTAGGATTTAATGTTTTGATGTCTTTTGTTGCTCATGTTGGTCCCAAAGGGCAACAAGGGTATGAAAAATAGCTAGAGGGGGGGGGGGTGAATAGCTGTTTTAAAATTCTTTTCGTACCCTTGATAAACTTAATTGCAAATGCGCACTTTATCAAGTAAGCATTATGAAATGCGCCTAAGTGAGTGAGTGAAATACACAGCGGAGTTTAGTAATGAAAATAGGCGCAAAGTGTGATGAAGGGGGCGCACACACACTCTAAGTATTTTGGCTCAAAGTGGGTGAAGTAAGAAACTAAGGCAAATGAGTTAACAACACAACACAATTCAGATCAATCAATCTACAATGAGTAAACAAGCAAATAGTGAGTGAAGATAATAACTTGAAAGTAAATGACAAGATAATAACACAAGCTATTTGGAGAGGTTCGACCTTAGTATTTACATAGAACCATAATATGAGCCTTGTAACCCTATGCGCCTTTAAAATTTTATGCGCCTAATCCAATCATGCGCCTTGAATCTCTATGTTTTTGTGCGCCTGATTCTATTATGCGCCTCTCAATTCTTTACGCGCCTATGTTACTTTGATCATCTTATGTTTCTATGCGCCTCTGTCACTTCTAAAATCAATCAATGTTTATTTTTTCAGGACCTTGCAAATTTCAAACTCGAAGAAACTCTTGATCTGTTAGAGTTATCTGGTGAAGTTATTGGAAGAGAAATCATAGAGACATTGCGCGTTGCTGGTCTGCTCCCTTTATTCACCATGGACCAGTCTTTTTATTCTCCGCTCCTCGTGGATGAGTTCTTTTCCACCGCTGTTCAAGTGGAAATTGATGTTAATGGACGCACTCACTACAGGATTGAGGCTCACGTTCAAAATATAGACGTCCATATCTCCTCGTCTGTGATTCGACACTTACTCAGTTTTCCGTCTACGGGTGACGATCGCATTATTGGGCGTCCGATGACTTATTCTATTGACGATCAGAACAAGATGGCTTCTACACTTCTGAATATTCCCACACTTCAAAATAATATCAAAACCACTGAAATTCGAGATGGTGGAGAACTCTTGACTCATATAGCGCACTTAGTGGGAACTTCTATTGTATTCAAAACCGGGAACGTGAACCGATTCACGGTGGAACAATGGGAATACACCGCTGCCATCATGGCCAAGGAAAAGCTTCACTGGCCTCACATTTTGTTCAAAACGTTGCGTGAGCAGATTGACAAGTAAGTGAAGAACAAGAGTGATGGAAAGACCAGGTTTCGCTCTCACTGCCTTCTTCTCACAAAACATTTTCTAACTTATCCTGAGTTAGTCAAATTTTTGAATGAGAATCCTGAGTATATTGATGATATTCCAACTTTTGGAAAAGCGAAATTGTATCTCAAAAAGCGCAGAAAGAAGCCTGTAAAGCGCGCCAAGGGAATTCAGATTAAAACCGTTGAAGGTTTAATTGATGAAGAAACAGAATCAGATGATGCGCCAGTTCTTAAAGGCGCACCATTAAAGAAAAGCGCAGTAACGGCAAGCGCAACTCAACGCGCTGATCCCTTGCCAGGAGCAGAGAAAAGCAAAGGAAAACGAGTGGTTGATGACCCTCCTCGTGCGCCTATCAAACGCACCAGATTTGAATCTGATGAAGAGCGTGATCTAAGGCTAGCACAGGAAGCCAGTAGACTTGAGGCTCAAAGGAAAAGAGATGAAGATTTTCAAGCCAAGCAAGCTGCTGAGTCAGAGAAGCTAGAGCGCAAGAAAGGCGCTGGTTCAAGCGCTGATGTTGAGAAAGGCCCTTCTATTCCTGCGCCTACCCAGCGCGCGCCTACTCAACGCGCCCCCGCTCCACGCGCGCCTCCTGTCAAAATTCAACAGACCAAAGTGTTCAAGGCACAACTCCATTCTGATCTTTTTGGAGATGATATTTCAGACATAGATGAACCATTTCAGGGGGAGCAAGAGACCATCCCTCAACGCACTCCTTCTCCAGTTGAACCTCCACCTCCTTCTGAACCAGATCTAAACACAACGGAAATAGTTGATATTGAAACTGAAGATGATTATGCGTCTCCTACTCTTTCACCTCTTCATGCGCCTCAGTCTCCTATTGCGCCTCTACAATCTGATGCGCCCCAGTCATCCCCTGCGCCTCCTCCATCTGCTCCAGATTTGAGCAAGGTACTTTCTATTCTTCAATCTTTGCAGCAGGGGCAAGCAAATTTAGAGCAAGGTCAGACGCAGATAAAGTCTCAATTTGAGCTTCTTACTTCATTGCTTACTGATCAATTTGAAGAGATCGCTGCCATTAAGGGGGAGATGAATTCTCTCAAGGACAAACTTTCTGCTCCTACTCCTCCTCCGGCGCAGACTCAAGTACAACCTCATTCTGATCAGGCGCAAACCACATCTTCTGCGCCTAATTTCATACCTCAGTCTGCTGCGTCTCAATCCAACATGAACGTGTTAGTATCAAAGTTGGATGTTTTGAAAGAATTGGTCGTTACTCACTTCACTGCTGCTCACTCAAGCTCAGACAGACGCGCCGAGCACATTTCTTCTGACATTATCACGGCTCAAAATGCCATTGAAGCTCATCTTCAAATCATAGAAGAAAATATTTCTCAGCAGCAGCAAATCACTCAGCGCTCCATTGATGAGTATCAAAACATCAATGTGAATCACTTGAGTTACATCAAAGACGGTGTCACTGCCACTCACTCCAGTGTCACTGACACTCAGGGCTTAGCGAACCGTAGTCATCAGCTTGCAAAACAGATTCAGCGCTCCGTTTCAGAGATCGTTGAAGGATTGAAGGACGATGATGCGCCTCCCAACCCTTAGTTTTTATTTTGATTGTAAGTTATTAGAATCTTTTGTGATAGAAACTCTTTTGTGTTAGTGATTTTGTGCTTACTTGTTTTAGCACCTTTTGTCTTTGTTATATTCAAAACTTGTAATCTGTAACTCCTACACCCCAAGTTTTAATGAGAACAATGCATCACTTATTATCAAACCTTGTTCACTCAAACTCCTTGTTTGTAGAACAATGAATATTGTTTAAATTCATATGCATCATATTGAATTGTTTCATACTTTCATGCATTGAGTTTAAACTTGTTTTAAACACATTTCAAAACTAAAAATTATATATCATTTTGAATGTGTTAATCTGTTGTTTCTATCTTTTCATATGTAATGCTTTATCCTTATTGGAATAGATTAGAAATCTATATCTTGGACTAGTGTGTGCATTAACTTGAGACATGAATTATCAATTTCATTCATTTGGACATGTTTTTATCAAGTATAATGTTTGTCCTTGATATAGTAGGTAATGGCATCAATCAAATAGGGGGAGATTGTTGAGTATGCCCACATATATCTTAGTTTTAATATAATAGGATTTATTAGATTTGATTGATCCATCACCTAAGTTTTATTTCATGGACTTTAGACCCACATGTAAGAAGTATTTATACTTCATTTTTTAGGTTGTCCATTGTTATAGAATAGGCTTAGAAATAGGGCAAGAAGATCAAGATTCAAGAAAAATCACTCAGTGAGTTTGAGCCGCGCATATGCGCCTCCTGCGCCACGCGCCATGCGCCTTTCTTCATTCGCGCCATGCGCCTCTCAGAACGCGCGCACAAGGATTTCTTCCTAGCTATGATACGCGCCTCTGCGCCCCTTGGTTTAGCGCACACATAATGTGCGCCTCTTGGCTCAATGCGCCTCTTGGCTCAAACGCGCCTCAAAGTGTTTATTCAACACTCAGTGATTTATTGAAGATTCAAAGACTTGAAGAGAATTCAAATTACGCCAATGATCCAACGGTGGTTAAAAGATGCATATGCGCCTAATCTGTTGACACGTGTCCACAACGGTCACATTTATGTTGAGTGTCAAAATGGCCATAATATATGCATGCTCCAATCAACGAGCGACAGCACATCTTATCCACAAGGATCTCCAACGGCTAGTTTTTTGAAGTTCACTATAAATACCCCATAACTTCAACATTTTGAAGTTGCTGAGTTTTGCTAAGAATTTCAAGAATCTCTCTCTCAAAGCATTTGTTGAAGATTTGAAGATTGCCTTCGTTTTTCCAGAATTCCTCAAGAACATCTTCATACCTTCATCCTTAGCCCAGATCTTTAAGCTATAACACTTTAGTTTCATTGTGCTCTAAATCATAAAGATCTAAAGAGCCTTGATACTAAAATCACACACGCACCTCTTTAAGTTCGATCACTTAGATCCTTCTTTTAGAGATACACCGGTTATTGTTTTTGATTTGTTCATTCATAGAATATTAGATCTTGAGTTAGTGTAGAAGCTCAAAAGTTGTAATTTGTAACACTCACTCATTATATAAGATCTCCATTAGAAATCCAAGACTAACCATCTTGGTAGAGGACGTAGATCTTTTGCATGCTTGTGAAAATCTCTTGCAGGTATGCATCATGCACCCTGCCACATCATGGTCCCCACAAGGGAATTCCTCGACAACATCATTACTCATGTCTTGACTAAGGAATGAGATTTCTCGACGCCATCTTTGCAAAATCTTTTCAAGTTGCCAGACCCAAACTATGTAAGGTCTGATTCCCACAAGGGATACGTAGACAGCTTGTCATCACAAGCCCGACCACACACGCGTCAAAACATCGCAAAGGAAGCTTGTCACCACAAGCCCAAATGCAAACACATCAAAACCAATGACAAGGCAAAAGACTCAAGCATTGCAATAACTCGTAGCTCTGCACGCTTAATCCACCAAAAAAATCACCGAGGTTTGCAGTTATCATGTCATGTCATCTCATCATGTTTAACCATTCCATAACATCTCTGTGTCACAATCACTTCATCATGCTACAATCTTCATGCCCATTATGATGTCATAATCATTGTTATGTTGTTTATCATGTTGCAATCTTCACCATGCTACGATTATTACCATCTCATAATTGCTATCATGTCCATGATCATTACCACACCTCAATCATTGCCACGTCATCTCATGATTCAATCCCATTCATCGAATGCCTCGAGCCAAAATATTAGCATGCCAAAATCAAAATAAATTTACGAAATTTGACTAAGTACAAAGTTAGGCGCATAAGGTTTTAGGAGCAGAATGATTTAGGCGCATATACAAGTAGAGGCGCAGAAAACATTCAGGCGCATAAAAAAGTAGGCGCATAAAGAAGTATATAGGCGCATATCGTGTAAAAATTTTGACTTAGCAAAAACACACAAAAACAAAATAACACGTATTCAAATGAAATAAATGAGAATCAAAAAGTACAAATTTTCGAAAACAAGATAGAAAATTTTTAGAGACCAAAACATGCAAGAATGACGAAGAACACGAAGAACGACCTTTGAATGCTCGAAGAACACCAAGAACACGAAAATTATGAAACTTCACCAAAACAAACAAATAATATATCAAAATGATCGCATGACAGCAAGGAATCTAAATATGTAAACAAAAACATGAACAAATAAACAATTAAAGCACAATGAACAAAACAAGAACCGAAAATTTGAAAAGTTTAGAAAACCAAAAATTCAGATTCGCAAAGATGAAAGCATTGATCGTAAAAATTTTGGATATAAAAGATTCGAAATCATTAATTGAACACAACCTAACAAACGATATAGAAAACGGATCATCGAAACAAGAAAAAACAAGGAAAAACGAAGCCGGGTTTTAAAAACAACGAAGAACACTAAAATGACGAAAAAGAAAAAAAAATCAGAAATTTAAAGAGTTTAAGGGTTGAGAATTCATACCATTTCGTCTTGTGTAGATGTTGATGCTTTCTTAGGACCCATAAACTTATATATATATAGAAAATGAAGAAGAAAAAAGTGAAGATGAAGGTAGAGAGAGAGGGAGAGACGGGGAGAGAGAGAGGAGAGTTGGAAAGGTGATGAGGTAGGTGATGATGAATTTATAGGTTAGGTTTAAAATTTTGCACTAATAAGGAAAAAATACAGTCAAAAATTTAAAAAGATGGGAAGTTGAAAGGATGGCATTAATGAGGGGTTTTATGAAAGACGGCTCATCATTACCGGCGCATTTATGAGGGTTTTGAGATTTGAAAGGCATTAAATGCTGAATGACACAAAGTACGATTGATGTGACATCTTGGTTTTTGAAAAACTGCTCCACTTTCCCTTTAAGTGTATAAGCAATTTTGACTAATTTTTGCACAAACACCAAAAACATTTATTTTGGTGTAAGTTTGGGGTGCAAGAAATATATCCCCAGAAAATAATTTTTTTTGAAAAACGTAAAACGATGGAAAAATTTAATTGCACAAGTACCCTTGAACAATAAAAGGAATGTCAAAAGACATAGATTCCTACAATAAATAAGATCAATCATACCTGGTACTTGTGAAACTTTAATGCGTTCAATCATTGAAATTAAATGTTTGAGCATTGAATGAGCCGCAATAGTTAATGCGCGCATGAAGGGGCGCATTACTCATCAAGGCGCTTTACTCATCAAGGCGCGCAAAATGAATGATATAGATTGCATTACGTAATAGGCACGCAGAGAAGTTTGAGGGCGCATAAGCGTTTGAAGCGCATAAGATGCCAGACGCTCGTGAGATGCTGGGCGCGCAGGAGATGCTAGGTGCGCAGGATATGATAGGCGCGCAGGATAGTGAGGCGCGCAGTAGGTGCTAGGCACATGAAATTTCCTTGAAACTTTGAAATGGTTTAACATTTGAAACTAGTTTACTCATAACTCAACAAAACATAAAAACATTAGTATTGACAAAACTACATTGAATTTAGTTGAGTTCAAGCATACCCATTTCACCTCTCAAAAACATGAACCGTTTCGCGTCATGTGCTTTCGTTAGAATGTCGGCGATTTGATAGTTGGTTCCCACGTGTTCCAAATGTATATTGCCTTTCTCCACGTGGTCTTTGAGGAAGTGATATTTAATGTCGATGTGCTTGGTCTTTGAGTGCATGACAGGATTTTCAGAAACCGCAATTGTTGATGTATTGTCGCAGTAGATGGGACAATTTTCTTCGATGAGCCATCGTACCAAGTGGCTCCCTCTCTTGTTTCCTTCCCTATCTTTCTTTCCCGCCTCCAGGCGGGTTTGCCCTCCGCTCTTCAAGGAGCTCCGGGGATTCACACTACCACTCTAACAATTCATCTCAATCGGCGATGCCTCACATCAACTTCAAAATTCAATAATTTCATAGAAGATCGCAGAAACATGGCAGCGACCATGACAAGACGGCTGCGATTGTGCCGGGAGATAGAGCTGCTGCAATCGCTTACCGGACGGGGCTCCATAAGCAGCCCCTCGCTATACCTATACCTATACTGCGGCTCCATACTGTGTAAGCATGGATAGAACACGAAGCAAAAAAAAGCTTCGTGTTCTCTCCATACACAGGAGGTGAGCAGGAAGGGAAGGGTTGCCCTGATATCCCGTGAGTAAGATAGCTCCAGTTTTGCCATTCTTGATAAGACATTGCGTTGAAGTAAAATGGCATTCTAATCCTTTATCGCAGAATTGAGATATGGATAATAAGTTGTGCTTGAGCCCTTCGACGAGTGAGGCTCTTTCAATGCACACTTTGTCTTTCTTGAGCTTTCCATATGCCACAACTTGACCTTTGTTATTATCACCAAATGTTACGGAAGGACCTCTTTCTTCATGGACATCTTCTAATAAGGATTCATCTCTAGTCATGTGTCTTGAACACGCACTATCGAGAATCCATTCATAATTTTTAGTTTTTGAAGATCCAGCCATGAAACAAAGAACCTGAAATATAGACATTTAAGCAGGTCCCCTTTATTCCTTTTGGGTCCTAGGGTGTAACACCCATCGAATTTCTTGTTAAATATTTGACATACTTGTTAAATACTTGAACTTGCATATTATGTGTTAGTTTTACTTGGGTTAATTTATTAACTGCTTTAAATAGTTAAGGTAGTTAAATGTCTAGTTTTGACTTTTGGGTCATTTGTGAAAATTTGACTTTAGGGGCTTTTTTGTCAAAAGTGAAACTTGAGGGGCCTAAGTGTCATTCTTTGAAACTTGAAAGATAAACTTGCTTGGTTTGCCTTCTCTGGGTTATTTCTTCCCCAAATCATTTACGTACACTCCCTCTGTTCTAAAAAGCTAGGTTAGGGTTTCACCCTATTCTCGACTCCTCGAGCTTAATTATCCATCCGTTCTCGATTTTGATCCCGGATTAATATTCGTGGCGTTGAATAGAGCGTTCCAGGCCGAACAGAAACAAGTTTGGGTCAACTTGAATTTTGACTAGGTAAGTTATTAGCTTCCCCTTACTTGTAATAACATGCATAAATGTTATTCTCGATACTTGTGAATGTTAATTTCGTGTTTGGAATGAATTTGGTGGTACTTGTAAAATTGGGACAAAAGGAGTAAAACTCTACTGTGTAGAATAATGAAAGAACTTGGGAAAAATGAGTTTGAATATGTTATGACTTTTCTGGGTATGTTATAATGATAGTAAAAGTTACTCCTACGCTTGGGACGGAGAATTGTTAAGTTTGAACTCAGGGGAAAACTACCAAATTGTACCGAGCACGGTCGTGCGCCTTTATTTGGCACGGTCGTGCCAAATATCGCCTTTAGGCAAATTTCCTCGACAGTGTTTGCACGGTCGTGTGCCTTTTATTGGCACGGTCGTGCCGAAAATTAGTTTTGTGTGAGAACTCTCGACCTTGATGGCACGGTCGTGCCATTTTTGCACGCGCGGTCGTGCCAAGTGGGAATTCTGATTTTTCCTTCTTGAATTGTTTCCTCCATAACTTTCTATAGGAAAGTCGGAATCAAGATCCGAAAGAAGATGAATAACCTAGACTCCGAGGGCTATTCAAAGACTAAATTAATGAGGTTTTAAGGTGATTGTCTAGAGCACCTAGATAGGTGTTTTAGGACATTGAACTTAAGTATAAGAGTAGTAGCTCTTCCTTATGTCTTGAAAGTGCTATGAACAAGCACTAATGTGTTATACTTGTTGTACACCTTAGAGGCATTAGCATAAGGTCTTAGACTTGAACATCCTAAGAATAGGATTTGGATTTTGTAAGAGTAAATGTATAACTCTTATACTTGCTTGAACATCCATAGAAATGGATTAAGACTTGAATATAAGATAATAAAATCTTGTACATGGCTTGACACCAATACATATGTATGGTAGTGAACTTGAAAGTGCTATGAACAAGCACTAACGTGTATGAGACATGTTCTTGTTGTGTATATGCAAACATTGCATACATTTGCTTGATACAAGGTGACTTCTTGATTACTTGAAGCATGTTCCTTATTGAGCTAGTCCACTACTTTTGGATTAGTTCTTCTCCCGTAGTTCAAGTAAATATCTACTTGTACCTTCTTGTGTGAGTCCAGCTGGTTCTCCTTGCTTGTTCGAAAATGTATAGGTTCACACTTGTCGCGAGAGCTGGGGTTTAAGTGACAATCGGGTCCCTATGTATTTCCGCCCGACCCCTTACTACCGGCCATAGTAAGGGCATAGCTTCCTTAGTTGGAGCAATAAGCCTGACTTAAGTGAATGCTAAACTCCCGTCCCGAACACCTCGTAAATAATCATGAGTACTGATATTGAGAATGACACTGGTTACCGGGTCTTCTGATATATACTGAATAATCAGTTCCTGTTATTGATCGTGATGTCAAAGTAATACAAGCTTCGACAACAATGGTATTCTTGGGAGGAATAAGGAAGGAAGCAATATCCTTATAACTTGCTTGTTTAGCCTTATGTGTTATTTGATGAGTGGATTATCCTCTCATATACTTGTTACTTGATGATACTTGAGATATGATTATTTGAGTATCTACTTGAATTGCATGATAACATGTCATGTAGTTGCAACTAATAGCTTACTGAGATTTATCTCACCCTTTATTTGTTCCCCCCCAGGAAAGGAAGGATAGTGCGCAGTAAGGCTCGACATAGTTGGGAGCTTGCTTCGAAGGTCGTGATTATTTTGGGGCTTGTGTCCTTTTACACTTGGTGAGGACGATGTATTATGGGTTTTGTAACTCCTTATTTTGGGGTAGACAGTTCTTGTTGTCACTAGACATCTTGTATAGTACTCTTGATGCCAGCTTATGTGCTAGGCATGATTCCGCTGTGTATGTATTAAGTTTGGTTTTAAATTTTCTGGTCTAGAACTCGTGTTGTGAGCTAGTATAGCTCCTTACTCTAGAATATATATATCATGTCAGTTTGTTAAACAAATGTCATTAAGTTTCTTGTTAAGTTTCTTGTTCCTCGTTAGGCACTCCATCCAGGTTCGAGGTTCTATTAGGGGATCCCGGGACCTGGGGGCGTGTCAGGTTGGTATCAGAGCTTCCCTGGTTTAGCTACCATGTTTAGCTACCTTGGTTTGCTCTAAGTCTGGATAGGGTCTATGGCCTAAGTATGGGTGAGTCTTGGGGTGTTATTAATAACGCTGAGTGTTTACCTACAGGTACAATGAGTTCTGAAGGTACTAGTGGTAGTAATCAGCTGAGATCTATAACTCCTCAAGAAGAAATGGTTAATAATGTTGACTGGGATTATCCTAATCGCCTTACAAGGTTCTTGAAGCTGAAACCTCGCAGTTTTGACGGGGAATTTGATGCTAAAAAGGCAGAGGAGTGGATTGAAAGCATTGAGAAGATCTTTACAGCCTTGAGATGTGCAGGTGTTGATAAGGTAACCTTTGCAACCTTTAAACTTGAGAAAGCCGCTGAACATTGGTGGCAAGTGTTGAGTAAAAGTTGGGAAATGGAAGGTGTACCACAGACATGGGAGAATTTTCTTAAAGCTTTTAAGTCGCAGTTTATTCCAACAGTGGTCCAAGATAGGAAAGAGATGGAATTTCTTAATCTGGAGCAGGGAAGTCTGACCGTGGGGCAATACTCAACCAAGTTCACAGAATTGGCAAGGTATTGTGATCACTTAGTTCCAAATGAGGCCAAGAAGGCACAGAGGTTTGTTAAAGGGTTAAGGACTGAGTATAGAAAGCAACTTCTTTCTCTACAGCTCACTAGCTATCAGCAAGCAGTGGAGAAGGCTTATACCATTGAAAATGATATCGAAGAACACAAGGTGAAGTTGGGAACAACCATGACTGGTCGTGTATCGCAGAAAACTCAGGGATCTGGTTCTAAAGGTGGTAAATCTGGCCGCCAAGATCGTCGATTCCGACAGCCAACTGAAAGTAAAGGTAGTGTATCAACTGGTTCGAGGATAACAGTCCAAGGTCCCAGGAGAGTATGTGGCTTTTGTTCGAAAGAAGGCCATTCCGAAGACAAGTGTTGGCTAAAGCAAGGAAAGTGTATAGTGTGTGGTGAAGCGGGGCACTTTGCTAGAAATTGTTCTAAAAGTAAAGTAAATCAAGTTGGGGGTACAAGTCAACCAGTCTCAGGTTCCAAGAGAGATAGTGGGGGTCGACCAAAAGTTCAGGGTCGAGTGTTTGCTCTAGATCAGCAGGGTGTAGCTGAGTCTTCTGCGGTCATAGGAGGTATTATATTACTTTCTAGTACGAGAGCGCGAGTCTTGATAGATCCAGGATCATCTCATTCTTATGTGGCATCTCATTTTGTGTCGCATTTGCATGTTCTTCCTGATTCTATGCCTTATGTGCTAGAAGTATCTTCCCCTATGGGAGATTGCATGTTTACTTCTGAGGTTTACAAGAAATGTGAGGTTCTTGTGGGTGATCATGCCCTTCTTGCTGACTTAGTCGTGTTACCTATAAGGGACTTTGACGTGATTCTTGGCATGGATTGGCTATATGTGCATCATGCATCTGTTGATTGTTATAGAAAAGTAGTAACTTTTTCTATTCCTGGTTTGCCTGATTTTACCTTTGAAGGTGATAGGCCTTTATGTGCTATACATGTTATTTCTGCTTTAAAAGCTAGAAAACTTTTATCTCGTGGTTGTGCCGGGTATCTTGCATGTGTGCTTGATCAGAGTTTGTCTGTTCCCAAGATGGAGGATATTCCTGTTGTGTCTGAATTTTCAGATGTGTTCTCTTCTGAGTATAGCATGCCACCTGATCGAGAGCTTGAGTTCTGTATTGAGTTATTACCAGGTACAACACCAATCTCTAAATCACCTTATAGAATGGCTCCAGCTGAGTTGAGAGAGTTAAAAACACAGCTTGAGGAATTGCTTGAAAGGGGCTTTATCAGGCCTAGTGTATCACCGTGGGGTGCACCAGTGTTATTTGTCAGAAAGAAAGATGGGACTCTGCGATTATGTATTGATTACAGAGATCTTAATCAGGTAACTATCAAGAACAAATATCCGTTACCTCATATTGATGACTTGTTTGATCAGCTTCAGGGTTCAGTAGTGTATTCGAAGCTTGACTTGAGAAGTGGTTATCATCAGTTGAAAATCAGATCTGAGGATATACCAAAGACAGCTTTTCGTACCAGGTATGGGCATTATGAGTTTATTGTTATGCCATTTGGTTTGACAAATGCTCCAGCTGTATTTATGGATTTGATGAACCGTATCTTCAAGCCATATCTTGATTGTTTTGTGGTGGTATTCATTGATGACATTCTTGTGTATTCTAAGTCACGGGCTGAGCATGAACAACATCTCAGAGTAGTATTACAAGTTCTTCATGAGAAACAATTATTTGCAAAATTCAGCAAATGTGCTTTCTGGTTAGAAGAGGTTTCATTCTTGGGGCATGTTGTGTCTGCTACTGGTATTGCAGTAGATCCTTCCAAAGTTGAAGCAGTTGTCAACTGGAAGAGGCCAACTACAGTGACTGAAATCCGTAGTTTCTTGGGCTTGGCTAGTTATTATCGGAGGTTCATTGAGGGATTCTCCAAGATTGCTACTCCATTGACTAATATGACTCGAAAAGCTATTTCTTTTGAGTGGAATGATAAATGTGAAGCAAGTTTTCAGGAGTTAAAAAGGCGTTTGACTACAGCTCCAGTCTTGGCTTTGCCTAATGGCTCTGAGCATTTCATGGTTTATACTGATGCTTCTAAAGAAGGATTGGGTTGTGTTCTGATGCAAGATGGCAAGGTAATAGCTTATGCTTCTCGAAAATTATCTCCTTATGAAAAGAATTATCCTACTCATGATTTAGAGTTGGCTGCGATTATTTTTGCTTTGCATAAATGGAGGCATTACTTGTATGGAACCAAATTTGAAGTCTTTACCGATCATAAAAGCTTGAAGTACTTGTTTTCTCAAAAAGAGCTTAATATGAGACAACGTAGATGGATGGAGAAATTGAAGGATCATGATTGTACTATCCTTTATCATCCAGGAAAAGCAAATGTTGTGGCAGATGCACTGAGCAGAAAGACTTATATTTCTTGCTTGATGATTCGTGAATGGAAGATGTTTGAAGATTTGTGTGACTGGAATCCTTTTGAATCAAATCATGGAATTATTCTTGCTAATATAAAAGCTACTTCAGATTTACTCCAACAGATCAAAGAAGCTCAGGTAATTGATTCTGAATTACAGAAAATCATTAGTGGAATGAATGAAGGAAAGCAACCAGATTTTTCTTTCAACAGTAATGGAATTCTTACCTTCCGAGGTCGAGTTTGTATTCCAGTTGATCCTGAGATAAAGAACAAAGTTCTTGAAGAGGCTCACAAAGCCAAGTATACTATTCATCCTGGAAGTACTAAAATGTACCAAGACTTGAAGAAACATTTTTGGTGGAACAATATGAAAAGAGAAATTGCTGAGTATGTATCCAAATGTTTGACTTGTCAACAAGTAAAAGTGGAACATCAACGTCCAGCAGGTTTGTTGCAACCATTAGAAATTCCAGAATGGAAATGGGAGCATATTACTATGGATTTTGTGACTGGTTTGCCACGTACCAGACGAGGCCATGATGCTGTTTGGGTTATTGTGGACAGGTTGACTAAATCAGCTCACTTCTTGTCTATTTCCATGGGATATTCATTGTCTCAATTGGCATCTTTATATGTTCAGGAGATTATCCGACTGCATGGGGTTCCTGTGAGTATTGTATCTGACAGAGATCCTCGTTTTACTTCTCGATTCTGGCAGGCTCTTCAGGGTGCCATGGGTACTAAATTGAATTTCAATACTGCTTTTCATCCTCAATCTGATGGGCAATCTGAGAGACTTATACAGATTCTCGAGGATATGTTACGTGCTTGTGTTATTGATTTCAAAGGCAGTTGGGATACTCATCTTCCTTTGGCTGAGTTTGCTTATAATAACAGTTTTCAGTCTAGCATTGAAATGGCTCCATATGAGGCTCTTTATGGCAGAAAATGTCGATCTCCTATATGCTGGGATGAAGTGGGAGAAGCTAGACTCTTGGGTCCTGAAATGGTTCAACAATCAGTTGAGAGTGTGAAACTCATTCGAAACAGATTGCGCACAGCTCAGAGTAGACAAAAGAGTTATGCAGATCATCGTAGAAGGGATCTTGAATTCCAGGTAGGTGACTTTGTATTCTTGAAGGTCTCTCCTCGTAGAGGTATAAAGAGATTTGGGAAGAAAGGAAAGTTATCTCCTCGTTATATCGGTCCATTTGAGATTCTAGAAAGAGTTGGTAAGTTGGCTTATAGAGTGGCTTTACCTCCTTCTTTATCGGGTATTCATGATGTATTCCATGTATCTATGCTTCGCAAGTATATGGCAGATGAATCACATGTTCTTGAGTATGAGGCTATTCCATTTCAGCCTGATTTGTCTTATGAGGAACAGCCTGTTGAAATTCTTGACTGGAAAGAGCAAGTATTGCGTACCAAAAGGATTCCTATTGTGAAGGTCCTTTGGAGAAATCATGAAATTGAAGAGGCTACTTGGGAAACCGAGAAAGAGATGCGAGATAAATACCCGAGCCTATTTGAAAATCTTGGTAAGTAAAATTCGTGGGCGAATTTTCTTTAAGGTGGGGAGGATGTAACACCCATCGAATTTCTTGTTAAATATTTGACATACTTGTTAAATACTTGAACTTGCATATTATGTGTTAGTTTTACTTGGGTTAATTTATTAACTGCTTTAAATAGTTAAGGTAGTTAAATGTCTAGTTTTGACTTTTGGGTCATTTGTGAAAATTTGACTTTAGGGGCTTTTTTGTCAAAAGTGAAACTTGAGGGGCCTAAGTGTCATTCTTTGAAACTTGAAAGATAAACTTGCTTGGTTTGCCTTCTCTGGGTTATTTCTTCCCCAAATCATTTACGTACACTCCCTCTGTTCTAAAAAGCTAGGTTAGGGTTTCACCCTATTCTCGACTCCTCGAGCTTAATTATCCCTCCGTTCTCGATTCTGATCCCGGATTAATATTCGTGGCGTTGAATAGAGCGTTCCAGGCCGAACAGAAATAAGTTTGGGTCAACTTGAATTTTGACTAGGTAAGTTATTAGCTTCCCCTTACTTGTAATAACATGAATAAATGTTATTCTCGATACTTGTGAATGTTAATTTCGTGTTTGGAATGAATTTGGTGGTACTTGTAAAATTGGGACAAAAGGAGTAAAACTCTACTGTGTAGAATAATGAAAGAACTTGGGAAAAATGAGTTTGAATATGTTATGCCTTTTCTGGGTATGTTATAATGATAGTAAAAGTTACTCCTACGCTTGGGACGGAGAATTGTTAAGTTTGAACTCAGGGGAAAACTACCAAATTGTACCGAGCACGGTCGTGCGCCTTTATTTGGCACGGTCGTGCCAAATATCGCCTTTAGGCAAATTTCCTCGACAGTGTTTGCACGGTCGTGTGCCTTTTATTGGCACGGTCGTGCCGAAAATTAGTTTTGTGTGAGAACTCTCGACCTTGATGGCACGGTCGTGCCATTTTTGCACGCGCGGTCGTGCCAAGTGGGAATTCTGATTTTTCCTTCTTGAATTGTTTCCTCCATAACTTTCTATAGGAAAGTCGGAATCAAGATCCGAAAGAAGATGAATAACCTAGACTCCGAGGGCTATTCAAAGACTAAATTAATGAGGTTTAAGGTGATTGTCTAGAGCACCTAGATAGGTGTTTTAGGACATTGAACTTAAGTATAAGAGTAGTAGCTCTTCCTTATGTCTTGAAAGTGCTATGAACAAGCACTAATGTGTTATACTTGTTGTACACCTTAGAGGCATTAGCATAAGGTCTTATACTTGAACATCCTAAGAATAGGATTTGGATTTTGTAAGAGTAAATGTATAACTCTTATACTTGCTTGAACATCCATAGAAATGGATTAAGACTTGAATATAAGATAATAAAATCTTGTACATGGCTTGACACCAATACATATGTATGGTAGTGAACTTAAAAGTGCTATGAACAAGCACTAACGTGTATGAGACATGTTCTTGTTGTGTATATGCAAACATTGCATACATTTGCTTGATACAAGGTGACTTCTTGATTACTTGAAGCATGTTCCTTATTGAGCTAGTCCACTACTTTTGGATTAGTTCTTCTCCCGTAGTTTAAGTAAATATCTACTTGTACCTTCTTGTGTGAGTCCAGCTGGTTCTCCTTGCTTGTTCGAAAATGTATAGGTTCACACTTGTCGCGAGAGCTGGGTTTTAAGTGACAATCGGGTCCCTATGTATTTCCGCCCGACCCCTTACTACCGGCCATAGTAAGGGCATAGCTTCCTTAGTTGGAGCAATAAGCCTGACTTAAGTGAATGCTAAACTCCCATCCCGAACACCTCGTGAATAATCATGAGTACTGATATTGAGAATGACACTGGTTACCGGGTCTTCTGATATATACTGAATAATCAGTTCCTGTTATTGATCGTGATGTCAAAGTAATACAAGCTTCGACAACAATGGTATTCTTGGGAGGAATAAGGAAGGAAGCAATATCCTTATAACTTGCTTGTTTAGCCTTATGTGCTATTTGATGAGTGGATTATCCTCTCATATACTTGTTACTTGATGATACTTGAGATATGATTATTTGAGTATCTACTTGAATTGCATGATAACATGTCATGTAGTTGCAACTAATAGCTTACTGAGATTTATCTCACCCTTTATTTGTTCCCCCCAGGAAAGGAAGGATAATGCGCAGTAAGGCTCGACATAGTTGGGAGCTTGCTTCGCAGGTCGTGATTATTTTGGGGCTTGTGTCCTTTTACACTTGGTGAGGACGATGTATTATGGGTTTTGTAACTCCTTATTTTGGGGTAGACAGTTCTTGTTGTCACTAGACATCTTGTATAGTACTCTTGATGCCAGCTTATGTGCTAGGCATGATTCCGCTGTGTATGTATTAAGTTTGGTTTTAAATTTTCTGGTCTAGAACTCGTGTTGTGACCTAGTATAGCTCCTTACTCTAGAATATATATATCATGTCAGTTTGTTAAACAAATGTCATTAAGTTTCTTGTTAAGTTTCTTGTTCCTCGTTAGGCACTCCATCCAGGTTCGAGGTTCTATTAGGGGATCCCGGGACCTGGGGGCGTGTCATAGGGTTAGCAACTTTTGATAACCCACTCTTGCTTGACCTTAGGATTTTTACGTCCTTTGGCATTGGGAGCGAATCGCAAAAGGCATTCCACGGCCTTGTGTCCTGAACAATCACAAATGGAACAATGATGAAAGCCACCAATCACGTGAGTTTTCACAAACTCTTTACTTTTCTTGGGGATGGCATTCTTTTTTGGGTCAGATGAACTAGCCTTAACAAAATCTTTCTTTTGAAATTTTGGAGCGCTTTTTCTAGGAGGGCGCATAGGGATAGGAGGCGCACGGCGATGAGGCGCGTGGCTCTTAGGCGCATAATGAGCACTCGGAGAAGGAGCGCGCCAATTTTCAAGAATGATTTTGCTAGGAGATGGTTCATCTGTAGCTATATCTTTCCCAATAGCTTTCCCAAATTGCTTCGTTGGGTAGACATAATGGAATGTTTGTCTCTTGACTTTTTCCTATCCTTTACCCATTGAATTATAATGTTTTTCCTTGGGAATTTCAAAATTTTGCTGGTTAGTAAATTCACTATCTTTTTCAGCACAGACATCACATTTAAAGTTGTCACTAGTTGATGAGAATCCCAAGCCACTTTTATCACCGCTGACTTTTTGGGACTCAAATATATTCTCCATAGTAACACGAGAATTGGACCACTCATTTGTAATCTTTTTAAGATCAGTAATTTGAGCAACCAATTCATCGTTTTGAACTTTAAGAAGTGAGTTCTGTTCTGTTAGAAAAGTGTTTTTAACAGTAAGAGGAGTCATGCTCTTTATCTGCTCCTTAAGGAGGGTGAGTTCAGATTTAAGTAGAGATTTCTCGGTCTTAAGCTGGGAAATTTCATCACATGATAGTGCTAAAGCTTCCTTCATACTATCAAATCTAGTGATTACCTTTTCAGCCTTTTTGAACAATTTTTCTTGTTCAGCAATCACTTCATCATCATTGATTTTGGAGATTGGAGCAGTTGGTTCAACTTGAGGTCTAATGTATGCTCCTTTTCTCAACTTGTTCCATGCACTAAGATCACATCGAGAGAATAACAATCCACCATCGCTTTGAGCCGGAGTGAGAAATCCTTGTTCAACGAGCTCGCTGATGGTTGGTCCTTTCTTCTTTTTTACTTCTTGAAAACCTGCAGATTTCTTGATAGGTTTATTAAAGGCATTCATATCGGGAATATCCTTGGAGAAGTCATCATCAGAATCATAAGTATCCACTTCATCATCATTTGCCATCAAACAAACGAGTCCATCATCGGAATCTTCATCGCTCTCATCGGAGTCTGTTTCAATCCAAGTGTTCTGCTCATTTGCTGGTGCTTCTTCTTCAGCAATCATTCCCTTGTGACGAGTGAACTTGGGAGTGAATTTGGGAGTATGGCTGCTCTTCTTCTGCATATATTCAAATTTGGGGATCGGGCAGCTTGATGCAAAATGTCCGGGTTTCCTGCAATTAAAACAAACAAGATCTTCTTTTCTTTTTGAATCACTGCTCCTTGTAAACTTTTGAGGAGCTTTGCTGGTAGATCCTTGAAATTTGTTGGTTGAGCCGAGTCTTGAGAATTTTCTGAACTTTTGAAATTTCTTTCTCAAATAAAGCGAAGTCTTCATCATCCATGTCTAATAGCTCAGAAGTAGAAATTTTGGGATCGGAAATTTTCTCATCATGAGTAGGCGCAGGTGCAGGCGCAGCTTCTCTGTGCGCCACCATAGCCATAGATTTTGACTTTCCTTCAGTTTCGCTGATTTTGAAGTTTGAGCTCATAAAACTTGAGATTTGCATAAAGGTTCCTTAAGGTCCATACATCTAAAGTTATGGATTTATGTAGGTATCTTGAACCAAAGGCTTGGAGAAAATTGACATTCAAATCTTTGTTAGAAAACTTCATGCCAAGTGAAATACATAGATTTATAATTTCACAGTAGCGTTCATAAGTTTGTCTTAAGGTTTCACCGGGGAGTTGAGAGAAATTGTTGAATCTCTTTTGTACTTCGTATTTCTTGTTTCCCTTGCAGACGGTGTCTCCTTCAATATGCTCTTCAATAGCATCCCATAGCTCATTAGTGGTAGCACAATGCATGACTTGTTGTTTCATAGCCGTTCTTAGAGTGCTTAGAAGTATGTTTCTTGCTTTGCCATCATTTGCAACTCTTCTTGTTTCTTCCTCAGTCCATTCCTCTTTTAGTTTCTTGACGGTTGGTTGAACAGCATTTGTGCGCGGATTTGGATTCGCTTTCATAGGAATGTAAGGTCCATAAACCACGGTGTCGTGAAGTCTTTCATCGATTGAGTTGAGATGAGTTAAGATGCTGAATTTCCACACGTCAAAATGATCTTCATCAAAGACCGGAACGTGAGTGTAGTTTACAGTTGCCATAGGTTTTGAGTTTGCCATTTAGAATCGGCACCCAAGCTGTTAAGCTTGAAAAACGAAAATGTTTTGATGTCTTTTGTTGCTCATGTTGGTCCCAAAGGGCAACAAGGGTATGAAAAATAGCTAGAGGGGGGGGGGTGAATAGCTGTTTTAAAATTCTTTTCGTACCCTTGATAAACTCAATTGCAAATGCGCACTTTATCAAGTAAGCGTTATGAAATGCGCCTAAGTGAGTGAGTGAATGCACAGCGGAATTTAGTAATGAAAATAGGCGCAAAGTGTGATGAAGGGGGCGCACACACACTCTAAGTATTTTGGCTCAAAGTGGGTGAAATAAGAAACTAAGGCAAATGAGTTAACAACACAACACAATTCAGATCAATCAATCTACAATGAGTAAACAAGCAAATAGTGAGTGAAGATAATAACTTGAAAGTAAATGACAAGATAATAACACAAGCTATTTGGAGAGGTTCGATCAATGAAAGATCTACGTCCTCTACCAAGATGGTTAGTCTTGGATTTCTAATGGAGATCTTATATAATGAGTGAGTGTTACAAATTACAACTTTTGAGCTTCTACACTAACTCAAGATCTAATATTCTATGAATGAACAAATCCAAAACAATAACCGGTGTATCTCTAAAAGAAGGATCTAAGTGATCGAACTTAAAGAGGTGCGTGTGTGATTTTAGTATCAAGGCTCTTTAGATCTTTATGATTTAGAGCACAATGAAACTAAAGTGTTATAGCTTGAAGATCTGTGCTAAGGATGAAGGTATGAAGATGTTCTTGAGGAATTCTGGAAAAACGAAGGCAATCTTCAAATCTTCAACAAATGCTTTGAGAGAGAAATTCTTGAAATTCTTAGCAAGACTCATCAACTTCAAAATGTTGAAGTTATGGGGTATTTATAGTGAACTTAAAAAAACTAGCCGTTGGAGATCCTTATGGATAAGATGTGCTGTCGCTCGTTGATTGGAGCATGCATATATTATGGCCATTTTGACACTCAACATAAATGTGACCGTTGTGGACACGTGTCAACAGATTAGGCGCATATGCATCTTTTAACCACCGTTGGATCATTGGCGTAATTTGAATTCTCTTCAAGTCTTTGAATCTTCAATAAATCACTGAGTGTTGAATAAACACTTTAAGGCGCGTTTGAGCCAAGAGGCGCACATTATGTGTGCGCTAAACCAAGGGGCGCAGAGGCGCATATCATAGCTAGGAAGAAATCCTTGTGCGCGCGTTCTGAGAGGCGCATGGCGCGGATGAAGAAAGGCGCATGGCGCGTGGTGCAGGAGGCGCATATGCGCGGCTCAAACTCACTGAGTGATTTTTCTTGAATCTTGATCTTCTTGCCCTATTTCTAAGCCTATTCTATAACAATGGACAACCTAAAAAATGAAGTATAAATACTTCTTACATGTGGGTCTAAAGTCCATGAAATAAAACTTAGGTGATGGATCAACCAAATCTAATAAATCCTATTACATTAAAACTGAGATATATGTGGGCATACCCAATAGCTCAATAAATCTGTTGTAATGGCTTGAATAATTCATTGAATGAATAAAAATTGCATCTTGTTATTTGAAGTGAATTGGGTATTTTTGATATGTTTTAGACCGCACCCGAAGGTTGCCTACGTTCCTCCAGTTGGGAGGCTCAGGCCTCTGTAGTTCAAACAAACAAAGACCTTTTTTTTTTTTTTTTTTTGTGTGCACCCTGTTTTTTGCCTAGACCGCCCTTTCGGGTTTTCAATCTAGCGGGCTTCTTTTTTGCACGTGCTCTAATTTTTGCATAGGCCGCCCTTGCGGGTTTTCAACCTAGCGAGCGATTTTTTTTTTTTTTTTTTTTTTTTTTTTTTTTTTTATGGTCTTTGTTTATTAAGCGTAGAACCTCTTGAGCTTGTCGAGGTTGACCTCCTTTGGCAGCTGGTCACCATCTAAATCCACGAGTCGGACTGCACCGCCGCTTAGTATCTTTTTGACCACATACGGACCGATCCATCGGGGTCCCCATTTCCCTAGGGGATTCATGGCATTAGGAGGATGTTGTCTTAAGACCAAATCTCCCACATTGATGTTTCGAGGCTTCACCTTTTTGTTGAAAGCTCTTGCTATCCTTTGCTGATACGCCCTTGTGCGTTCGAGTGCTCTTAGCCTTTTCTCGTCGAGTAAGGCTAGCTGTTTATATCGACTTTGCATCCAGTCGACCTCGTTGACTTGATTCTCGAGGAGGACCCGTAGAGATGGGACTTCAATTTCGATTGGGAGTACGGCTTCAGAACCATAGACTAATGCATAAGGAGTTTCTCCTGTTGCTGACCGTATTGATGTGCGGTAGCCCCACAATGCTAATGGTAGCTTCTCGGGCCAATCCCTTCCTGTTGAGGCCATTTTCTTGACGATGATCTCGATGGTTTTATTTGCTGCTTCAACCGCGCCATTTGCTTGGGGACGGTAAGGAGATGACTTGTGTTTGGTGATCTTGTATTCTATCAAAAGTGCATCCATTTCCTTCTCAAAGTGAGAGCCGTTGTCGGAAATGATTTCATGAGGCACGCCGTATCTGCACATGATATTAATCTTTACAAATTCGGCCACTTTCTTGGCGTTGAGGGTCCGATAGGCTTGTGCTTCGCGGCCACTAGGACGAATGACTGCCCATTGCTTCCGGCAGGATGGACTTTGCCGATGATGTCTATGCCCCAACAAGAGAATGGCCAAGGTGTGACCATGTTGTAAAGTTGCGAGGGTGGAGCATGCTGCAGATTAGCATGGAATTGGCATTTGGCACACCTTTTGACTTTCTCGATACAGTCTCGTTCCATAGTGCTCCAATAGTAACCAATGCGGAGTATCTTCTTGACTAGCATAAACCCATTCATGTGGGGTCCACACTCTCCTTCGTGCACTTCACACATTATCTCTTGAGCTTCGTACTCATTGGCGCATAAGAGATTGATCCCGTCGTGGTGCCTCTTATAGACTCGGTCCCCAATCAGTACGTACCGAGAGGCTAGCCTTTGTAGAGCCGCTTGAGACTTCTTATTGCTATTCTCGGGATAAGTGCCATCTTTGAGGAAATTCATGATATCTGAATACCACGGAGAGTTTGTTTGAACCTTGTTGATCTCGATACTCATGCAGTACGCCGGACTGTTCCTTCGGGCAATTTTGAAAGGCTTCACCATTTTCCCTTTGGGCATTTCGACTAATGAAGCTATGGTGGCTAGTGCATCGGCGAAGCGATTTTTATCCCTTGGCAGGTAGTTGAAAGTGATCTCTTGGAATTGTTCAACCAATTCATCAAGGTGCTGACCATATTGTTGGAGGGTCGGGTCTTGGATTCGCCATTTACCCGATTGATGATTGATAAGGAGCAAAGAGTCGCCGAATACTTCTAGTTCCGTGACGTTTCTTTCGAGAGCGGCTTCGACCCTGCTATGCATGCTTCGTACTCGGCAATGTTGTTGGTGGCTTCGAATTCCAGACGGATGGCAATGGGAGTGTAGATGTCTTTTGGATCGACCAGCAATACTCCTATACCAAAATCGTGTTTATTGGCGGCGCCATCGAAAAAAAGTTGCCACTTATTTTCCTCAGTCGCAGTACAAATTAAATGCTCGTCGGGGAACTGTACGTCTTCCCCCTTCACTTCGTCACACGGGAATTCGGCAAGCTGGTCACTGAACACTTTCCCCCTGACGGATTTTAGTGTGACGTAAGTGATGTCATAGCCGGCGAGCATGAAGTACCATTTGGCTATTCTTGTTGACATGAAAGGCTTCTCGAAGATGTAGCGAAGCGGGTCCACCTTTGCTACTAGTTTGATTGGGAAAGCTTCCATATAGTGTTTGAGCTTTTGAGTAACCCAAACCAATGCTGCACATGACTTCTCTAAGACAGAGTAGTTCTTTTCGCCTCCTTGGAATCGGCGACTGACAAAATAAATGACATTCTCCTTTGTGGACTCTCGTTGCTCTTGTGCTAACATAGCCCCTAGGGCTTCATCATTGACGGTGAGATAGAGCAAAAGAGGCTTCTCCTTGTGCGGCGGAACTAGAACAGGAGGGCATGTCAAGTAATGCTTCACTTGGTTGAAGGCTTCTTGGCATGCGTCGGTCCATTCTAGAGCCACATTCTTCTTGAGTAGTTTGAAGATTGGTTCGCACATGGAAGTGAGTTGGTGCACAAACCGACTGATGTATTGCAGTCTGCCCATGAAACCTTTGATCTCTTTCTGCGTCTTTGGAGGAGGCATATCAATGATTGCCTTGATTTTGGAAGGATCTACTTCAATTCCCCTTTCAGTGACCATATAACCAAGGACTTTGCCTCGGATAACCCCAAACGTGCACTTTGCAGGGTTGAGCCTCATCTTGTGTTGACGAAGCCTTTCGAAGAACTTGCGGAGATCGATTAAATGTTGACCATCGGTCCCTTTGGAGTGGATGATCATGTCGTCCACATAGACCTCGATTTCTTTGTGAATCATATCGTGGAACAAGTCTGTCACGGCTCTTTGGTAGGAAGCCCCGGCGTTTCTTAACCCAAATGGCATGACTGTGTAGCAAAAGGTACCCCACGGTGTTGTGAAGGCTGTCTTATGTTGATCTTCCTCGGCCATGAGAATCTGATTGTACCCAGCGAACCCATCCACGAATGAGCGAACCTCGTAGGCAGCAGTGGAGTCGACCAGCATGTCGATGTTGGGGAGTGGAAAATCGTCTTTCGGGGAAGCTTTGTTCAAATCCCGGAAGTCCACACAAACTCGAACCTTGCCGTTTGCCTTTCTGACTGTCACGATGTTGGCTAACCATGTCGGATACTCGATAATCTTGATGAAACCGACACTGAGGAGCTTCTCGATCTTTTCTTTGACTTGCAGAGACCATTCTGGCTTGATCTTTCTGAGCTTTTGTTTTACCGGCTTGGCATCTTCTTCGATCGGAATTATGTGCTCTGCTACCTTTCTGTCCAAACCCGGCATGTCTTTGTATGACCATGCGAACACATCCACAAATTCCCGTAGTAGTGCAGTCAATCTGTCTCTGTCGTCCCCCTTGAAGAAGCTTCCGATCTTAGTTTCTCTTGGCTATTTGTCGGTACCCAGATTAACAACATGCAATTCTTCGTCAGCCCCTGAACCATTTTCACCACGACTACGGACCTGTTGAGCAAGTTCATTTAAGTATGTTGTGTTTTCGTGGTCTATTTCATCATAATTTGAATCGTTATTAACTTGTTCGTTAAGTTCATTATTAGTTAATTCATCATTTATGATGTTTGCAATCTCAGGGTACTCAGAAATATCAAATTTTTCATTAGCAAAGAAGGGAAACACACGCTCGGCTATGGCCTCCATATCCTCTTGGGTGAGGGTATTAGAGACACTCTCAGACTCGAAAGTAAGTGTGAGCCGCTCTTCCTTTGTTGCTGTACGGGGTATGCAACCCATTTCTTGGACTAAGAAT
Organism: Campanula takesimana; assembly: GCA_026119855.1. Taxonomy (NCBI): domain Eukaryota; kingdom Viridiplantae; phylum Streptophyta; class Magnoliopsida; order Asterales; family Campanulaceae; genus Campanula; species Campanula takesimana. The sequence goes on from JAOWBW010000293.1 coordinate 1,221,089, forward strand.
TCCTCGGATACCACGGGCCCTTTCGTAGAATACCAATTGTTGATCGGCTTGGAGCTTGGCGGGATCTCACTGACAGTCTCATTCATGATGACGGTGTCATGGATGGCGTTGACTTGGCATTCATTCATTATGGCAAGCTCTTCGAACATGGAGGCTAAATCTGTCAGTTCTTCCCCCACGATGATTTCTGTCTCGGACTCTATAGTCACCTTCCTTCCCCACCATTCACGGGGCGACATGGGAGCTGGTTCCCTTTCGGATTTCTGGATCTCACAATCGGAGAAGATTTCGAGACCTGGCTTTTTGACACCCTTATTGTTAACCTATGGCTCGGGAAAGATCATGTATGGAACGTCTTCCCCTTGGCGAACAAAATAGCCATTCAACGTCTTGCGGTAAGGCCTTAGATTAGGGACCTCATAACGACGGCCTTGTTTACGAGCTCGGGCCTTTTCATTCTTGATCGCTTGCTCTTGTTTCAAGTCTTCTCTGGAAGGCTCGTACCCCAAACCGAATGTGTTCTTGACAAATGGGACTTGCACAGGATGTAGGATTCCTTGTTGATATTTCCCTAGGCCTAAACCAGGGAAGTAGTCCATATTCCTCATCATGTGGAGGACTTTGTGATTGCTGGGGGTCCATGATCCGTTTCCCCCTTCTTTGTCAATGGCGTTGATTGAGACGCCGGAGAGAGTGGAGTCTGGTAAACCATGCTGAACTTGGTGGACGGGCTCACCTTTTCTGTGGATAGTGACGTTTTCGGCCATGACGGTCACTATTTCATCACCATTTCGGATCTTGACACATTGGTGGAGAGTTGATGGGACGGCATTAGAACTGTGGATCCATGGTCGACCCAAAAGCAAGTTGAACGAGGCCGGGATGTCAAGCACTTGGAATGGAACGGACATGACCATGCTCCCAAACTCAATGTCTATTTCGATCATGCCCATGACTGTACGGGCGGTGCTGTCATAACCTCGGATTACTTGAGTAGAAGGCTTCAAATCAGAATCCTTAAGTCCTAGTATGCCCATGATTCTACTAGGCATGAGGTTGAGTGCGGAACCACCGTCCACTAAGACTCTTGAGATGGGCCTCCCCCTTGCTCGAACCTTGAGGTAAATATCTTCATTGTGGTCGGAACCAAATGGTGGAAGGTCCATATCGGCAAAGGTGATGGCGTTGCCAAAATGAATGTGACCGATCATTGCCGTGAGGTCCTCGGGAGTAGTATCGGCAGAAACTGATGTATCATCAAGATTGCGGATAACAAGATCTCGGTGTTTCTTTGAGGATGCGATGAGGTCCGAAATAGAGATGTTGGCTTGAGTTTTCTTGAGTTGGACAAGTAGAGGATCTTCGGGAGTGTCTCGAGCTTGCGGCCTTTGAGAAGAGGAGCTTGGTGCGGAAGTGGAAGGGTTGCTTGCTATGACTCGACCGGATCGAGTTAGCATGTTGACGTTCCCATCTTGCTTCTTTTTCCTATTTTCTAGTACTTCCCTCATTACCTCATCGTAAGTTACAACATAACAAGAATTGTCAAGTTTATTCATAACATTGGGGCCCCCATTCACAATTGGGATTGAATGGGTGGTCCCCTCGAGTTCTCCTATCTCTATTACATTGACATGTTCGCCATTAGTCACTATAAATTCTTTCTTGTCTATGAGATCTTGAATGACATTACGGAGAACGAAGCATTCCTCGGTGGTGTGGCCACTATATTGGTGGTAGCCACAATATTTGTGGTGAGCATGATTGGGGTTGACCGTCTTGGGTTGGTACCCTTGTACGGGTGTGACTTGACCCTTTGCTTTGAGGACTTCGAAAACTTCGGTTTGAGTCATGCCTTGGAGAGGCGTGTAGACACGGTCATTTCGAGATTTCTTCCCTTGGGGTGGAGGAACCTTTTTGTAATTCCCCTTGTCGATAGTGACGGCGTTGACCGAGGCCTCTTTTGTGGAGTTGGAAGCGGCCTTGTAGCGGTAGCTAGGAGCACTTTTCTTGACTTCCTTGAGCAACTCGTCCATTCGGACCCCCGCCTCATACATTTGGGAGAAATCCGCATAGCAAGCCCTACTTAGGTGGGTACGGAGATCAATTTTGAGACATTTGAGAAAGATGTCCATTTGCTCCTTGGTATTTGGCCTTTCCACAATCTCGGAGAGTTTATCATTCCATCTCCTTGTGAAGTCGATGAAGGACTCATGGTCTCGTTGAGTAGTATTATCTAGCTCTTTTCTTGTGGGCCGGTGAGTGGTGTTGCCTTGGTATTGGTTCTTGAAGGCAAGCATGGCGGAGTCCCAATCAAGACGGACAGTGAGCGGGAGAGTAGCATACCAATCTTTTGCCGCCCCCTCGAGAGTGAGAGGAAAGCATTGAGCCATCACCTTGGGGGAGACCTTCTTCGGAACCATTGCCCAAATATAAGTCTCAATGTGAGCCATAGGACAAGAGTTGCCCTTGAATTTTCTTATGTCGGGCATCTTGAACTTATCAGGAAGAGCTGCCATAGTACTCATGAGGATGGATGATTGATAAAGGCTTGTGTCGGAGCCTTTTCCCATGTTGAGTCCATTGAATTTTTGGTCGATGTAGGCCATGATAGAATCCACCATTTTGGGCTCATTGTTCTCGGAACTTGGCTCTCCCACTTTCTTGGTGCGGGTGTTGACATAAGGACTTTTGAACAAACCTTCGGTCCATTCGGATTCGTCATCGTCATTTTTGCTCTTCCCCTTGGCAAGATTAGTGAGCTTTTCTTTCATTAGCTCCATCTCGGCCTCGTGGGCCTCCCTTTGGCTGTCGAGGTGGGATTGCCAAATATCGTCTTTGCTTTGTGCCTCCTTATTAAGGGTGGAGACTTGCTCTTGGAGGAGTTGGACCATGGTTGCGAGTTGCTCGAGAGTCATGGTATTGTTGGTGTTGGAGCCGCCGGCCATTGTTGATGTAGGAGCTGTTGGAGTGATCTCTTCACGGACTAACCGATTTGCCGAATCCCGGTAGACTCTGTAAGTACCAATTGAACCTATATTGCAGTAGAGGCCCTTGTCAGTCTTGAGTAACACTTGCGGTCCACGAAGAGGCTTAGAACACACAGTTGGGCACACGACTCGAACCACAAAAGAAAAGACTTTTTTTTTATAAGTCGGAGGGAATGGATCCCTTTTGGGGTTTCTAAGAAAATAATGGAATCGTCACACTAGTATATAGACCATCTCGCGGTCCCATATACTCGTCGGATTCCATCGCGTTTGTGAATCCTACATGTATCGGGATTAAACTAAATTAATGTAGTAAAGCATACATGCGGGGACGGATTTTTATTTTCGTCCGAAATAACCACTTTTGGGGACGGATTTTTACTGCGTCCGTTTCAACAAGTTGGCATGTATGATTTGAAGACATTAGTTTAGGGAAATCTCGGTACATGGAAACCGACTTGAGTCACGGAGTGTTAGACCCTAACTAGAATTGTGTGGCTTGTGCTCGGCTTGAATATGAGGCTCAAAGGTCACCCCCGGCAAGTAGTCTTGAACTACGCCACGAGCTGAGGTTGACCGCTTCGAAAGAGTCAAGGTCGGGTGGAGCTTGAAACTTTCTAGGACGGGCCTCGACGGGTTTGGGGTTGGACTTGTGCGACTCGATAGTGAGCAGTTCATAGGAATATGTGCATGTAGTGTGAGGTCTAACAAGTGACAAAATATTTTTTTATATATTTTTTCTTTTTTTTAAAAGAAATAAAAAAAACAAATAAGCACATAATTACAACTTTCGAATCACCCGTGTGACCGATAAAATAAAACACAAAATTAAAACAGTCCGAAGTTCAGAAGAACCACTGATGCAGGCAACTGTGCCCACACCCCCATCATACTGCTCTGTTCTGAGACCTGTTTCTGTTCTGGGAACCAATCCAGAAGCGTGCGCCTCTGAGTGTTGATACGAGACGCGCGCGCCTGGCGCGATGATATTGGGAGGCGCGCGCTTCTGGGCACACCTGTCAGATTGTCAGATTTTGGACTCAGGGGATTGCCCTGGTCCTATGTGTATATTGTAACCCCTGCAGAAATGATTAGTGGAGAATAGTAGAAGAAGTAAATGAAGAACATGAAGAAGCGGGCGATTCTGGTCCTTGATGCGGGATGCGCGCGCCTTAGGCTGAAGAGGCCTGAAGCGCGCGCCTCCCCCATCAGGAATCAGAATGCCCAGAAAAGATGTAGATTTTGATCAGAATGCAAGTTTAACCCTCAAAAGTCTCCCCAGCAGAGTCGCCACTGTAGATACCCCGGGAAACCACAACTTGGCTAGAGCGGTGAATTATCCTAGGATGTCTAACTTGTTTTAGATTGTTTAGAGTCGCCACCTATGTTTTGAGGAACATAAGAAAAACCTATTGATAATAGCCTAAGTTTGATTACGAAAACAGAGATTCTTTGTTTTGAGGTCCAGGGGTTAGATTACGAGATGGGAAGTACCGAAACACCCATCTTGCCCAACTAAAGTTGGTCTTGCTTGATCAAAATCTACATGAATGATAGACGTTCTTCTTCTTCTTCTTTAAATCATAAAAAAGGGGTTTAAAATAGAGTTTGGAATGTAGGAGATAACTCTTTAACCGACCTCAATGAGATGAGGTGATCATTAGAGTCATGTCCCAAAATGATTTGGGTGATTGCACTCTGATAATACAAAAAGAAAGAGAAAAGAGATGAAGTTGAGAAGGGGGAAAGAAGTAGCTTTACCTAGACTTCAAGAGACTTCAAACACTTCTTGTTGATTTACTTGGAGAAATCCTTTGGAAAATGCTTTGAAAGTAGGAAATTTGGTTTATTGTAATATGAGATTGAGAGCCCAAAAGTCCAAGGTCAAGGTCAAGGTTTTTCGGTCAAAGTTTTTGTCTCTTGAAAATGGAGGTAAAGGGAGGTTTTTATTGGTGAAAGAGAGATGTTTTTGGTGCCAAAACTCAGTCACCAAGAAATCCTTCCTGGGCAAAATCCTGTAAATTGAGCAAGGGAGAGAATCCTGGCCAGAAATCTGTAACTGACGCCCAGAGGCGCGCGCTTCCTGCTTTAAGGGCGGGAGGCGCGCGCGTCTGGCTCCTCCTGTCGGAGGCGCGCGACTCAGAGAAGGCGATTTTGACAGAATGGACTAGAAAGTCAACCCTGTTATTCAGTTTAGTCCCTGGACTTAACGAAGTCAGTCAGGAACTTAACGAAAGTGACAGAAACTAACGAGAAACACTTAAAATGGGGAGAAACACAAGATCAAATGTGCAATCGGGGTGAGCGGTCCAAGGCGGGGTGTCTACACTTTGGCGGGGAGTGTCGCTGCCTTTGATGATGAATTCGTTTTTTATGGAGTGTCGGTGGGACAGTATTCCGGGTGATGGGTTGGTCGTGCAAAAAGGCTGCCTACGTATCCCTTGGAAGGAATCAGACCAGCGTAGTTCAAGGATGCTGGGGAATGCTAGGGAGGAAGCTAGGAGCAAGATAAAATGATGCACATATTTTTACGCAAATAAAGAGAAAAAGAAAAAGAAAAAGAAAATTCTTTTTGTCTTTTTTTTTTTTTTTAGGAATAGAATATGTACACATGTGGGAAAAATATTTTATTTTTTTTATGTTCGTGGGTGAACCATTTTGACCATTGTGTGTTTGTAATGCCAACCCAAGATCGAGTCATGTTCGGTCGAAGTCCGGATTGCCTCGCTTGAATGTTGTCGCCGCGGTGTCCAACGAAAATTGATGTCTAGCTCCAAGAGATTTGTAGTTTATGGGGCTTCAAAAGGACTATTGATGCCGAGATGCCAAGGGGTTGCTGATTGTAAAGCCCCTCGAATGCTGAACTTTGAGTGGCTTATGAAGCCCCAAGATGAATCAACTCTTAGCCCATTCAAATGAACTGTCTTTTGTTGTCGACGTGGGCAAGCCCAAGAGAAGATCATTGATACCAAGCTTTGATAGATTGCTAAGCCCCAAATGTCATGGGCTTATCAAGTTTGTAGATGGTGGGATGTGGAGACCTTTCGGTGTGAAGCCTCAAATTTTCTTTGAATCGGCTTAGCATTATGTTGGGAGCGGATGGTGCTATTGGGAAGGACTCTTGAAGGAGATCTCCTTCTTTCTCTTGCTTGGAGATGGATGGCCCTTTTTGTGGTTGATACCCAAATGGCGGAAGGTCCATGTTGAAAATGTAGTACGGTCTTCGGGAGACGTCTCGTGGGAGATGGTGATGTTGTTGCAGATGATAAGGTCTTGGTGTGATAAAGTCTCGAACGGTATGTTTGCTTGAGTCTTCTTGAGTTAAACCGACGGCGGATCTTCGGATGCAGCCTGTGCTTTTGATCTTGGAGAAGGGGGTGCTGTATTGCAGAAACATTGGGATTGGCCGTAACTCTGCTTATAGAGTTAACATATTGGTATTGCCCGCTATAACTCAGCCGGGTGAGTCTAGCATATTGAATCTTTTTTCTTTTCTCTAAGACTTCCTTCATAATCTCGCTGTGAGTTCTAACAAGAATCATCAAATTCATTCATATCATCGGAGCCTTCATTTAAAACCAAGAGGCCTTTTGACTGGAAGTGTTAAGGGACCATTGAAGCTTGTTCTCTTTCATATAAGACTTCTCCACATTGCATTGCTTAAGCATTGTTGTCCCAAAAGACTGTCGGTTGCGAAGCCCCAATATTGCCCTTTGCTTGTATCACTGTAATGCCGTAGCCCCAAAGATTGTAGATTGCGAAGCCCCTTGAGACCTTCGGTGCCGAGTTGAGGAAGCTTCCAATGTTGCACATGAATCTGCCAGAGACACTGAAGTGAATTTCTTCTTGCCGAGGGAGCCTTTAAAACTTGATCGTACCCCCTAGAGTGACACCATTGATTAGGAGTGGAACGAGAAAGGCCTATCCTTGATCGGGGGAACAAGTATGAGCATACATGACAAGAAGGTGATTCTCGACATTCCTTTTGAGAGACTTTTGAGGATAGTCTCACACATCTTTCTTGAGCGTAGACCTAGGGCTCATTAACTATCAAATGAAGCAAGAGAAGTTTTATTTCTCGAGTCACATAGCCCCTAGGGCGTCATCACTTGTTGAGCAAAAACAAAAGACTCGTCCTCGTGTGGGGGAACAAACACAAGGGGACATGGCAAGAGCTACTCCATTCTCGAGAGTTTTTCGGCATACTTTAGAGCGACATGCTTGTAGAAGCTTGAATTACATGTTGTTGTTCGCTGCCCAAACCAACTAACTAGCTGGGGATTATTTTGTGCAACCTCATACCCTTTCAATGATAGGCTCGTTCTCGGACGGGATCTTGGTTACCACGGGCTTTCTTTCTTATGAGCCTAAAGATGCATATAGTAAGAACAATCTTTCAATAACACAAAATGACCTTTGATGGTGCTATATCTCGTCAAGCCTTTTGCAATTCCAAAGTTGGCTCGGTGGGGATTGACTTGCTGAGGAGACCCAATGTAGAACTTGTGCAGTTGTCTTCCTTAGAGGCCGGAGATCTCCATTTCTCTTTCCCTTCTCTCTCTCACTCTCTCATTCATTTTTTTTAGGACGCACCATGTTTTTTGCCTAGACCTCCCTTTCGGGTTTTCAATTTAGCGGGCATCTCTTTTGCGTCTTCATTTTGACTCCATTAATGAGGAAGTGTGCATTGACTCTAGCGGAGGATGAGAGACATGTGATTTTGCGGTGACGACCTCTTGTCACTAAAGATGAGTGACATTGACTCAACTAGGGAAGTGTCCCTAGTATTGACTTCATGTATGTATATTTTTTGAATGACTCACGAATGCAAGTAAGTCATTAAGAGAGAAGAGAAAGAAAGCCCCAGTTTGATTGCAAGAAACTGGGAGTATCGCAAAAAGAAGAGAAACCCCTAGACTCGACAAGGAACAGATAGCGATTCCAAATCTAAGAAAGTTGTTCAATCTTTTGGTGATTAATTCATTGGCAAATGAATCATACAAAGATGTCTTGACAAGTTCGAGATGAAGGCCGATCACCATAACGCGCTAGGGCTAAACATATCTTCTTTCTTGCGTGAGACCGGACCCGAAGGTTGCCTACGTTCCTCCAGTGTAGAGGCTCAGGTCACCGTAGTTCTTGTGGATGCTCCATTCATCGAGATGGTTGTTGCTTCGTCCTTCATCGGTGCAATGATGTTGATCTTGTACTTCTTTGATTGAGGGGGATTATTTTTTTGTGCTCTAACTTTTGCCTAGGTTGATTTGAAGAGTTCAACTTAGCGAGCATGTTTTTTTTTTTTTTTTTTTTTTTGAATCCCCCTTTGAAACATTGCTTGATTTTTCTCCATGGTTGTTGCTTCACCTTTCTTTGGCTTGATTTCGCCGTTGATGTTTTGATGTCTTCGTTGTGGATGTCGTCGTCGATGTTTAGCCCCTAGGCATTCAAGCGATGACCTTCGTTCTAAAACTTGTTTAGAAATCTTTTCATCATTTTGCCAAGAATTAAATTGAACAACTTGGAATAGTGTATGACGACAAGGACTTTTATTTGATAATAAGACTCGACATTGAATATGGGGTGAGAGAAAACTTTAATGTACACTAAAGAGGACTTTGACTCTTTTTTTTTATTCCTATTACTAGGTAGAGAAAGAGAAACGGGGATTGTTTTCGTCGGCCTTGTGGCATGATCCCTTGTTGAAGCCCCATTTCAAATCTGAGCCCCTTCCTTGATGAGTTCTTGCATGCCCTCACTCTTTAACTGTTGTTCTTCACCCACGGTAAATTCACCATTGTCAATCAAGTATTTGATGATGTTGCGGATGGAGAAGCAATCCTCGGTGAGGTGACCGCTGCATAGGTGATAGTCACACCACATGTGGTGGGCATGGTTGCGACGCAATGGTTGTGGTTGCTTGTACCCTTGGAGAGGAGAAATTTGTCCTTTTGCTTTGAGATCTTCATAGCCTTGGTGACAGTCATGCCTTGGAGGGGAGTATACACACCGTCGTTGGTAGAGCCTTTGTGACTCTTGAGAGGCGAGCCACTTGAACATGCCTTATCGTTGACCTTTGCCTTGTTGTTGGTTAACTCTTGCAAACGAGCCTTAAGTTCGGACACTTCTTCCTCATGAATTCTCTTCTCGAGATCAAGACGGTCTTGCCACAAATCATCCTTGCAGCGGGCATCCTCGACAAGTCTATCCATTTGTTCCCCCATGGCTCTTATTATGTTGAAGAGCCTTTCGTTGGACACGGAATTATTCTCACCCTTGTTGTTGTTGCCGCTTGAAGCCATTGGACCTATGGAGAGAACATGGTTGATCTTAGGGTGGTCCCACAAATACCTTTTGAATCCAATGATTTAACCCACGAACAAGAGAAAAGACTCAAACCACATAAGGAAAATGACTCTTTTTTTTATTTACAAAGTCGGAAGGACATAGTCCTTTTTGGGGTTTCTAGAAAAATAGTGGAATCGTCACACTAGTATATAGACCATCTCGCGATCCCATATACTCATCGGATTCCACCACGCTTGTGATACCTACATGTGACGGGGTTAAACTAAATTAATGTAGTAAAGCATACATGCGGGGACGGATTTTTTATTAGCGTCCATTATGACCACTTGGGGACGGATTTTTATTTCGTCCATAACAACGAGTGGCATGTATGATTTGAAGACATTAGTTTAGGAAAATCTCGACACATGGAAACCGACTTGAGTCACGGAGTGTTAGACCCTAACTACAATTGTGTGGTTTGTGCTCGGCTAAAGAGAGGCTTAAGGTCACCCCCGGCATGTAGTCATGAACTACGCCACAGGCTGAGGTTTACCGCTTCGAAAGAGTCAAGGTCGAGTGGAGCTTGAAACTTTCTAGGACGGGCCTCGACGGGTTTGGGGTTGGACTTGTGCGAGTCGATTGTGAGCAGTTGATAAGAATTATGTGCGCGTAGTGCGAGGTCCATCACGTGACAAAAATATTTTTTTTTTTTTTCAAAATAAAAACACATAAGCACATAATTTACAACTTTCGAATCACCCGTGTGACCGATAAAATAAACAGAAAGTAAAAGAAGTTATGTGCAGGCCCGGTGCCCACACACTGTCAAAACTGTCCATTCTGTTCATTGTTTCTGTTCTGGAAAATGGACCAGAAGCGCGCGCCTTGGGCTATTCGGATGGGAGGCGCGCGCGTTAGACTGAGAGAGGTGGAGGCGCCCGCTTCTGGGCAATACCTACAAATTCATGGGTTCAAGGGATTGCCTTAACCCTAAATAAAAACACTTTTCCCCTGCAGAAACTGTTAGCACAATAACATGAAATTTGAAGGACGAGATGAGAGGCGGGTGATTCTGGTGGTGAAGGTGGGATGCGCGCGCCTTAAGCCAAGAAGGCCAGAGGCGCACGCGTCTCACCTTTTTCCACCAGAATACCCAGAAAACTGTAAAAAGAACACCAAAAATGAAAAACGCAAGTTTAACCCTCTAAATTCCCCAGCAGAGTCGCCACTGTAGATACCCCGGGAAAAGCACGCTTGGCTAGAGTGGTGAATTAACCTATGATGTCTACTTGATTTTAAGCGTCGCCACCCACGTTTTTAGAGGAACGCGAGAAAACCTAAAGAAAGCCATTTTTTGTACGAAAACCAGAGATTCGGGAGAGAAGGGTTCGGGGGTTAGGTGACGGTGTGGGAAGTACTTAAACACCCACTCCGCCCCGCTTACACGGGTCTTGCTACTTTTAGTGTTCTAATGTTAAATGTCCTTAAAAAAAAAGTGCTAACAATTTACAATGAGAAGAAAGGGAAAAATGAAAGCTAAATGATTTTATTGAGTTATGCTAAGAATTACATGTTGAATTATTGCTAAACCATTACATTAAGAAATGATTAATAATTGAAATAGAGATTGGAATGTTGGGATATAACCTTGGCCAAACTTTAATAGTGAAGTGTCCTTTTGGTTGTATCCATTTTTATGGAGATTGCAAACACATTGAAGAGAGGGAGAAAAGATGAAGAATGTAATTTAAAATATTTTTGTGTTTAAGAAATGATAAAGAAAGAATAAAAGATAAAAACAAGAATTTAGAAGAAGAAGATAGACATTGTACCTTGGGCTTGAATGGGAGAGGATCACACTTTGTGTATAGTAACTACTTGAAAATGAAACTTTTGTGTGTTTTGAATGTTTTTTGATTTAAGAATTCTCCCCTTTTTTTTTGTTAAGAGAGTGAAAAGAAAAGTCCCCCTCCAATGATGGATTGGAGGGGTTTTTATAGGTGTTAGGTAAGGTCTTTGTGGTCACAAAGATGGTCCTTCCCCGGATCAAGCCAAGCCATAATGGCTTTGGGGTTACAAATCAGAAAATGAGGGAAATTTGGCAAAATCTGGGATTCTGGAGGTGGCAAGCGCGCACCTACCGCCCCCCTATGGGAGGCGCGAGTATCCCATAAAGGAGGGCGGAGGCGCGCTCCTCCCATCTTCAGGAAATCCAGATTTCAGCCCAAAAGTTAACCCCGTTATGCAGTTAAGTCCCAAAACTAACGAGATCAGTCAGAAACTTAACGAACACCACGAAAGTCAACGAAAAACAAGCGAAACAAAGACTCAAGGTTGACTTTATCACTTAGTAAAATCCAAGACTAACGGAGTAAGTCGAGAACTTAACGGAAAGTAACGAAAGTTAATGAAAAGTAACAAAACTTAGCATAAAAGAGGAAGACAAAGAAATGTGTATGCGATCGGGTATAGACACCCCGCCTTGGACCGCTCACCCCGATTGCACATTTGATCTTGTGTTTCTCCCCATTTTAAGTGTTTCTCGTTAGTTTCTGTCACTTCCGTTAAGTTCCTGACTGACCTCGTTAAGTCCAGGGACTAAACTGAATGACAGGGCTGACTTTCTAGTCCATTCTGTCAAAATTGCCTTATCTGAGTCGCGCGCCTCCGACACTAGGAGCCAGGCGCGCGCGCCTCCCGCCACCAAAGCAGGAAGCGCGCGCCTCTGGGCGTCAGTTACAGATTTCTGGCCAGGATTCCCTCCCTTGCTCAATTTACAGGATTTTGCCCAGGAAGGATTTCTTGGTGACTGAGTTTTGGCACCAAAAACACCCCTCTCTCACCTATAAAAACCTCTCTTTACCTCCATTTTCAAGGACCGAAAATTGAACTTACAAAAACTATACCAAAATCACTTTCTAAAGGTTCTCCAAGGATTTCATCAAGAAATATTTGAAGGTCTTCAAGTTGTAGGTAAAAGTCCATATTTTTCCTTCCTTTTCTACTTCATCTCCTCTCTCTTTTTACTTTAATCAAATGTGCAATCACCCAAATCATTTTGGGACATGACTCTAATGATCACCTCATCTCATTGAGGTTGGTTGAGGAGTTATCTCCTACATTCCAAACTCTATTTTAAACCCCCTTTTCATGACTTAAAGAAGAAGAAGAAGAACATTTTCATTCATGTAGATTTTGATCAAGCAAGACCAACTTTAGTTGGGCGAGATGGGTGTTTCGGTACTTCCCATCTCGTAATCTAACCCCCGAACCTCAAAACAAAGAATCTCTGTTTTCGTAATCAAACTTAGGCTACAATCAATAGGTTTTTCTTATGTTCCTCAAAACATAGGTGGCGACTCTAAAAAACAAGTTAGACATCCTAGGATCACACCGCGCGCTCCAGCCTAAGGCCGTGGTCACCCCCGGGGTATCTATAGTGGCGACTCCGCTGGGGACGTATTTGAGGGTTAAACTTGCATTATGATCAAAATCTACATCTTTTTTGGGCATTCTGTTTCCTGATGGGGGAGGCGCGCGCGTCTGGCCTTTTAGGCCTAAGGCGCGCGCATCCCGCATCAAGAACCAGAATCGCCCACTTCTTCATGTTCTTCATCTTCTTCTTCTGTTATTCTGCACTAATCACTTCTGCAGGGGTTACAATATGAACATGGGACCAGGGCAATCCCCTGAGTCCAAAGTCTGACATTCTGACAGGTGTGACCCAGAAGCGCGCGCCTCCCATAAGCATTGCGCCATGCGCGCGCGTCCCACATCAGCACTCAGAGGCGCACGCTTCTGGGTTGGTTTCCAGAACAGAAACAGGTTTCAGTGACTGAGCAGAACAGTGGGGTGTGGGCACAGTTGCCTGCATCAGAACAGAATTGAACCCTCGGACTGTTTTAATTTTGTGTTTTATTTACCGGTCACACGGGTGATTCGGGAGTTGTAATTTTATGTGCTTATGTGTTTTGTGTGTTTTTCTTTCTTTTCAAAAAAAAATATAAAAAAAAAATAAAATTTGTCACTTGTTAGACCTCACACTACATGCACATATTCCTATGAACTGCTCACTATCGAGTCGCACAAGTCCAACCCCAAACCCGTCGAGGCCCGTCCTAGAAAGTTTCAAGCTCCACCAGACCTTGGCTCTTTCGAAGCGGTAAACCTCAGCCCGTGGCGTAGTTCAAGACTACATGCCGGGGGTGACCTTTGAGCCTCATATTCAAGCCGAGCACAAACCACACAAATTCTAGTTAGGGTCTAACACTCCGTGACTCAAGTCGGTTTCCATGTACCGAGATTTCCCTAAACTAATGTCTTCAAATCATACATGCCAACTTGTTGAAATGGACGCAATAAAAATCCATCCCCAAAAGTGGTTATTTTGGACGAAAATAAAAATCCGTCCCCGCATGTATGCTTTACTACATTAATTTAGTTTAATCCCGATACATGTAGGATTCACAAGCGCGATGGAATCCGATGAGTATATGGGACTGCGAGATGGTCTATATACTAGTGTGACGATTCCATTATTTTCTTAGAAACCCCAAAAGGGATTCATGCCCTCCGACTTACAAAAAAAAAAAAAAAAAAAAAAAAAAAGAGTCTTTTCTTACGTGGTTCGAGTCGTGTGCCCAACTGTGTGTTCTAAGCCTCTTCATGGACCGCAAGTGTTACTCAAGACTGACAAGGGCCTCTTCTGCAATATAGGTTCAATTGGTACTTACAAAGTCTACCTGGATTCAGCAAATCGGTTAGTCCGTGAAGAGATCACTCCGACAGCTCCGACATCAACCATGACCGGCAGCAGCAACACCATGTCTCTCGAACAGCTCTCAACTATGGTCCAACTCCTCCAAGAGCAAGTCTCCACCCTTAACAAGGAGGCACAAAGCAAAGACGACATTTGGCAATCCCACCTCGACAGCCAAAGGGAGGCCCACGAGGCCGAAATGGAGCTAATGAAAGAAAAGCTCACCAACCTTGCCAAGGGAAAGAACAAGAACAATGATGATGAATCCGAATGGACCGAGGGTTTGTTCAAGAGTCCTTATGTCAACACCCGCACCAAGAAAATGGGGGAACCAAGTTCCGAGAACAATGAGCCCAAAATGGTGGATTCTATCATGGCCTACATCGACCAAAAATTCAATGGACTCAACATGGGGAAAGGCTCCGACACAAGCCTTTATCAATCATCCATCCTCATGAGTACTATGGCCGCTCTTCCCGATAAGTTCAAGATGCCCGACATAAGCAAATTCAAGGGCAACTCTTGTCCTATGGCTCACATTGAAACTTATATTTGGGCAATGGTTCCAAAGAAGGTCTCCCCCAAGGTGATGGCTCAATGCTTTCCTCTCACTCTCGAGGGGGCGGCAAAAGATTGGTATGCTACTCTCCCGCTCACTGTCCGTCTTGATTGGGACTCCGCCATGCTTGCCTTCAAGAACCAATACCAAGGCAACACCACTCACCGGCCCACAAGGAAAGAGCTAGAGAACACTACTCAACGAGACATGAGTCCTTCATCGACTTCACAAGGAGATGGAATGACAAACTCTCTGAAATTGTTGAGAGGCCAAACACAAAGGAGCAAATGGACATATTTCTCAAGTGTCTCAAGATTGATCTCCGCACCCACCTAAGTGGGGCCTGCTACTCCGACTTCTCCCAAATGTATGAGGCGGGGGTACGCATGGATGACTTGCTCAAGGAGATTAAGAAGACCACTCCTACTTACCGCTACAAGGCCGCTTCCAACTCCACAAAATAGGCCTCGGTCAACGCCGTCACTATTGACAAGGGGAATTACAAAAAGGTTCCTCCACCTCAAGGGAAAAGGCCCCGAAGTGACCGTGTCTACACTCCTCTCCAAGGCATGACTCAAACCGAAGTGTTCGAGGTCCTCAAGGCAAAGGGTCAAGTCACACCCGTGCAAGGGTACCAACCCAAGACGATCAACTCCAATCATGCTCACCACAAATATTGTGGCTACCACCAATATAGTGGCCACACCACCGAGGATTGCTTCATTCTCCGCAATGTCATTCAAGATCTCATAGATAAGAAAGAATTTGTAGTGACTAATGACGAGCATGTCAATGTAATAGAGATAGGAGAATTTGAGGGGACCACCCATTCAATCCCAATTGTGAATGGGGGCCCCAATGTTATGAATAAACTTGACAATTCTTGTTATGTAGTGACTTACGATGAGGTAATGAGGGAAGTACTAGAGAATAGGAAAAAGAAGCAAGATGGGAACGTCAACATGCTAACTCGATCCGGTCGAGTCATAGCAAGCAACCCTTCCACTTCCGCACCAAGCTCCTCTTCTCAAAGGCCGCAAGCTCATAACGCTCCCGAAGATCCTCTACTTGTCCAACTCAAGAAAACTCAAGCCAACATCTCTATTTGGGACCTCATTGCATCCTCAAAGAAACACCGAGATCTTGTCATCCGCAATCTCGATGATACATCAGTTTCTCCCAATACTTCTCCCGAGGACCTCACGGCAATGATTGGTCACATTCACTTTGGCAACGTCATCACCTTTGCCGATATGGACCTTCCACCGTTTGGTTCCGACCACAACGAAGCTATTTACCTCAAGGTACGAGCAAGGGGGAGGCCCGTCTCAAGAGTCTTATTGGACGGTGGTTCCACACTCAATCTCATGCCTGGTAGAATCATGGGCATACTGGGGCTTAAGGATTCTGATTTAAAGCCTTCTACTCAAGTAATCCGAGGTTATGACAGCACCGCCCGTACAGTCATGGGTATGATCGAAATAGACATTGAGTTTGGGAGCATGGTCATGTCCGTTCCATTCCAAGTGCTTGATATCCCGGCCTCGTTCAACTTACTGTTAGGTCGACCATGGATTCATAGTGCTAATGCCGTACCGTCAACTCTCCACCAATGTGTCAAGATCCGAAATGGTGACGAAATAGTGACCGTAATGGCTGAAAACATTACTATCCACAGAAAAGGTGAGCCCGTCCACCAAGTTTAGCACGGTCTACCAGACTCCACTCTCTCCGGCGTCTCAATCAACGCCATTGATAAAGAAGGGGGAAACGGATCATGGACCCCCAGCAATCACAAAGTACTCCGCATGATGAGGAATATGGACTACTTCCCTGGTTTAGGCTTAGGGAAATATCAGCAAGGAATCCTACATCCCGTGCAAGTCCCATTTTTCAAGAACACATTCGGTTTGGGGTACGAGCCTTCCGAAGAAGACTTGAAGCAAGAACAAGCGATCAAGAACGAAAAGGCCCGAGCTCGTAAAGAAGGCCGTCGGTATGAAGTCCCTAACCTAAGGCCTTACCGCAAGACGTTGAATGGCTATTTTGTCCGCCAAGGGGAAGACGTTCCATACATGATCTTTCCCGAGCCGTGGGTTAACAATAAAGGTGTCAAAAAGCCCGGCCTCGAAATCTTCTCCGATTGTGAGATCCAAAAATCCGAAAGGGAACCAACTCCCATGTCGCCCCGTGAATGGTGGGGAAGGAAGGTGACTATAGAGTCCGAGACAGAAATCACCGTGGGGGAAGAACTGACAGATTTAGCCTCCATGTTCGAAGAGCTTTCCACGATGAATGAATGCCAAGTCAACGCCATCCATGACACCGTCATAATGAACGAGACTATCAGTGAGATCCCGCCAAGCTCCGAGCCGATCAACAATTGGTATTCAACAAAAGGGCCCGTGGTATCCGAGGAATTCTTAGTCCAAGAAATGGGTTGCATACCCCGCACACCAACAAAGGAAGAGCAGCTCACACTTACTTTTGAGTCCGAGAGTGTCTCTAATACCCTCACCCAAGAGGATTTGGAGGCCATAGCCGAGCGTGTGTTTCCTTTCTTTGCTAATGAAAAATTTGATATTTCTGAGTACCTTGAGATTGCGAACATCATAAATGATGAATTAACTAATAATGAACTTAACGAACAAGTTAATAACGATTCAAATTATGATGAAATAGACCACGAAAACACAACATACTTAAATGAACTTGCTCAACAAGTCCGTAGTCGTGGCGAGAATGGTCCAAAGGCTGACGAAGAATTGCACGTTGTTAATCTGGGTACCGAAGAAGAGCCAAAAGAAACCAAGATTGGAAGCTTCTTCAAGGGGGACGACAAAGACAGATTGACTGCACTACTACGGGAGTTCGTGGATGTGTTCGCATGGTCATACAAAGACATGCCGGGTTTAGACAGAAAGGTAGCGGAGCACAGGATTCCGATCAGAGAAGATGCCAGGCCAGTAAAGCAGAAGCTCCGAAAGATCAAGCCAGAATGGTCTCTGCAGGTCAAAGAAGAGATTGAGAAGCTCCTCAGTGTGGGTTTCATCAAGGTTATCGAGTATCCGACATAGTTAGCCAACATTGTGACAGTCAGGAAGGCGAACGGCAAGGTTCGAGTTTGTGTAGACTTCCGGGATTTAAACAAAGCTTCCCCAAAGGATGATTTCCCACTCCCTAATATCGACATGCTAGTCGACTCCACTGCTGCCTACGAGGTCCGCTCATTCGTGGATGGGTTCGCTGGGTACAATCAGATTCTCATGGCCGAGGAAGATCAACATAAGATAGCCTTCACAACACCGTGGGGTACCTTTTGCTACACAGTCATGCCATTTGGGTTAAGAAATGCTGGGGCTTCCTACCAAAGAGCCGTGACAGACTTGTTCCACGATATGATTCACAAAGAAATCGAGGTCTATGTGGACGACATGATCATTCACTCTAAAGGAACCGATGGTCAACACCTGATCGATCTCCGCAAGTTCTTCGAAAGGCTTCGTCAACACAAAATGAGGCTCAACCCTGCAAAGTGCACATTCGGGGTTATCCGAGGAAAAGTTCTTGGTTATATGGTCACTGAAAGGGGAATCGAAGTAGACCCCTCCAAAATCAAGGCAATCATTGACATGCCTCCTCCAAAGACGCAGAAAGAGATTAAAGGTTTCATGGGCAGACTACAATACATCAGTCGGTTTGTGCACCAACTCACTTCCATGTGCGAGCCAATCTTCAAGATACTCAAGAAGAATGTGGCTCTAGAATGGACTGACGCGTGCCAAGAAGCCTTCGACCAAGTGAAGCATTACTTGACGTGCCCTCCTGTTCTAGTTCCGCCACACAAGGAGAAACCTCTGTTGCTTTACCTCACTGTCAATGATGAAGCCCTAGGGGCTATGCTAGCACAAGAGCAACGAGAGTCCACAAAGGAGAACGCCATTTATTTTGTCAGTCGCCGATTCCAAGGAGGCGAAAAGAACTACTCTGTCTTAGAGAAGTCATGTGCAGCATTGGTTTGGGTCACTCAAAAGCTCAAACACTATATGGAAGCTTTCCCGATCAAGCTAGTAGCAAAGGTGGACCCGCTCCACTACATCTTCGAGAAGCCTTTCATGTCAACAAGAATAGCCAAATGGTACTTCATGCTCGCCGGCTATGATATCACTTACGTCACACTAAAATCCGTCAGGGGGAAAGTGTTCAGTGACCAGCTTGCCGAATTCCCGTGTGACGAAGTGAAGGGGGAAGATGTACAGTTCCCCGACGAGCAGTTAATTTGTACTGCGACCGAGGAAGACAAGTGGCAACTTTTTTTTGATGGCGCCGCCAATAAACACGGTTTTGGTATAGGGGTATTGCTTGTCGATCCAAAAGACATCTACACTCCCATTGCCATACGCCTGGAATTCGAAGCTACCAACAACATTGCCGAGTACGAAGCATGCATAGCAGGGCTCGAAGCAGCTCTCGAAAGAAACGTCACGGAACTAGAAGTGTTCGGCGACTCTTTACTCCTTATCAATCAGCAATCGGGTAAATGGCGAACCCAAGACCCGACTCTCCAACAGTATGGTCAGCACCTTGAAGAACTGGTTGAACAATTCCAAGAGATCACTTTCAACTACCTGCCAAGGGATAAGAATCGCTTCGCCGATGCACTGGCCACTATAGCTTCATTAGTTGAAATGCCCAAAGGGAAAATGGTGAAGCCTTTCAAAATTGCTCGAAGAAACAATCCGGCATATTGCATGAGTATCGAGATCAACGAGGTTCAAACAAACTCTCCGTGGTATTCGGATATCATGAACTTCCTCAAGGACGGCACCTATCCCGAGAACATCAATAAGAAGTCTCAAGCAGCTCTGCAAAGGTTAGCCTCTCGGTACGTACTAATTGGGGACCGAGTCTATAAAAGGCACCACGACGGGATCAATCTCCTATGCGTCAATGAGACCGAAGCTCAAGAGATAATGTGTGAAGTGCACGAAGGAGAATGTGGACCCCACATGAATGGGTTTATGCTAGTTAAGAAGATACTTCGCATTGGTTACTATTGGAGCACTATGGAACGAGACTGTATCGAGAAAGTCAAAAGGTGTGCCAAGTGCCAATTCCACGCTAATCTGCAACATGCTCCACCCTCACAACTTTACAACATGGTCACACCTTGGCCTTTCTCTTGTTGGGGGATAGACATCATCGGTAAAGTTCATCCTGCCAGGAGCAATGGGCAGTCATTCGTCCTGGTGGCAGTCGACTACTTCACAAAGTAGGTCGAAGCACAAGCCTATCGGACCCTCAACGCCAAGAAAGTGGCCGAATTTGTAAAGATTAATATCATGTGCCGATACGGCGTGCCTCATGAAATCCTTTCCGACAACGGCTCTCACTTTGAGAAGGAAATGGATGCACTTTTGGTAGAATACAAGATCACCAAGCACAAGTCATCTCCTTACCGGCCCCAAGCAAATGGCGCAGTCGAAGCAGCAAATAAGACCATCGAGACCATCGTCAAGAAAATGGCCTCAACGGGAAGGGATTGGCCCGAAAAGCTACCATTAGCATTGTGGGGCTACCGCACATCAATACGATCCGCAACAGGAGAAACTCCTTATGCATTGGTCTATGGTTCTGAAGCCGTACTCCCTATCGAACTTGAAGTCCCATCTCTACGAGTCCTCCTCGAGAATCAAGTCAACGAGGTCGACTGGATGCAAAGTCGATATGAACAACTAGCCTTGCTCGAAGAGAAAAGGTTAAGAGCACTCGAACGCACGAGGGCGTATCAGCAAAGGATGGCAAGAGCTTTCAACAAAAAAGTGAGGCCTCGAAACATCAATGTGGGAGATTTGGTCTTAAGCCAACATCCTCCTAACGCCATGAATCCCCTGGGGAAATGGGGACCCCGATGGATCGGTCTGTACGTGGTCAAAAAGATACTAAGCGGTGGTGCAGTCCGGCTCGTGGATCTAGATGGTGACCAGCTGCCAAAGGAGGTCAACCTCGACAAGCTCAAGAGGTTCTACGCTTAATAAACAAAGACCATTAAAAAAATAAAAAAAAAAAAAAATGGTCTTTGTTTGTTTGAACTACGAAGACCTGAGCCTCCCAACTGGAGGAACGTAGGCAACCTTCGGGTGCGGTCTAAAACATATCAAAAATACCCAATTCACTTCAAATAACAAAATGCAATTTTTTATTCATTCAATGAATTATTCAAACCATTACAACGGATTTATTGAGCAACAAAAGACATCAAAATATTAAATCCTAAAACAAAGTGGTCTAATTGCAATCTCTTGGGGTACAAAGAAAAATCTAATCTTTCTTAGGTTTGGGAACCCATTGCTTCTTGTTATGTACTTTAGTCTTCTTGGATGGGGACGGAACATTCTTGGGACCGCCAAGACGGGAGAAAACGCTAGGACGGGACGGAGCTTCATCAACGGCTTTCCCCTTACCCTTATCAAGCGGAACCTTAGCGGGGACGACCATGGGACGCTTCCACACATATGAGGAATTTCCCTTACCTTTCTTCTTCTTGGGAAAATGACGGGGTCTATAGTCCCGCACATGAACCACCGGTCTCACGGGGTCAACAACATCGTCATTGGGCCTTCCCAAACGATAAAAAACGCTCGGACGTTTCTCCACCATCGAGACGGACCCTACAGTTGGAACGGCGTTCACCATTGGAACGGACTTCTCACCCTCGGGGACGGAAACCTTAACTTCAAAGGAGAAAGTCATTGGGGCCATTATGACAAGAATTTTGTGATTTAGGAGGAGAAAGTGTTTGCAAAAGAATGCTGTGTGGCCATTCTGATCGAAAAATGGTTCAAATTTATAGCTGTTGGAACATTCTGATCAGAAAAGAAAAGGGCTGTAATTCAGCAGGCCAGAAGCGCGCGCCTCAGACCAGGGCTTCACAACGCGCGCGCCTCACACAAGCAAGTCCCGACGCGCGCGCCTTTGACAGCAGTTCAGACAGAAACAGCCCTTATCAGTTCAGAACAGAACCCGAGCGCTTCAACATATCCAACCTGCAGCAAAATCAAATCCCAGCAACAAAAAAGAGTTCAAGCATCGACAACAAGCATCCTTTGGGCACACATTTGTTTGTAAAGAGTCGACATCTAAGATCGAGTCGCTAATTGAACATAAAAATGAGTAGTGAAATAGATAGGATTGTAAATACATGTTAAATGTTATTACAGGCAAAAGTAAAAGTGTTTCAATCCCTCATCCTCTCAGCCTCAACAGCTCGGGCACATCATCACCAGCACTGTACTCACCCCTTGCTACCGCTCTCGGTCTCCTCATCGTCATCATCATCCTCATCATCATCATCGTCATCATCATCCTCAGACTCAGATGTCTCAATCACAACATCAGGACGGGTCCTCTTGACAGCTCTCCCTGATGAACTGGCGCCGCCCCGGCTCTGGCTACCCTCTCGGCTCAGACTCCTACTATGGCTCAGACTCCTGCTCAACGACTGCCTAGCTGAAGAGACAGCCTCATCAATGTCCAGTGCAGCATCCCTGCAACCTCGTCCCATGCCCCGAGCACCTCGGGCAGCTCCTCTCGCAGCACCAGAGACAGCACCAGCAGCATCTCTAGTCATGGCAGCAATATCCCTGCACAGTTCCAGCACCCTCTCCTCCAGCTGACGGAGCCTCCGCCTCATCCCTTTGTTCTGCCTACCCAAGTGCCTATAAGCAGCTACGGGTACCTGTTGCTGTTGGTCCCAAAGGGCAACAAGGGTATGAAAAATAGCTAGAGGGGGGATGAATAGCTGTTTTAAAAATCTTTTCGTACCCTTGAAAAACTCAATTGCAAATGCGCACTTTATCAAGTAAGCGTAATGAAATGCGCCCAAGTGAGTGAGTGAAATGCACAGCGGAATTTAGTAATGAAAATAGGCGCAAAGTGATAAAGGGAGCGCAACACACACACTAAGTATTTTGGCTCAAAGTGAGTGAAATAAGGAACTAAGGCAAATGTTTTAACAAACACAACACAATTCAGTTCAATCAATCTACAATGAGTAAACAAGCAAATAGTGAGTGAAAATAATAACTTGAAAGAAATAACAAGATAATAACACAAGCTATTTGGAGAGGTTCGATCAATGAAAGATCTACGTCCTCTACGAAGATGGTTAGTCTTGGATTTCTAATCGAGATCTTATATAATGAGAGAGTGTTACAAATTACAACGTTTGAGCTTATACACTAACTCAAGATCTATTACTATGAAAGAACAAATCCAAAACAATAACCGGTGTATCTCTAAAAGATGAATCTAAATGATTAATCTTAAAGAGGTGCGTATGTGTTCTTAGTATCAAGGCTCTTTAGATCTTTGAGATGGAGAGCACAAGAAACTAAAGTGTTAAGGCTTTGAAGATCTGGGCTAAGGATGAAGGTATGAAGATGTTCTTGAGAAATCTGGAAAAACGAAGGCAATCTTCAAATCTTCAACAAATGCTTTAGAGAGAGAAATTCTTGAAATTCTTAGCAAAACTCAGCCACTTCAAAATGTTGAAGTTATGGGGTATTTATAGTGAACTTCAAAAACTAGCCGTTGGAAATCCTTGTGGATAAGATGAGCTGTCGCTCGTTGATTGGAGCATGCATATATTATGGCCATTTTGACACTCAACATAAAAGTGACCGTTATGGACACGTGTCAACAGATTAGGCGCATATGCATCTTTTAACCACCGTTGGATCATTGGCGTAATTTGAATTCTCTTCAAGTCTTCGAGTCTTCAATAAATCACTGAGTTTGAATAAACACTTTGAGGCGCTTTTAAGCCAAGAGGCGCATTGAGCCAAGAGGTGCACAGACGCGTGCGCTTAAAACAAGGGGCGCAGAGGCGCGTAACATAGCTTATGAAGAGAGCCTTATGCGCGCGTTCTAAATGGCGCATGGCGCGAATGTGGAAGGCGCGTGGCGCGTGGCGCAGGAGGCGCATGAGCGCGGCTGAAACTCACTGAGTGATTTATCTTGAAACTTGATCTTCTTGCCCTATTTCTAAGCCTATTCTATATCAATGGACAACCTAAAAAAATGAAGTATAAATACTTCTTACATGTGGGTCTAAAGTCCATGAAATAAAACTTAGGTGATGGATCAATCAAATCTAATCAATCCTAATACATTAAAATTTAGATATGTGGGCATACCCAACAATCTCCCCCTATTTGATTGATGCCATTACCTACTATATCAAGGACAAACATTATACTTGATAAAAACATGTCCAAATGAATGAAATTGGTAATTCATGTCTCAAGTTAATGTACACACTAGTCCAAAATATAGATTCCTAATCTATTCCAATAAGAATAAAGAGTTGCATATGGAAAGATAGAAACAACAGTTTAACACATTCAAGATGATATATGATTTTTAGTTTTTGAAATGTGTTTAAACCAAGTTTAAACTTAATGCATGAAAGTATGAAACAATTCAATATGATGCATATGAATTTAAACAATATTCATTGTTCTACAAACAAGGAGTTTGAGTGAACAAGGTTTGATAATAAGTGATGCATTGTTCTCATTAAAACTTGGGGTGTAAGAGTTACAAGTTACAAGTTTCTAATAGAATAAAAACAAAAGGTGCTAAAACAAGTAAGCACAAAATCACTAACACAAGAGTTGATTCTATTACAAAAAGGTTCTAACAACTTACAAACAAAAATAATAGAAACTAAGGGTTGGGAGGCGCATCATCTTCCTTCAAACCTTCAACGATTTCTGAAACAGAACGCTGAATTTGCTTTGCGAGCTGATGACTACGGTTCGCTAACCCTTGAGTGTCAGTGACACTGGAGTGAGTGGCAGTGATACCGTCTCTAATGTAACTCAAGTGATTCACATTGATGTTTTGGTATTCATCAATGGAACGCTGAGTGATTTGCTGTTGTTGAGAAATATTTTCTTCCAAAATTTGAATGTGAGCTTCAATGGCATTTTGAGCCGTGATAATATCGGAAGAAATCTGTTCGGCGCGTCTGTCAGAGCTTGAGTGAGCAGTAGTGAAATGAGTGACGACCAATTCTTTCAAGACATCCAACTTAGATACAAGCACATTCATGTTGGATTGAGACGCAGCAGACTGAGGTATGAAAGTAGGCGCAGAAGCGGTGGTTTGCGCCTGATCAGTATGAGCTTGAACCTGAGTCTGCGCCGGAGGAGGGGAAGGAGCAGAAAGTTTGTCCTTGAGAGATTTCATCTCCCCCTTAATGGCAGCGATCTCTTCAGATTGATCAGTGAGTAAGGAAGTAAGAAGCTCAAATTGAGACTTTATATGCGTCTGTCCTTGCTCTAAATTGGCTTGCCCCTGCTGTAAGGAATGAAGAATGGAAAGTACCTCACTCAAATCAGGAGAAGATGGAGGAGGCGCAGGGGAAGGGAGTGGCGCATCATCTTGAAGGGGCGCAGAATCTTGTAGGGGCGCAGAAGGAGATGGAGGCGCAAGAGGAGGTGAATGAGTAGGAGACTCAAATTCATCTTCAGTTTCCACATCAACAGTTTCAACAACAACTGTTTCAAGATCAATAGTTGCTGTTGTGATCTGATCAGGTCCAGGTGGAGGCGCAACTGGAGAAGGAGTGCGCTGAGGGATGGTCTCTTGCTCCCCCTGAACTGGTTCCTCTATGTCTGAAATGTCATCTCCGAAGAAATCAGAGAGGAGTTGTACCCTTGACACGTTGGTCGGTTGAAATTTGAATGAGGGCGCACGAGGAGTGGGGGCGCGTTGAGAAGGAGCGCGCTGGGTAGGCGCGGAAACAGAAGGTCCTTTCTCAATATCTGCGCTTGATCCGGCGCCTTTCATGCGCTCTAACTTTTCAGACTCAGCAGCTTGTTTGGCCAAAAAATCTTCATCTCTTTTTCTTTGAGCCTCAAGCCTGCTGGCTTCCTGCGCTAGCCTCAGATCTCGTTCTTCATCAGATTCAAATCTGGTACGTTTGATAGGCGCACGAGGAGGGTCATCAACCACTCGTTTTCCTTTGCTCTTCTCTGCGCCTGGCAAGGGATCAGTGCCTTGTCTAGCGCTTGCCTTCACTGCGCTTTTTATCAAAGGTGTGCTTTTAAGTACTGGCGCATCATCGGACTCTGTGTCTTCATCCACTAAGCCTTCAACAGCCTTGATTTGAATTCCTTTTGCGCGCTTTGTGGGCTTCTTTCTGCGCTTCTTGAGGTCCAAATTTGCTTTACCAAACATTGGAACATCACTGATCTTGTATTCAGGATTCTCATTCAAAAACTTAACTAACTCAGGGTAAGTTAGAAAAAGTTTTGTGAGAAGAAGGCAGTGTGAGCGGAATCGGGTCCTTCCATCATTTTTGTTCTTCACAAATTTATCAATTTGCTCACGCAGAGTCTTGAACAGAATGTGAGTCCAGTGAAGCTTCTCCTTGGCCATGATGGCAGCTGAGTATTCCCATTGTTCAACCGTGAATCGGTTCACGTTTCCTGTTTTGAACACAATTGAAGTTCCCACCAAGTGCGCGATGTGAGTCAAGAGTTCTCCACCATCTCGAATTTCAGTGTTTTTGATATTGTTTTGAAGCGTGGGAATATTTAAAAGTGAGGCAGCCATCTTGTTCTGATCATCAATAGAGTAAGTCATCGGGCGCCCAATAATGCGATCTTCACCGGTAGAAGGAAAACCAAGCAAGTGTCGAATCACAGAAGATGAAATATGGACGTCAACATTTTGAACGCGCGCCTCAATCCGGTAGTGAGTGCGCCCATTTACATCAATTTCCACTAGAACAGCAGTGGAAAAGAACTCATCCACGAGGAGCGCAGAATAGAAATCTTGGTCCATGGTGAATAAGGGGAGCAGACCAGCAACGCGCAGGGTTTCAATTATTTCTCTTCCCATCACTTCACCAGACAGCTCTAATAGATCAAGAGATTCTTCTAATTTGAAATTTGCAAGGTCCTGAAAAAAATGATTGATATTAGAAATGACATAGGCGCATAGAAACATAAAATGATCAAAGTAACATAGGCGCATGAAATAGATAGGCGCATAATTGAAACAGGCACACAAAATTATAGAGAATCAAGGCGCATGATTGAGTTAGGCGCATAAAATATTAAAGGCGCATAGAGTTACAAGGCGCATAATATGGTTCTATGTGAATACTAAGGAAAAATAGAACAACGAAATTTGACTAAGTACGAAGTTAGGCGCATAAGGTTTTAGGCACAGAATGATTTAAGCGCATATACAAGTAGAGGCGCAGAAAGCATTCAGGCGCATAAAAGAATAGGCGCATAAAGAGGTATATAGGCGCATATCGTGAGAATTTTTACTTAGTAAGAAAAACAAACAACAAGCATTCAAAAGAAAGAAATGAAAATCAAAAAGTTCAAATTTTCGAAAACAAGATAGAAAATTTTTAGAGACCAAAACATGCAAAAATGACGAAGAACACGAAGAACGACCCTTGAATGCTCGAAGAACACCAAGAACACGAAAATCATGAAACTTCACCAAACTAGACAAATAATATATCAAAATGACCGCATGACAACAAGGAATCTAAATATGTAAACAAAAATATGAACAAATCAATAATGAAAGCACAATGATCAAAAGAATGACCGAAAATTTTGAAATATTTTGAAAACAAAAATCCAGATTTGTAACAAACAGAGCATTGATCGTTGAAATGTTGGTTTTAAAAGATTCGAAATCAAGAATAGAACACAACCCAACAAACGATATAGAAAACGGATCATCGAAACAAGAGAAATCAAAGGAAAATGAATCCGGGTTTAAAAAAAACGAAAAATCACTGAAAATGACGAAAACAAATTCAGAAATGTAAGGAGATTAAGGGTTGAGAATTCATACCATATCGTCTTGTGTAGATGTTGATGCTTTCTTAGGACCCATAAACTTATATATATATGAAGAAAATGAAGAAGAATAAAATGGAGAAGATGAAGAGTGAGAGGAGCGAGTCTGGGAGAGAGAAACGGGGAGAGAGAGAGAGGAATAGAGTAGGTGGGAAGAAAAGGGAAGATGATGATGTGTTTTTAGGTTTAGGTTTAAAAAACTTGCACTGATAAAGCAAAAAATACAGTCAAAAATTTAAAAAAATTGGAAGTTGAAGAGATGGCATTAATGAGGGATTTGAAAAGGCGGCTAATCATTTCAGGTGCATTAAATGCTGAATGACACAAAGTGTCATGATGTGACATTTAGGTTTTTGAAAAAAAACTGCTCCACTTTCTCTTTAAGTGTATGAGCAATTTTGACTAATTTTTGCACAAACACCAAAAACATCTATTTTGGTGTAAGTTTGGGGTGCAAGAAATATATCCCAGAAAATAAAATTTTTCGAAAAGCGTAAAACGGGGGAAAAATTTAATTGCACAAGTACCCTTGAACAATTAAAGGAATGTCAAAAGGCATAGATTCCTATAATGAATGAATAGAATGAACATACCTGGTACTTGTGTATTTAATACGTTCAATCATTGAAATTAAATTTGAGAATTGATTGAGCCGCAATAGTTAATGCGCGCATGAAGGGGCGCATTACTTCAGCAGGGCGCATACTCATCTAGGCGCATTATTCATCAAGGCGCATAACATCTCAAGGCGCATAAAGAAGGTTGAGGGCGCATAAGTGTTTGAAGCGCGTGGATTGATAGGCGCGCATTTATTGTGCGTGCAGAAAATTAGAGATGGGCGCGCAGTTTGCGAGGCGCATAGATGGCGCATAGTTTCCTTGAAACTTTGAGAAATTGATTTAATCATTTGTACCTAAAATACTCATAACTCAACACAACATAAAATCATTAGTATTGACAAAACTATATTGAATTTAGTTGAGTTCTAGCATACCCATTTCACCTCTCAAAAACATGAACCGTTTCGCGTCAAGTGCTTTCGTTAGAATGTCGGCGATTTGATAGTCGGTTCCCACGTGTTCCAAATGAATATTGCCTTTCTCCACGTGGTCTTTGAGGAAGTGATATTTGATGTCGATGTGCTTGGTCTTTGAGTGCATGACAGGATTTTCAGAAACCGTAATTGTTGATGTATTGTCGCAGTAGATGGGACAATTTTCTTCGATGATATCATAGTCCACCAATTGCTGCTTCATCCAGAGTATTTGACAACAACAACTTCCCGCAGCGATATATTCGGCTTCGGTTGTTGAGACAGATACTGAAGCTTGTTTCTTACTCGCCCATGACACAAGTCTATATCCGAGGAAATGACAAGTGCCACTTGTGCTTTTCCTATCAATTGTGCATGCTGCATAATCCGCATCTGAATAACCTACAAGTTTAAAGTTCGAATCTTTGGTGTACCAAAGTCCAAGGTTAACAGTGCCAGAGAGATATCTTATAATACGTTTCACAGCAATTAAGTGTGCTTCTCTAGGGTCGGATTGATAACGAGCACAAACACAAACACTAAACATAATATCGGGCCTACTAGCAGTAAGATAAAGGAGTGAGCCAATCATACCTCGATAGAGCGTTTGATCAACACGTTTACCTTTTAGATCTTTGTCGAGTTTGTTGCCGGTGGCCATTGGAGTATCGTATGATTTAGCGTTCTCAAGTCCAAACTTCTTGATTAAGTCCTTTGTGTATTTGGATTGGTTGATAAAAATGCCTTCACTCATTTGCTTGATTTGAAGCCCGAGGAAGAATGTGAGTTCTCCCATCATGCTCATTTCAAACTTGCTCTTCATTAGTTTCTCAAAACGCTTGCACAACAATTCATTAGTTGAACCAAATATAATATCATCAACATAAATTTGAACAAGTAATTTATGACCATTATGTTTGGCAATGAAAAGAGTTGTATCGATTTTACCACGAGTGAAGCCTTTTTCGATGAGAAACTTGGATAGTGTATCATACCATGCTCTTGGTGCTTGTTTGAGTCCATACAAAGCTTTCTGGAGTTTGTACACATGATTTGGAAATTGTGAATCTTCAAACCCAGGTGGTTGAGCAACATAGACTTGTTCTTGGAGTTCACCATTTAGAAACGCGCTCTTCACATCCATTTGATATAACTTGAAGTTCTTGTGAGCGGCGTAAGCTAGAAATAATCTGATAGCTTCAAGTCTTGCTACGGGCTCAAAAGTTTCATCGTAGTCGATTCCTTCTTCTTGCCTATAGCCTTGTGCAACCAATCTTGCTTTGTTTCTCGTGATGGTTCCATTCTCGTCCATCTTGTTCCTGAACACCCATTTCGTACCAATCACTCCATGATCATTTGGTCTTGGAACAAGAGTCCAAACCTTACATCGTTCAGATTGATTGAGTTCTTCTTGCATTGCAATAACCCAATTAGGATCTTGGAGCGCTTCATCAGCCTTCTTCGGTTCAATTTGAGAGATAAAAGCAGTGTAAGCATCAAAGTTTGTAGCTCTCCTTGTACGAACACCAACTTGTAGATCACCAATGATATTAGCAATTGGGTGACCTCTAACTTCACGAATTTCAGGAGGTAAGTTAGGTTGAGTCGTAGAAACTTGAAGGTCTTCAATTTGTATATCTTCACCAGATTCAAAGTCATTGAAATTTGGGGGTTGAACTGGCTCAGAATTGAAATTTGGGTTTACACCAGATGCAGCAGTAGAAATAGGCGCGTGAGAGGAATCATGAGGCGCATCATTTGAGTGAGGCGCAATAGATGATTCGCCAGGCGCATTATACATTGAATTAGGCGCATTTGATGTAGATGGATTTCCTTGAGTTGATAGATTCTGATCTTGAGTGGGCGCAACATAAATAGGAGCACCTGTATTATTTAGCTCAATAGAATCATCAGCGACATTTGGAGCCAAATGTGGCTCAAGGAGAGAATGTTCATCAAATGTAACATGTACAGATTCAACTATCACTAATGTAGTTCTATTAAAAACTCGAAAAGCTTTAGAGTGTTTGGCATACCCAACAAAAATACCTTCGTCGGCTTTGGCATCGAATTTACCTCTATGTTCGTTTCCGTTGTAGAGGATATAACATTTGCAACCAAAGATCTTGAAGAATGCAATGTTGGGAGTTCTACCACGCCAAAGTTCATACGGAGTCTTGTTGTGAAGTTTGTTGATGAGGGAACGATTTTGAGTAAAACATGCAGTGTTGATAGCTTCTTCCCAAAAGTACTTAGGCAATTTAGCTTCAGCTATCATCGTCTTTCCAGCTTCAATCAACGTTCTATTCTTTCGTTCAACAACGCCATTTTGTTGAGGGACTCCGGCGGTTGAAAAGTTGTGATCTATCCCATGATCTTCACAATATCGAGCAACACCGTTGTTCTTGAATTCCATGTATATCTTGAATAATCATCCACCACAACTAGAGTATACTTGTTTCTTCGAATGCTTGCGGTGGAAACTGGTCCAAATAGATCAATGTGAAGCAGTTGCAAACATCTTGTAGTTGAAGGATTTGACTTGCTTGAAAATGACTGCTTCGGTTGTTTGCCAAGTTGACATGCGGCGCACTTTTTGTCATGATGGTCAGCAACTTTGGGAAGTCCTTTGACAAGATTATTCCTGCTGAGTTTAGATAGATACTTGAAGTTCAAGTGACTTAACCGCTTGTGCCACAGCCAACTATTTTCGTTCACACTTTTTGCTACAAAACAAAGATTAGTACTAGAGTTCATACTATGGAAATCAATAATATAAATATTTGTCTTACGATATCCCGTGAGTAAGATAGCTCCAGTTTTTCCATTCTTGATAAGACATTGCGTTGAAGTGAAATGGCATTCTAATCCTTTGTCGCAGAATTGAGATATGGATAATAAGTTGTGCTTGAGCCCTTCCACGAGTGAGACTCTTTCAATGCACACTTTGTCTTTCTTGAGCTTTCCATATGCTACAACTTGACCTTTGTTATTATCGCCAAATGTTACGGAGGGACCTCTTTCTTCATGGACGTCTTCTAATAAGGATTCATCTCCAGTCATGTGTCTTGAACACCCACTATCGAGAATCCATTCGTAATTTCTAGCTTTTGAAGATCCAGCCATGAAACAAAGAACCTGAAATATAGACATTTAAGCAGGTCCCCTTTATTCCTTTTGGGTCCTAGGGTTAGCAACTTTTGACAACCCACTCTTGCTTGACCTTAGGATTTTTACGTCCTTTGGCATTGGGAGTGAATCTCAAAAGGCATTCCACGGCCTTGTGTCCAGAACAATCACAAATGGAACAATGATGAAAGCCACCAATCACGTGAGTTTTCACAAACTCTTTACTTTTCTTGGGGATGGCATTCTTCTTTGGGTCAGATGAACTCGACTTAACAAAATCTTTCTTTTGAAATTTTGGAGCGCTTTTTCTCAGAGGGCGCATAGGGCTAGGAGGCGCACGGCGATGAGGCGCGTGGCTCTTAGGCGCATAATGAGCACTTGGAGAAGGAGCGTGCCTATTTTCAAGAATGATTTTGCTAGGAGATGGTTCATCTGTAGCTATATCTTTCCCATTAGCTTTCCCAAATTGCTTCGTTGGGTAGACATAATGGAATGTTTGTCTCTTGACTTTTTCTTGTCCTTTACCCATTGAATTAGAATGTTTTTCCTTGGGAATTTCAAGAGTTTGTTGGTTGGTAAATTCACTCTCTCTTTCAGCACAGACATCACATTTAAAGTTGTCACTAGTTGATGAGAATCCCAAGCCACTTTTATCACCGCTGACTTTTTGGGACTCAAATATATTCTCCATAGTGACACGAGAATTGGACCACTCATTTGTAATCTTTTTAAGATCAGTGATTTGAGCAACCAATTCATCGTTTTGAACTTTAAGAAGTGAGTTCTGTTCTGTTAGAAAAGTGTTTTTAACAGTAAGAGGAGTCATGCTCTTTATCTGCTCCTTAAGGAGGGTGAGTTCAGATTTAAGTAGAGATTTCTCGGTCTTAAGCTGGGAAATTTCATCACATGATAATGCTAAAGCTTCCTTCATGCTATCAAATCTAGTGATTACCTTTTCAGCCTTTTTGAACAATTTTTCTTGCTCAGCAATCACTTCATCATCATTGATTTTGGAGATTGGAGCAGTTGGTTCAACCAGTGGTCTAATGTATGCTCCTTTTCTCAACTTGTTCCTTGCTCCAAGATCACATCGAGAGAATAACAATCCACCATCGTTTTGAGCCGGAGTGAGAAATCCTTGTTCAACGAGCTCGCTGATGGTTGGTCCTTTCTTCTTTTTCACTTCTTGAAAACCTGCAGATTTCTTGATAGGTTTATTCAAGGCATTCATATCGGGAACATCCTTGGAGAAGTCATCATCAGAATCATAAGCATCAACTTCATCATCATTTGCCATCAAACAAACGAGTCCATCATCGGAATCTTCATCGCTCTCATCGGAGTCTGTTTCAATCCAAGTATTGTGCTCATTTGCTTGTGCTTCTTCTTCAGCAACCATTCCCTTGTGACGAGTGAACTTGGGAGTGAATTTGGGAGTATGGCTGCTCTTCTTCTGCATATATTCAAATTTGGGAATCGGGCAGCTTGATGCAAAATGTCCGGGTTTCCTGCAATTAAAACAAACAAGATCTTCTTTTCTTTTTGAATCACTGCTCCTTGAAAACTTTTGAAGAGCTTTGCTGGTAGATCCTTGAAATTTGTTGGTTGAGCCGGGTCTTGAGAATTTTCTAAACTTTTGAAATTTCTTCACAAATAAAGCGAAGTCTTCATCATCCATGTCTAATAGCTCAGAAGTAGAAATTTTGGGATCGGAGCTTTTCTCATCTTGTACAGGCGCAGGAGTAGGCGCAGGTGTAGGCGCAGCTTCTCTGTGCGCCATCATAGCCATAGATTTTGACTTTCCTTCAGTTTCGCTGATTCGTTGGAGTTTGAGTTCATAAACTTTGAGATTTGCATATAGGTTCCTTAAAGTCCAAACATCTAAAGTTACAGCGTCTTCAAGAGCGCTAGATTTATGTAGGTATCTTGATCCAAAAGCTTGTAGAAAATTTACATTCAAATCTTTGTTGGTAAACTTCATGCCAAGTGAAATACATAGATTGATAATTTCACAGTAGCGTTCATAAGTTTGCCTTAAGTTTTCACCGGGGAGTTGAGAGAAATTGTTGAATCTCTTTTGTACTTCGTATTTCTTGTTCTCCTTGCAGACAGTGTCTCCTTCAATATGCTCTTCAATCGCATCCCATAGCTCATTTGCAGTAGCACAATACATGACTTGTTGTTTCATAGCCGTGCTTAGAGTGCTTAGAAGAATGTTTCTTGCTTTGCCATCATTCGCAACTCTTCTAATTTCTTCCTCGGTCCATTCTTCCCTTGGTTTTAGGACAGTAGGTTGAGCAGCGTTAGTGCGTGGATTTGGATTTGCCTTCATCGGAATATAAGGTCCATAAACGACGGTGTCATGGAGCCTTTCATCGATTGAGTTGAGATGAGTCAATATGCTGAATTTCCACACGTCAAAATGATCTTCATCAAAGACCGGAACGTGAGTGTAGTTTGCAGTTGCCATAGGTTTTGAGTTTGCCATTTAGAATCGGCACCCAAGCTCTTAAGCTTGAAAAACGAAAAATGTTTTATAAAGGTGTTTGCTCTGATACCACTTGTTGGTCCCAAAGGGCAACAAGGGTATGAAAAATAGCTAGAGGGGGGGTGAATAGCTGTTTTAAAAATCTTTTCGTACCCTTGAAAAACTCAATTGCAAATGCGCACTTTATCAAGTAAGCGTAATGAAATGCGCCCAAGTGAGTGAGTGAAATGCACAGCGGAATTTAGTAATGAAAATAGGCGCAAAGTGATAAAGGGAGCGCAACACACACACTAAGTATTTTGGCTCAAAGTGAGTGAAATAAGGAACTAAGGCAAATGTTTTAACAAACACAACACAATTCAGTTCAATCAATCTACAATGAGTAAACAAGCAAATAGTGAGTGAAAATAATAACTTGAAAGAAATAACAAGATAATAACACAAGCTATTTGGAGAGGTTCGATCAATGAAAGATCTACGTCCTCTACGAAGATGGTTAGTCTTGGATTTCTAATCGAGATCTTATATAATGAGAGAGTGTTACAAATTACAACGTTTGAGCTTATACACTAACTCAAGATCTATTACTATGAAAGAACAAATCCAAAACAATAACCGGTGTATCTCTAAAAGATGAATCTAAATGATTAATCTTAAAGAGGTGCGTGTGTGTTCTTAGTATCAAGGCTCTTTAGATCTTTGAGATGGAGAGCACAAGAAACTAAAGTGTTAAGGCTTTGAAGATCTGGGCTAAGGATGAAGGTATGAAGATGTTCTTGAGAAATCTGGAAAAACGAAGGCAATCTTCAAATCTTCAACAAATGCTTTAGAGAGAGAAATTCTTGAAATTCTTAGCAAAACTCAGCCACTTCAAAATGTTGAAGTTATGGGGTATTTATAGTGAACTTCAAAAACTAGCCGTTGGAAATCCTTGTGGATAAGATGAGCTGTCGCTCGTTGATTGGAGCATGCATATATTATGGCCATTTTGACACTCAACATAAAAGTGACCGTTATGGACACGTGTCAACAGATTAGGCGCATATGCATCTTTTAACCACCGTTGGATCATTGGCGTAATTTGAATTCTCTTCAAGTCTTCGAGTCTTCAATAAATCACTGAGTTTGAATAAACACTTTGAGGCGCGTTTGAGCCACGAGGCGCATTGAGCCAAGAGGCGCACAGACGCGTGCGCTTAAAACAAGGGGCGCAGAGGCGCGTAACATAGCTTATGAAGAGAGCCTTATGCGCGCGCTCTAAATGGCGCATGGCGCGAATGTGGAAGGCGCGTGGCGCGTGGTGCAGGAGGCGCATGAGCGCGGCTGAAACTCACTGAGTGATTTATCTTGAAACTTGATCTTCTTGCCCTATTTCTAAGCCTATTCTATATCAATGGACAACCTAAAAAAATGAAGTATAAATACTTCTTACATGTGGGTCTAAAGTCCATGAAATAAAACTTAGGTGATGGATCAATCAAATCTAATCAATCCTAATACATTAAAATTTAGATATGTGGGCATACCCAACAGTTGCAACAAAGAACGGGGAAGGGAAATTACATCAATACAAAGGACAGAAAAACAAGACTGGAACTGAGAAAATGCAAAAATGGTCAGAAAAACATACCACAGCAGCCTGAGCGGGAGGCTCTTTCTCCGGTGACATATCCTCGGGAACAATCTCCCTCTGCTCCTCAAAAACCCCGAAGTTTGAATGAGTGTAAGAGGGAGGAGGCAAAGGAGGATCAAAACAATACCCGGCACCAGTAGTATAAAACCGAGCGGAGGTCGAAGGAGCAGCCTGTGATCTCCTCGGATCAGCGAACATAAAGCCCTGCATCAAGTTGTTCTCCCTGAAGAGGCCATAATCCTGATCCAAGTGAATATAAGGGACGGCATCAACCCCTACCATATATGCCGCACGATCAACCTCTGAAAGTGACCTCCAGTTACGAGGGCAGAAAGGAGGAACGTCTGGAACTGCAGGACGAGGAGGGGTATAAAAGTCTGTCACCTGGGTACCATGCTGCCAAAATACTCTATCTCCCAAGTACAGAGCCATGCACTCACCCGAACTCATCAAAAGCCGAGAACGGGTAGGAATAAGAGTGTGCTCAAACCAGTGCTGAACTGATCTCCACGGATACAAAGAAAAGGCAACAGACTCAGGCCTCAGGGTGTCCAAGTGCCGTCGGGCCGAAGTAAGACTAATGGGATTCGTGCCAGTCTTCACATTCCTCTCCTTATATGCCCACCGTGCGCAGTCCGGATACTGGGGCTGGCCTTCCTTGGCAATCTTGAAATCCCTCAGATTCAGGATAGCAAAAGCCCAAAGCTGTAGACAAGAGGCAGAAACAAAGTTAATGACAGTCAACGAAAAAGGCAGTTATGACTAAGGCAAGGAGAATATAAAAGGGACAGTAAGTGGTATACCTCCCACAGCAAGCTGAAGCCCGTAACAGAGCTGGTAGTCGAGCGGCTGGTCAAATCCATGCCGTGATAACAAGCAGCCAAGCCCACTGCGCCCTAGTTATACTGACCGATCTGGTCCAAGTCCACTAACAAGTCAAGCAGAGCCAAAGAGGCCGAAGATCCCCCGTTGGCAAACAGAGTGTGGGATAACAAGTACCAAATGAAGCAACGGGCCACAGCATCAACCCGATCAGCAGTAACACCTCGAGCCTCAGTCATCAAGATGCTGAAATAAGCCCGGATTCTCCCCCATGTCACTCGAGAATTCTTAACCTCGAACCGACAGTCAACCAAGGCCAGTAACTCGTCCGGAGTTCGAGCAGCCCCTCTCAAACCAAAAGGGACAGGCACCCCCATGAACGGCAAGCCCGTCAAAGCTGTGAAATCAGTAGGCGTCATAGTCACCTCGCCCATGGGTAAATGAAAGGTATGGGTGGTATCCCACCATCTCTCCCTCAATGCCTGAACCACATCAGGGTCATTCTTCAAAGGTGGGAGGCTAGTGACAAAAAGACCAAAATGGGTCCCTGTGACTCGGGCCCGAACATTCTCGGGCAACCTCTTCCATATAGAGATGGGCCCATGAGCCCCACCACGAATCTCTGTCAAACGGGTCCACTCCTGAAAGGAAAAAGAGGAACAACAAAAAATTTCATCAGCACGACTGCTAGAAAACGGATGAACTCAACACAGAGATTTCAATGGCAGAACAATGTACAAGCAAGTGTGAGAACGTGAAAATGGACATCCCAACATGTTCCTTACAACAAATCAGCAACAACAAACAACATGCAAAGAATGATCAATAAAGCTGCTGCAGCAATATTTCGGGTAAAGAAAACAGAACTTCATGAAACCCGAAATCGACAAGAAAGGTGAGGCATTCTTACCAAACCCGAAGTCACGAAGTGAGAAATATGGGTATGAGGCCGGAAAGTAAGCAAGCTCGGGTCCATAGCTTCAACCCCAATTTCGGGCTCCTCGCCCTGTGGCATCTCAAACGGAGGTGATTGCTGACGATCCGACATCGTTTCTTTGACGGAATTGATCCTAGAGCAGCAAGAAAGTGTTTTGGGGTGATTTCTCTACGAAAATTGGGCTTGGAATTTGGAGGGTTCTTCAAATTTTTGAAAAATGGCCGAAAACAGCAAACAGCCTGTTTAAATATGCTGAACTTATGCGCCAGGAGCGCGCCTCCCGACATATTCATCTGAGGCGCTCGCGTCCCACAACGAGTCCCGGACGCGCGCTCTTCCCATCGTCAGGCAGGTTCAAAAGAAGTCCCCCATGCAAGAATCCATGCATCGTATCAAAGTTTCCCCACGGATTCCGAACTCCCTAAGTTCTGTCACGGGTGCCACACCCCCCTCAAGAGTCAATCTCAACATTTCATCCCCAGCAGGAACATTTTTCTGGTCGCGGTCAACTGTGCCCGTACCCCACAATTCAAAAAAAAAGTCAAGTGTGACTCCAAATGGCACGAGGCTTCAAAGCAATATTTCATCGAACGGATTCACTAACGGACTCGTCAACAAGGGTTCGCTAACGACCTCATTCAAAACATTCAACCGTGCTCCCATGAGCCCCAAGTCGGCAACTCGGTCCATATCGAGACAAGCTCCCATGAGCCCCAAGTCGGCAACTCGGTCCATATCGAGACAAGCTCCCATGAGCTCCAAGTCGGCAACTCGGTCCATATCGAGACAAGCTCCCATGAGCTCCAAGTCGGCAACTCGGTCCATATCGAGACAAGCTCCCATGAGCTCCAAGTCGGCAACTCGGTCCATATCGAGACAAGCTCCCACGAGCCCCAAGTCGGCAACTCGGTCCATATCGAGACAAGCTCCCACGAGCCCCAAGTCGGTAACTCGGTCCATATCGAGACAATCTCCCATGAGCTCCAAGTCGGCAACTCGGTCCATATCGAGACAAGCTCCCACGAGCCCCAAGACGACAACTCGGTCCATATCGAGACAAGCTCCCACGAGCCCCAAGTCGGCAACTCGGTCCATATCGAGACAAGCTCCCACGAGCTCCAAGTCGGCAACTCGGTCCATATCGAGACAAGCTCCCATGAGCCCCAAGTCGTCAACTCGGTCCATATCGAGACAAGCTCCCATGAGCTCCAAGTCGGCAACTCGGTCCATATCGAGACAAGCTCCCATGAGCCCCAACTCAACAAACTCGGTCCATATCGAGACAAGCTCCCATGAGCTCCAATACAACACTCCAGCAAAAGCCGCTCACACAGGGAGCGCACCACTATCTCTCGCAATTTCAAATTCCTGCTTTCATCGAGTCTTTGCCTTTTATTGGTGATGTCCTCGGCGGGTGTTTTTAACTTTCGTCGACGCATTTTGCTTTACAGTCCACGTCGCCGAGGGGCTCTGTAGACACCCCGCCTTGGACCGCTCACCCCGATTGCACATTTGATCTTGTGTTTCTCCCCATTTTAAGTGTTTCTCGTTAGTTTCTGTCACTTTCGTTAAGTTCCTGACTGACCTCGTTAAGTCCAGGGACTAAACTGAATGACAGGGCTGACTTTCTAGTCCATTTTGTCAAAATTGCCTTATCTGAGTCGCGCGCCTCCGACACTAGGAGCCAGGCGCGCGCGCCTCCCGCCACCAAAGCAGGAAGCGCGCGCCTCTGGGCGTCAGTTACAGATTTCTGGCCAGGATTCCCTCCCTTGCTCAATTTACAGGATTTTGCCCGGGAAGGATTTCTTGGTGACTGAGTTTTGGCACCAAAAACACCCCTCTCTCACCTATAAAAACCTCTCTTTACCTCCATTTTCAAAGACCGAAAATTGAACTTACAAAAACTATACCAAAATCACTTTCTAAAGGTTCTCCAAGGATTTCATCAAGAAATATTTGAAGGTCTTCAAGTTGTAGGTAAAAGTCCATATTTTTCCTTCCTTTTCTACTTCATCTCCTCTCTCTTTTTACTTTAATCAAATGTGCAATCACCCAAATCATTTTGGGACATGACTCTAATGATCACCTCATCTCATTGAGGTTGGTTGAGGAGTTATCTCCTACATTCCAAACTCTATTTTAAACCCCCTTTTCATGACTTAAAGAAGAAGAAGAAGAACATTTTCATTCATGTAGATTTTGATCAAGCAAGACCAACTTTAGTTGGACGAGATGGGTGTTTCGGTACTTCCCATCTCGTAATCTAACCCCCGAACCTCAAAACAAAGAATCTCTGTTTTCGTAACCAAACTTAGGCTACAATCAATAGGTTTTTCTTATGTTCCTCAAAACATAGGTGGCGACTCTAAAAAACAAGTTAGACATCCTAGGATCACACCGCGCGCTCCAGCCTAAGGCCGTGGTCACCCCCGGGGTATCTACATCGGGACATGAGAGGTCCAAGGTGGGGTATCTACAGGTATAAACAGAGATCAACTGTATAAACTGTTAAGGGTAATGGGTTTAAAATCCACAACAAAAGAACACATAGCGGACACTCAACCTTGAGAATTGAAGATCCCAAAACCTTGGTTCAATGAGACAACTAAGTTATGAGGTTCGGTTGAAACACTTGGAGCCTGTTTCATACTCATTCCTAGAACATCCAAGTGTACGTACCTGCAACAGTGGTGAGGTTAAGTTGAAGAAACTTTTAATGATTCCTATACCTAAGTGATGGAGTATTGCAGGATACTCTTTATAGGAGATCACATATCTAAGTGAGAAGTAATAAGGCCGCTTCTAATGAACACTTATGAAGAGATACGGTCCAGGGCCAAAATGGACACAACGTGAGAATAAATAGTGTTAGAGCTATTATTGTGTAAGTACTATTGTCTAGGTATACATTATACAGTCTCTAGTTCAAAGCATCGCGCTACTATCAGGCTAGTATATCCGATGGTATTTTACTAGGGAAGGTTCAAAGCCATAAGCTACCTATCCCGATGCAATAATAGTTCGCCGGAACTTTTGGACGAATCTGCATACATGCATTAATTGTCATTCATGTGGGGGATTGTTGGAAATGGGTTTTAGAAATGTGGTTTGACCACATTTTGACCCGATTTTCAAAGTAATTTCATTTTATGTAAATGAAAACAAGTTGCAAAATTAAAATCTACTTTTGGTGTAGATTAGGAAAATGCATTTATTTACTCGAAACCATTTCCGGGTGAATGAGAAATTAATGCTCAAAGTGTGCAACTTTAATGAGTTTATGAAGAGTTGGAAATGTGGAAAGCCATGTATCCCACATTGGTTGGAAAATGAAAAAGATGAGAGTATTTAATATAGCTCATCTAAGAAGGTTCCAATCAAGTGTGGACTTGGGCTTCCAAGCTTAAGTGATCCATTAGGCCAACCATGCAAGCTAGTGGGGAAATATGTTAATTGTGGGCTTGCCCAATATTGACTCATAACCCGCGAAGCGCCCGAAGGGCGGTTTAGGGCGCACTTTGCACTTTGCATCGGTCGCTGGGAGCTGTGGAGCTTAAATTTTTGGCTAAGATGGGCTCGATAGTGGGTCAGCCCGTGATCTTGGTTCGGTTGGTGGGTTACACACAGGTTGGTCTCGACTCGCATTGGGCCTGGAGCGGCCCAGATCGTAAGGGCGCCGGTTCGGGTGGCGGTTGGAGCCAGACCAACCCGTGTCGGTTCGGGACAGACGGGTCTGGTGCTGGTTCGGCCCGCCTGATCTGGTCCCTTCATCCAAATCTGATCTGACGGCCAGGATTCCACCAGAAAAAATTTATGTCTATTCCCAAAAGGCACCCCTGCCTCTTCATATACTATATAAGGACCCCCCCCCCCCCAGATTGTCAATTCATTCATTCCAACATCCAAAGCATAAGAGTAATCTGAGAAAGAGAGTCATCTTGAAGCATCATTTCCTTCAAGTCCAGAAGTTCCGAGCATTAGAATTTGTTCGCCGAGTTCGTTAGTTTGGAGTGCTTCTACTAACGAAAGTTAAAGTCGTTGCATCTTAGAGAAGATTGCCGTTAATCCGCGAGCACCAGTGCGGGGCAAATTCTTCTTGCGGAGATTGTGTCCAACACAAGCCTCGACTAAATTTCCGTCCCCATTTTAGTTTTAGTATCTTCGTCATTTTCAAGAAAGCCAACATTTTACCTAACAAAAGTCAAACTAAGAACCTTAAACCGGAACGAAGAGAGTATCTCTTTTTAATAGCATCTCCAAATGGGCACTATAAATCACACTATAATTCTAATACGTCTATTCCTCTTCACTATTTCAATAGAC
The DNA here is from genome assembly GCA_026119855.1 of Campanula takesimana. NCBI lineage: Eukaryota > Viridiplantae > Streptophyta > Magnoliopsida > Asterales > Campanulaceae > Campanula > Campanula takesimana. Next base: position 1,262,946 of record JAOWBW010000293.1, read on the forward strand.
ATTATATTTTACACTAAATTATGTGTAAAAGCATAGTGTTACACCAACACCAAATGTGCAATAATTTAATTTGTCAAATTTTATAATTATTATCTAATTATTAACAATTCAAAATTTATTTATTTTTAGATTATAAATATATTTATTGAAATTTTATTATCTCAATTAAAGGAGAGGGGTTGATGTAAAAAAAAATACTTTAAATATTGTTTGTGAAGCGGTGAGCATTTTTGGAGAGACGGACCAAGGAGAGACGGAGGAGAGGAAGGAGATAGGATTATAGATCAAGAAAAAAAAAATCATTTCTTGGACGTAGGCATTTTTCATGTTTGGTTTGTTTATGAAAAAAACTTGTATGAGAACACCATGACCCGTCTCATAGTAGAGACGGGTCATTTTTTACCCATGACCCACAGGCAAAAACAATTAATAAATAAATAAAATTTTTATATATTTTTTTATTTAGGTTTGTCAAAAGTAATAGTTACTATAACTAAATGTAACAAACGTGTTACTTATATGTAACAGTTTGTATACATAAAAGTAATACATATATACAGAAAAGTAACAGTGTTTTTTTTTAATGTTTTCTTCGTTTGCCAAAAGTAATACTTATTACAACTAAAATGTAATGAACGTGTTACTTATATGTAACATTGTTTGTACATAATTGTAATACATATGTATAGAAAAGTAATAATTCAACTATTTACACTTTAGAACTAAAAACACTTGTGTTAGTAACATTGTAAAAATAAGAAAGTAACATTTTTTATAAACAAATGTTACATTTTACTTGTATAATAACATTGTAAAACAGTTACATTTACTTGTATAATAGTATATCTATATGTTTTCAAATAATAAGTTACAATGGGTTCAATTTTATCATGATACATGTAAAAGTATTACATTATCTATAGAAATCTGTTGCAATTTCATCTACTAAAGTGTTACATTTACTTGTACAAATAATTACATTCATGTATATAAGTTGTTATTTTTCAAATGTTAATTTCTTTTAAAAAAAATAAAATCAAAATAAAACATAAAAAATATTCTGGAAAAACACTATTACATTTCAGTATAATTTAGTTATTGTTAGTGTTACACATATTTATAGTTAGTATTACAGTTGAAAGATGAGTAAAATGAGCTATTTTGTTTTTGTAAAACTGGTGTTACGTTTACTTATAAACAATGTTAGTTTATAGAGGCTTTGACTAATAAGTCCCTCAACTAAATAAAAATTACCAATAAGAACAGACATTGTGAAAATTCGCCAATAAATTCCTTGCAATTTCTCTGGACCAGACTACCCCTCCCACACACACGCCTAGTAGCAGCACCAGGCCTTTGCCCAACCCCAACGCCTGGTGAGTGAATAAGATTAGATCTCTCTCATCTCCCTCTCTCTCTCTTCTTTTTTCCCATCAACCTTTTAAATTGCTACATTTTAAAATCTAGAAATCGAAAAAAAATTCCGAAACCACTGTTTTAATCGTGTCGTCGAAACGAATCAAACAAGTATACTCAACACGTAATTTAAATTTTAGAAATAAAAATTTCATTTTTCACTTGTAAAAATATGAGAAAAATCATTTTTCATTTCTCAATTAATTTCACAACTTTTTAAAAAAAAAAATCATTTTTCACTTGTAAAATCATTTTTCAACTGATTTCTCGCTTGTGTGATTTCACACTTGTGTTTTTTTTATTTTTCATTTATAAAAACTGATAAATTCATTTCTCAATTTTTCACAATCATTATAATAACTGAGATATGCAATTCACAGTTGTTCACACATGAATTTGAATATAATAAATGAGACATTCATTTAACTGTTGTTCATAATTGAATAAAAACTGATAAAATCATTTCTCATTTTTCACAATTGATGACTCAATTTATCCGTTGTTTAATTACAACGATGAATTTCTCAGTTATTAATATAATAAATGGGACATTCATTTTTCAGTTATTCACATATGAATTTGAGCACAAGAACTAGTACATTCATTTCTCAGTTATCAATTTTTCACAATTGATACTCATTTTCACAGTTGTGTATTGTCAAATGCTCTTTAAACAAATGTTAAATTAACTTTTTTATTATTGAGTAAATGTTTAATTATGAAGAATGCTTTTACCAAAAAAAAATTAAAAAAAATGAGAAATATGATTTTGTTGTGTTAAATTTAAAACACTTCATAAGAAAATACAAGAGTGAGGTTGGCATAGTGTTAAAGTCCACAATTTAGAATTGGGAAGTCTTGTGTTCAATTCTTGGTGCAAGCAATTTTTTTTTTTTTGGGTATTTTTGACATTTAAAAAGGGTGAGAGATTTATTGGTAAAATTGATTTCAACCCAAGGACCCTAAGGTAGAATATGAAATATTGTGTTTTTATTGGCAAATACCACCTTTTCCAAGGGACTTATCGGTAAAAATCCCTACTTTATAAGTAACACAATTGTTACATTTAGTTGTACGAAGTATTATTTTTGGCAAACGAAAAAAACAGTCAAAAAAAAGTTATTAAAAAAATGTTTTTTTTTTTCAGGGAAAAAAAATTAGGCCAATGGGTCGCTGCCACGTGGCAGATTTTGAGTTGAGCATGGGTTGGGATCTTACGATTCGCGGAGAATGTTGTACACGAATCATGGGTAGACCCGTCTCTTCTATGAGACGGATCTAGGTGTTTTCATAAGAGACCACCTCTTTATTTATTACATTCTAGTAACTACTTATAGTCTTTCGAAATGAATAAGAATATGAATACTTGATAAAGTAGCCATGTTTTATTTATGCATTTTTAAGCCAAAATTGTAGAAATTGGATTAACTTTTTGCGTCAACAAAAAATAGCAAATGTGAAAATCATTTTTGGGACAGGAGGAGGATAATATTAGTTTTGTACTCCCTCCATCCCACTCGAATTAAGATTCTTAATCAATCCAGTTATACTTTGATAAAGAATTTGAAGAAAAAATAATTATCTTAATAAAATTTAAAAATAGTTATTGAATTTATTAGTAACCGTGATACGATAACAATTTTTAAATTTTTATTAGCATCATTAATTTTCCTTCAAATTATTGGTCAAAGTGTAATTAGATTGACCAAGAATCCTAATTCAAGTGGAACGGAGAGAGTATGTGAGACATATTTATCATACTCACATCAATCATCATATTTTTACTATTTTCTATCTCACTTTTTTTTTAAGCAAACAACACATAATTGCATTAATAAAACTCAATCAGACGGCGTTCCACAATTGTCAGAGTCTCGTCCAAAATATAATGATTGCAATTATGATTTACACATAAAAATCCTAACACATCTCAAGTATTGATGACCAAACCCGAACCAAATCTCCAATATGTGTCCTTGGGAACTACTCCCTCCGTCCCACCTCACTTGAGACTTATTTCTATTTTGGTCCGTCCCACTTCACTTGAAACTACCAAAAATGGTAATCTTTTTATAATTTTATATTCAATCTACCCCCACCCACTCATTCTCTCTCTTCATTTTCCACTACACAATCCATTCAAACAACCTACTATTAACCCAACTCATTCTCTCTCTTCATTTTGTACCACATTTTTCTTATTTTATTTTTTTTCTTTAGTTATTGTGCCCACCTCTTAGGTCTCAAGTGAGGTGGGACGGAGGGAGTATATCTTGTGATGCACAAGTGCTTCTCCAAAAAAAATTTGGACAAGGCTCTACATAGGCCTTCAATTAGTAAACCCCCAAACTGTAAGAATTTGGCGTTGAAAATACGAAAAAGTGATCACTTGAGTCGGCAGGAAATGTGCAACCAAACATCTCAAGCATTGAACCAAGAACAAATATTAACATTATTTTAAGGCTTTTACATCGGAGAGAAGGCAAAGGCTCTCAACAAAGGGAAAAATGCAAAAGATCCCAACAATATGAGGAAAAAAAGGTCAAGTATCTAGATTAAGAGATTTGGACTCCATAGAGGAATAGTTAAAAAAAAAATAAAAAATAGAGGAATAGTTAGGGATGATAAACTACTAGTCTATCCACTCTTTCTTCCCCTAACTCTGTCTAAAATTTTATGGTAAAGGACATTTTCAAATTCACTACTTTATATACTCCTTCCTTCCCGTTTCAAATTGTAAAATTTGTTATTTTGGGTGTCTTATAAAAATTGCAAAATCTAAAAGTAGAAAGGTTTTTAATAATTTTCAATAGTATCGCCCACTTGTCATACTCACATCAACTAACCCACATACTATTCGATACCCCACTTTCTCTCATACCCAACTATCTATAATTACAACACATCATCTTTTTCACTTTTTCCTTTAATTCTTTTTTTTTTTTACAATTTGAAATGGGACGGAGGGAGTATTATTTAGTGACTAAAATTTATATTATATTCTTGAAATCTTCTTTTCAAAAATTTAGTTTTGCAAATATAAAGAAATTAGTGAAAAAGTTGGTAAGAACATATTTAGGAACGACATTTTTTTCTAAAAAAAAAAAAAGACATTTATTTTAGGAATTTTTTTTTTTAAGAAAATAAACATTTATTTAGGGACAGATGGGGAGTGACAGACTTTAAGTTCAATTAGAGCGAGTGTGAAAATTACACCCAGAACCATAAATATTGGTAATGAATAGGGATGGCAATTTAACCGAACCCGATCCGTACCGAAAGTGTTTCGATCCGAAAATTTCGGGTTTGGTTTACAATTTTTAAAACCCGATCGGGTTCGGATCGGATTCGGTAGCAGCCCTGACCCGACCCGAGACCCGACCCGATCCTATTGATATTTACAAATTTTACTACTGCCCCCAGATGTTCTTTAAATATACATATCACCCCTTGAGTATATAACAAAAAATCTAGGGTTAAGAGCATATTTTCATTCTCAGTTCTCAACGCCAACTCCTTTCTCTCTCTAAGCGCAGATCTCCTCTCTCTCTCTCTCTCTCTCTCTCTCTAACCGCAGATCTCATCTCGCTTCTCTCTCTGCGCCGCTCCCCTGCCCTTGACGTCGTTTGACTACTCTCTTAGTCTCTTGGCTCTTCTTCTCAACGCCGTCCAAGTTTTACCCAAATCCGTCAAACCTAGATCTCAGTTGCTGTCGACTTCTACTATATATCTAACTAATTTCAGCTTACTGAGGTAATGTTAATACTCTTAGCCATTGGATTTCTGTTTCTGGTCTTGTTTGATTGATTGGTTATGCTCCCCAATTGCTTGGCCACCAAAAATCAAGATGGGCACACAGTTATCGTTCAATTTCCATCTAATTTTTTCTCCATTTCATTGTTTATGGCACAATACCAGATCTCAATCTCAGATTTTTATTTTTATTTTTTTTTAACAGGTTACAGGCTGCCTTGAGTAAAAAAAAAAAAACGTCGACAACCTCGGATCGTTCGGGGCGCGGATCGGAGCACGGATCAATGGATTTCGGATCGGATCGGGTTCGGTAGAGGCCTTCTAATGTTCGGATCGGATTCGGATCAGGCCTGATCCGATCCGAACCCGACCCGTTGCCATCCCTAGTAATGAAACTTGAATTCAAGACAAAAAAAATAAAATAAAAAAATGTTGATAAGACCTCTTGACCACTATGCCAAAAACTTAACAATATCACATTAAGCTAGAAAGATTCACTAATCACTAGTGCACTTCCATTGTACTACCTCCGTCCCAGCTCAATGTGCACTTTTTACTGTTCAAGTGATCAATTCATTCGAACTTTGACAATTATTTTGTGAAAATCTAGCTATTATTATACAATTTTGAAAGTTGTTATTATTAGAAGGGTTAATGACAATTTAGACCCTTAAGTATGATACCACCCTTCCAATCGAGCCTTGCATGTCTTTTTTCGCCAGATCGGACCCTGGGGTGATTCATTTTCGCCAGTTAGGGCCTTTTTGACGGAATTCGTTAGAAAAGTCAGTTAAGTAGCATGTGCTTGGCACGTGACGAACGGATTGGGTGATTTTGAATTGATATTGGCTATTAAGGGGTTAAGTAAAAATTTTGAAACTTAAAGGATTAAAAAGAAAGCATCAAATTCAACCCCACTCACTCCCTTAACTTATAAATATTTTCCTTAAACCCATCTCTCTCCAACGCGCCGTTCATCTTCTCCACCTTCTCCGCCACCACTTTCTCCGTCGCCACCCCACTACCCCATACTTCCTCTGCCCAACCTCCTTCATCACAACCCTATCATCCACCAGCCTTGGCGCATCCGCCTTCTGATACTTCCCCGATAATATAAATTGCATCGTCACCAATTTCCCCTCACCTTCTTCCTTCGTCACTACCAGAGCCTTGGCGCATCCGCCGGTCATTTCTATCGCTCCAGGCTTTGTGTTTTCTGGGTTGCCTGACATGCCGATGTATTTGTCTAAGAGTGGGAAGCCGTCGTCTTTGTTGCCTTTGAATTTAGAAGGGTCGTAGGTGACAGTGGGGATGTACTTTCAGATTTCGTAGGCTTCTGCGGATTGGAGGACTTCGATTTTGGGTGATTCGATGCTGATTTTTCCAAAAACCATACCCAGATTCCGATTTCTTCGTCGATATCCTCATTGATTCTGAAAGGGTTTCAAATTGAATTCATTTTGTTCCAGATTTGTTTGGTTGAAATTGATTTTGGATTTGGTGATATCAAGGTTTGATTTTTTTGCTTGTGAATGTAATGAATTGGGTGGTTGTCAATTGTGATGGAAATGGTGGTTGGGAAAGAGAGGGATGGTGAATGGCTGAGAGGGAAAAAAGGGGAACTGGGTTGATAGATGATGAAGAATGGGTCGATAGGTAGGGGTGGGGATGTTTGGAAGAAGGAGAACTTTAATTTTTCTTTTTTACACTTTTATTTCATTCTTTTTTTTCTTGGGTTAAGGTAATTTGTATCCACATGCTCCTCTCTTTCAAAATTTAAAATAAATATTGATAAAAAAAAATTGGAAATGAAAATTACATACATTACTTTTTTTTCTAACTTTTTTAATAGGTGCACAAAAATTGATGAATTAAAAAAAATTATTTGTTTATATTCTTTTGTTTTTATAAATATAGAAAAAAAGAATATAAAAAAATTATTTGTTTATATTCTTTTGTTTTAATAAAAATAAAATTCTTATTTATTTTCTTTTTTATTAATATTTTGAAAATAACTTTAAAAACCCTTTTATTTACTATTTTATTAATTATTTTTATTTTCAGCCCTATTAAGTTTCGAATTTTCATTAAACCCCTTAAAAGAAACATCAACTTCAAACAACCCAATTCCGTTAGTCACGTGCACGACACATGCCTTTTAACTGACTTTTTAACGAATTCCGTCAAAAAGGCCCTAACTGGCGAAAATGAATCACCCCAGAGTCCGATCTGGCGAAAAAAAACATGCAAGGCTCGATTGGAAGGGTGGTATCATACTTCAGGGTCTAAATTGTCATTAACCCTTATTAGAAATAGTATCAATAACATCTTTCAAAATTGCATAAAGATATACTCCCTCCGTCCCATTTGAAGCTTCACCAATTACCCAAATGGGTGTCCCGTTAAAAGCTTCACTATTTCCTAAAATGGTAAAAAATGTAGCCCCACTTGTCATACCCACTCACTTCTTCCTCTCACGTACTTAAATTATGGGGCCCACTTGTCATACTCACTAACTTTCTCCTCTCACATATTTAAATTGGAGGCCTCACATGTCATACCCACTAACTTATTCCCTCTCACAATCCTTTTTACACTCATCACTTGCCATAATTTGCGTGTCATCACCAAAATGGTGAAACTTCAAATGGGACGGAGGGAGTATAGATTTTCATAAAATCAAGGACAAAGTTCAGTCAAATTGATCAAAAAAGTCAAACAGTGCACATTGAGCGGGGACAGAGGTAGTATATATTAAAAAAAATTGAGGGTTTTTTTCATTTTTTTTTTTTATTTAAGTAGATTTTGAATTTTACTAAGTGAACTTGCACCCATACCCGTAGAAATAGGTCAGTATGACATATTCCAAACCCGTTCACTTTATACCTCTAAATTTCAAACATATCACGTCCCGTTTACAATCAAAACTTGCAAGAAACTTTGTCCATTTTATCAGGCAATTGAACACCCACCCACCCCCATCCTTTTTTAAAACAAGAGACATAATATTACTGCAAAAATACGTCACATCATTAAATATAAATCAGAGTGACCAATATTACTCGTTACTAATTCTTAGAAATGTTTTGTTTTTTTAAAAAAAATAAATTAGATAGTGTGGATGAGGATTTGAATTTGGATTTGAATTTTTGTCATTCTAGGGATTACGACAAAGATCTATGATTTGTCACCTTAGGTATAAGATTTAGAGGAAGTTTGGTATGAGACGGTCTCACACATGATACAGATCTCGACGAGCCACTCATAGGGAGGCAAACCATTTACTCTCTCAATGAGATCCGTCTCTTGTATGAGACTGTCTCACACAAGTTTTTGTCTGAAAGTTAATACGGGTGGACATTATTGATTAGAATTTTCATTTGTTTGAACTAACACCAAAAACATTAATCTGCTGGCTATCTTCATGTTCAGGAGCCTAATTCAAGTTTGTAATTTTGGAAACTGACAAGGTTGCCACCCATGTTCTAATGGACACCATTTGAAGCTTTTTCATATTTTATATGTTTAATTATGAAAATGTCTCACTTCTCTCTAAATAACCTAAGTGTTGGCATGAAATACATACTTAAAAATTAAACCTCATATTTCTTAATCAGTTACTATTATTATGCCCTCTCGAGTATCGACGGGTTAGTAACTAGTTTTTGCTATTTCAATGTCAATTATTATCCCAGGAAGCTGAAAACATTTAAGATAAGAAGATGTCGAACAGCTTTGTTTATACCTTATAACAATCCCCAAAAAATGCTCAAAAGCTGAATGAACTAAACAGCAATATGAATAGACATACCAACATCTGCAGCTCAGACAACTAGTTATAAGCAACAACACCAACAAAAAACAAAGCCTTAATACTCTCAAAATATTTTGGGACGGCTAACATGAAACGCCCTATAAACTCGTCAATAGAGGTGAGAAGGCAACTAATTATAAGCATGAACAACTACTCCTTCCGTCCCAAAACATACAATCTATTTTTTCTTGATTTACGAATTAATTATTGCTTCACACAAGCTTATGCTTAACCAAACAGATGATCAAATTTGCCAAGCTAATCTTACATTCAAAGCGCTCAAGATAAAACGGAGTGTGCATAAAACTAAAAATGAGTTACCATGTTCAAATGAATTAAGAAAAATCAGTAAATATAATGAAAATTCGAGGCAGAGGATGTGAATAGCTAATGCCAGCTATGTAATATAACAAACTCCAAAAAATGCTCAAGTGCTGAATGAACTAAACAGCAATAGGAACATACCAAAATCTGGAGCTAAGAAAACTAATTATAAACATCAAAAACAAAAGCAACAACAACAAAGCCTAGTACCAACAATGATTTAGGGTCAGTTAACATGAAATGTTTGTATGAAATCGTCAATGAGAGGTGAAAAGGCAACTAAGCATAATCATGAACATATATACATATATGTGTGTGTGTGTATATGTATATATGTAGTACTATATAAAAGAGAGATGGAGGAGCAACAAGCTAGTCTTGAGATTTCATAACCTTAAATGCGAAATCTTCACCTCATGTTGATGACAATTTCTGACTATTCTTTCATGTTGTTTTCGTAAATTTCATACAAATCGGGTACCCTATCCTTGTAACGCGACACATATTTTTCCAGAAACTTAGATTCGGGCATTAAAACAACCGAGTAAAGTACAGGCTTAGCATTTCTCAACTTATTCTCCCTCAAAGCTTTCAACACTGCATATCTAGGTTTCAACCTATTATCCAAACTCAAAATTATAAAAGTTGAACGAGTAGCCAAATACTCAGAGGTGTACCCAAGTTCCTTCATCAGAAAATTCAACACCCTGAAAATTCTATCTTCAGACATGTTCAAACACTGAGGTTGATGCTTGCTCATAATCGCAATATCTGAATCAGTCCAACCAAATATCTTGAACATCTCTATTTTCTTATTGAGAGTCTCCTTACTAACCGAAGCCAATACATTAACACCATGTAAAAACATTGGGGAATCACAATCTATCCCCAAATCCTTTTCAACTCTATTCAATATTTCTTTCATCCGCTCTGGATTCATACGAAACCCCCTCGGAGTTCGAATTATAAATGTCCTAATCTTCTCATCCGTAATGCCGTAACTTCTTAAAATTTCCACTTTGAGCTGCATTTTTTTCAATGAAATAGCTGATAGAAGACGAGGATTCCTCTTGATTAGCATAACAATGTCGGAGACGGAAAAGCCAATGTCTTGAATAAGGAACTTGATTTTGGGTTCTAGGGTTGTGTCCACTTTACAGGACAGAATTTTGGATGAAGAGGAAACGATTTCTCTAATCTGGGTTTTGTTAAAGCCGTATTTTTGTAAGCAATTGATGACTAATTCGGGTTGAGTTGAGGATTTGAAATGGTTTACCTGGGTTGATGCAGAGATAGCTTCATTTCTTGAGAACTCAAGTAAATCGACGAGGTAATCCACCATGAAATTTTTGTTTGAAGCAACGGAAGGGGAGGGGGAAGCCGCCGCGGATGGTAAGGAGGAAGGAGGGAGAAAGCGGAGGCGGAGGCGGCATCTTGTTGTCGTCGGAGGGTTTAGTGTGGGGAGATAGGGAAATGGTGAGTAGAGCAGCATCCTCACTTCAGGATAATTGGGAACACGATGAGTTTAAGAAATTAGGGTTCGGGCACGCCTAATTGAAAGAGAGAAAAAATTGCAAAGCTGCTTCTTATTTATTCCATTCGGAATTGCAAAATTCGAGTTGACGGGTAATCTCGAATAACAATAGAAGTTCTTTTTTTTAACATACAACATCGATTTTTTTTATCTAAATCTTGAGACGTACAAATTCCAGTCAAATTCGGATATTGCCTCAGCCGGTATTTAAAAAATCTCCCTTCTGGTAATATTTTGCGTTGAGCCCTTAATTTGCAGAATTCGAGTTGACGAGTAAACTTCCACCAGACATCTCAAAATCTGTGAACATCCTTGTGCAGTAAGACGATTGGCATTCACTTCATTGTGCGAAAATACAAGAATCGTCGTCATTCTAACACGAAAAACAAAAAACAAAAGAACATAGGCTCTCACGACGATAGAGAGTATAAAAGAGAGATGGAGGAGCAACAAGCTACTCTTGAGTTTTGACTGAATTTTTAGCCAAATTCAGTGAACCGGAACTGTTTGTAACACGACCCGGTTCCGGTTCATCCCTTCTGAAAACCGTGAACCGGCGGTTCCGAACCGCCTAGACCGAACCGAAACCGTTAGCAAAACCGTTAGAAAACTGTCAAAAACCATCAAAATCATTAGATTTCTAACGGTTTCATCAGAATTAATCGTTACTAATAGAAAGTTGACAAGAAAAGTTGAGTTTTGACTGAATTTTTAGCCAAATTCATTGAATAAAAATAATAAAAATTTGTTGAGTATATAAAAGAAAAGAGGGACGGGCCTCTTTAATTTTTAAAACATTTTTTCTATACCTTTTTGTTAAAAAAAATCGGCAATAAAATATTATTATAATTGTTTTTTCTGTTAAAAAAATATTTTTTTTAAAAAAGGGAACTGTTGACCTGCGGTTCCGAACAGTAACCGTAACCGGAAGAGAAACAGTTCGGTTACGGTTCAAGCTTTTCCGGAACCGTGTTTGGTCATCCTCACCACCTACCCCCTACCCAAAAAATAAAAATTACTCTTATTAAAAAAAAAAAAAAAATGTAACAACTCCCTCACTCGCGCTCCCTACCCCCACCCCCCACCCTCCAAAAAAAACTACTTTTTTGCACTCGTATTGAAATTATTTTTGAACATCTCCCCCTCCCCCACCCCCACTACCCCACCCCCCCCCAACCACCCCCACCTACCCCCCCCCCCCAACCGCCCATGCCACTCCAACCCCAAACCCCACCCACATTAAAAAAAAATCTCATAATAATTTTTTCCTCGTATTAAATTATTAATATTTTCATATGAAAATATTTTTCGGAAAACATATTGCTTAGATTTACCAAACAACCAAAAACATGTTTATGTCATTTTCCGGAAAATATTTTCATTTTCTATGAAAACATTTTACGGTAAATCATTTTCCGAAAATTGTTTTACGCGAAACAAACGGAGAGTTACTTTGTCATGACTAGGGCGGTATATGAGTCTAGTCGAATTGAGTTTTGAAGGTTCGAACTCAAGCTCGTTTGAAAGTTAGCGAGTTCGAGTAAGCTTGGTTGTCCAAATTCGAGTTGAATTTAGTTTCTAAATTATTCACGAGCAACTTGAGTGTTAACGAGTCGAGCTGCCTTGTTATTTTTTCAAGAAAAAATTGGGCTTTGTCAAGATAGAGCTCTAGCCTTTTCAAGTCAATCTTGAGTTATATTTATAACATCTACAATTCCGAGTCGATCTCGATATTGAGCCAATGGCTCTAAATCAAAGAGAAATTATGATTTTTAACGAGTTTATCATGTTGAGTTCGAGCTAATCGTAAACAAAGAATAACTCAATCACAAGATTATCGAGTCGAGCCCGAATGGGTCTAACACGGTTCGACTCGATAACAATACAAGTTTTGCAATTTTGTTGGAGCTCGAGTGGAGTCAATCCTCGAGCTCACTCGGGTATAATGATAAACCTATTGTTCAGGTTTGAACCATACCAAATCAAACATTTTGGTTTGGTTTGGTTTGAAACTTCATTCATTAAGAAAAATATGTCCGATTTATGGTTTACACTCAGTGTAAACAATATGACAAAAACTTGTATGAGAACACAATGACCCGTCTCATAGTAGAGACGGGTCATTTTTAACCCATGACCCGGATCCATAACCCGCGGGCAAAATAATAATAATAATGATTTTTTTTTTTTTTTTTTATATTATTATTTTTTTGGTATTTTTTCGGTTCGTGTTCGGCTCGTTAGAGCTCGGCTCGTGTTCGGCTCGTTCAATTCACGAATAACTCGAGCTCGGGCTCGGCTCGATAAGATCGTTAACACGGGTTATTTTGTTTGCGTTTGACTCGAGCTCGGCTCGGCTCGTTAAGCTCGAGCTCGACTAAATAATCATCATTATTACTTTTATAATGAATACATATACATTATATGTATATACAACATTGTACAAGGAATAAATCATAACTAAAATATTTTTATCTTCAAAATGACTCAAACAACATTAACTGTACAACAACTAAAATTAATTTAATTTTTATACATTCATATTATGATCATATAGCGACTATACACATACAATATAATAATACAATATAGATTGTACAACAACTAAAATTAATTTATTCTATGCACATTCATTATGAAAACGTAGATATATATACACAATTGTCGGCTTTTTTTCAAAACTAATTTATTAATTTCAAATGTACACATATTTGTCTTATATTATTTTTATCATTGAAATAAAAAATAAAATTAACATTGTATTATTGTAGTTATATATTCAAGTATATTTAATTACTCAAATATAGAATGAACAAAATGTTTATCATTTACACATACACACACATATATATTTCACATATAAATGTGTTTGCATGTAGAAAAATATTTATTATTATTATTATTATTATTATTATATATATACATACATTTAACACATATTTATATACATAAATATATGTATGTATGATATGCGTGTGTCTATATGGAATATTGAATGTAATATATATACATACATACATATAGCACATATTTATATAAATTATTATATACTCCCTCTATCCTGCCTGATTTAGGACATTTTGCCATTTTTAGTGTTATACTCGACGTAGTACGGCAAAAAAATGGAAAGATAATATTACTTTTGTTCTTATAACCTCCTCCATTCATTCTAGTTCCTCTTAAGTCGGGCGGGACGAAAGCCGTATATGTGTGTGTATGTATGATGTATGTATGTATTATATGTATATATACATACATGTAACATATACTATATTATACACCTAGCGTAGATGTAAGTACCCAATCTGAACTTAAACCAACTTAGAGAAATTCTTAGCACCATTCAGGGATAAACTGATAGGCTAGGACCTCACTAGGATAAACCAAAAACCTTAGGACTGTTCTGGAATTAAACTTAGAAAAATCCAGAAGCTCGCCAGGCTGAGCCGTGAGGATGGTTTGGGTACTAGAAGGGCCCAGCCGTACGGTTGGTTTGGGTGCCTTCAGTCCCTATAAATTGAGCCCTTTGCTGATCATTTCAGGGGGGGAAGAAATATTAGTTGGAGAGCATAAACTCTGCTGAAATACGAGCAGAAACACAAACATTGTGAGAATTGAGTGAAAAAGAGGAAGATAGGCTGGAATCAAACATTGGTGAGGCCTCCTACTACCCAATCTCCTCTCCATTCTTCTTTATTTACTTGTCTATGTTCTTGTCTACTTAATGTTTATATATTTCTTGTAATATTATTACTTGGAACCAAGCCTTTGAAATGATTCATGGTGCCCTCATACCTTGTGTATGAATAAGGGTTACAAACCAAAGATGATCAAGGCTTGTTATGATAAATGCAATTTACTTTATGTCATTTACTTTCATGTCAATCTATATTTATGTCATTTAATTCTATGTCTTTACTTTTGGCTTGGTGATCCATTGCACATCTTGGAGAGAGCCCTTGCATTTTCATGATATTTATGTTTATTGTTGTGATGATCAAGTTTGGTTGGTAAAGTCTCAATCTTTACCATCCAAACTTTGATTTAAGCCTTAATAATGTCCCTTTGGATGATAAAGACTCAATCTTTATCCATCCAAAGGTTGATTTTTGATGCCTCTTGGCTTTCTATTGGATGAATCATCCATTTGGGAGGTTAAAGTCTCAATCTTTAACCATCCAAATGGTTGTTTTGGCTCAAAGCCATGTTCATCAACTTTGTGCTTATTTCCCCAATTATTGCCTTGATCATGCCCAAAAACCATGTGTTTTGGTGTCTAATTAATGGTCAAAGGCATAGGGATGTTGTTATGCATGTTTTTTGTACCACAAAATAAACTGAAAAGATCATATTATGTCCAGTTTCAGCAGGATGCTCTGTTCATGCCTGAACTGGACTGCTTTTTGATAAATCTGTAAAATTCCCAGGACAACCATCACCAGCCGTACGGATGGTTTGTCCAGGAATTTTTTTTTTCCAATTTTACCCCCATTATGTCAAAAACTTTGCAAATAAACCCTTTTTCGTTAAATTCTAAACTGTTTTCTGTTGAGTCAGTTTCTCCCCTTTAAAATACACACACACACACACTTGCACGTTTTGGTCAACAAACTAGGGAGACTCGGTTTTCCGAGGCGGATTGGGTGAACCGTCAAAAGTTTTTCCCAAGACGTAACTTGACCTCCAAACTCACCTTCTCTAACTTTTTCCGTTAAATTTGGGTTTAAAATTAAATTAACGTGGCGACTCCGTTTTCTTGAGCATAAAGTGCCGTGTTTGATTCTCGAGGGAACTTTTCCGTTTTCCCGCGGGTATCTTACACGTGGCTACTCCGTTTTCTTGAACATAAGGTGCCGTGTTTGGCTTCTCGAGGGAAAACCTTTTCGTTTTTTCCCGCGGGTACCCTACAGTGGTGACTCCGCTGGGGAATAAGTTGTTTCCAAACTTCTTTTAAGAAACTTTGGGGGCATCTTTGTGTGGGTCAAACTCCCATCCCCCGTTTGTTGACTTTGTGCATATTTTGTGTGTATTTTATGTTTCTGTTATGATTTCTGGAAATGAAACTGTTCTGGAAACACAATAAACTGGGGCTTGAAGGATCAGAAACTGGAAAATTGCAAAAAATAATGGGACCCATTCACTAGCCATACGGCTTGTTTTCCTTGGCCCACAAAATGTTTCAAATTAACAATTTATTGCAGGGCATAAACATTCTGATGGTCCCCTTTTCTTCTGCTTGTCCAGGTTCCAATTTACAGCCTTTATTTATGCACATATGTCTTTGTTTACTTAACCAAAGCTTGATTTTCAAAACCTTGGAAATGCACAAATTTTGGATATATAATTTTGGGTTTTCAAGGCCTCATTGTGCATAACCCTTTTTCATGAAAGTTTGGTTTTCCAAACCCTTTTTGTTGTGCACAATCTTTCGTAGAAATTGATTTTTAAAGGGCCTTGCTCCTCTTGCAAAAAAAATCGGTTTTCAAAACCTTTGATTGTGCACATTCTTTTCCATGTAGAAAATTTGATTTTCAAAGATCCTTACTTGTTTATATACTTGTTTGTTACTTGTTCAATTACTTGTTCATATCTTGCTTATTCTTGCTCATGATGTTAAAATGCATTGAAAATTCCTATTTTAACTCAAAAGGGAACATGGAAGACCTCACACAATGCGCACTCGACCTTGTGCACGTCTCAAAAACCCTTAAAACCCGGGATGGATGCCACGATGCAGCTTGATTGGTGCTCTTGTGCCCTTCTCGCGCGCACAGGTCCATTCCACCTCCCCTTCCGAGCCGAGTCAACCACACATGTCCGTGACCATGGTTGATTTTTGGTCTAGCTCACGTCATCACATCCCTATTACGTGTCCAAACGTTAATTATGGCCAAGTTAACGCCCACGTTCACGACTCCTTGTGAAAGCAAGTGTGACCAAGGTCATCTTTGACCCGGTCCTTGACTTACGCGTTAGTTCCAACCATAATTAACCAAAGTCATGTATTAAGGATAGGGTGACACCATGTCGTTAAGTCCTAATGCTTGGCCCATTCTAATCATCCTTAAGCCCAAGGTTAATGTCCAAGATCCCTCATGCAAATGAGGTCATGCCAAAATTTCGTTAAGGCACTAAGTCAATCTTGACCTTAACCGGGGCTTAACCAAGATAAGAATGGTCCACACATTAGAACTTTGTGACGTACTAAACCTTAGGTTTGGTTCTTTTGGTTGGTAGAAGCCGCGTGCCCTATAGGACCCTCGCCCGGGATAGTCCGTCCTTGGGAGTGTGCAATACAGATGAAAAATGAGGGGCTTATAGACGTAGTGATGGCCTCCACTGATCCAGGGTTTAGAGTAGTTGCGAAAAAGAAGAGAAATCTTTTCCAACCATTTAGGAATAAAAATGTGTTTTAAGTAAACTCGAACGGATAATTAATTGCAGCCTGCATGAATTTGCTCCGTTTTTGCTTCTCGTCTTTGACACATTGCATTTTTTCGTTAACAAGAGTCATTTCGTTAAGTCTTTGGACGGATCCCCGTTATCCGCAAAGATTCCCGTCAAATCCCTAGGAATAATCCCCAGGTCCCCGCAAAGATTCCCGTTAAATCCCTAGGAATAGTCCCCTAGGTCCCCGCAAAGATTCTCGTCAAATCCCTAGGCATGGTACCCTAGGTCCCCGCCAAGATTCCCGTCAAATCCCTAGGCATGGTCCACTAGGTCCCCGCCAAGATTCCCGTCAAATCCCTAGGAATAGTCCCCTAGGTCCCCGCAAAGATTCCCGTCAAATCCCTAGGCATGGTCCCCTAGGTCCCCTAAAAGATTTCCGTTAAATCCCTAGGCATGGTCCCCAAGGTCCCTGTTGAGATTCCCGTTAAATCCCTAGGCATGATCCCCTAGGTCCCCGTTAAGATTCCCGTTAAAATCCCTAGGAATGGTCCCCTAGGACCCGTCAAGATTCCCATCAAATCCCTAGGAATAGTCCCCTAGGTCCCCGTTAAGATTCCCGTCAAATCCCTAGGAATAGTCCCCTAGGTCCCTGTTAAGATTCCCGTCAAATCCTTAGGCATGGTCCCCTAGGTCCCCGCAAAGATTCCCGTCAAATCGCTAGGAATAGTCCCCTAGGAAGCCAGTCAAGTCCTTAGATGGATCCCTGTTATCCTCCAAGAAGTCAGTCAAGTCCTTAGATGGATCCCTGTTATCCTCCAAGAAGTCAGTCGAGTCCTTAGATGGATCGTTATCCTCCAAGAAGTCAGTCAAGTCCTTAGATAGATCCCTGTTATCCTACAAGAATTCAGTCAAGTCCTTGGATGGATCCCCGTTATCCTCCAAAGTGTCCATTAAAAATTAAGTTCCAAATATATATATATATATATATATATATATATATATATATATATATAAGAAAGGAAATAAAAGTGCTTAGGGTGACTCTTTCCCTTTTTCCTGGAGCCGTCATGTGATGACCAACTTTGCGCCCCTCGTGGCATCTCGTTCCCGTTAGTGTCGTCACATGACCATTCCCCCTTTAAGTCTAGGTGTCATGGCATCACATGGTAATATACCTTGGTCAAGCATTGACCTCCTCGATTTTCACCGCCGTGTGGCGACCATTTCAATTGTCCCAATTGCCCTTGTGGCTCGGACTAGTGTGAGTACCATTTAGTCTCAAACCAGTAATGTCTTATCCCATGTCATCCTGACTATGTTCTGGCAAGACAAGGAGGCTCCTTGGCCCCGTAACCTTTATGTTAGGTCCCTCAAGGCCATTTCCCGTCATCCTAGAAAGTCCGTTTGGAAAGTGAGTCAATCACTCACCTCTTCCCGAAAGTCCGTTTGAAGTGAGTCAACCGAAGTCACGTTCGTCTTTTCCTCTTAAGAATGCTAAACCCGCTCGAACTACGGTGACTTGAGCCTCTCATCGTGTGGGACCCCCTCCCTAGTGGTGAGGGGAACGTAGCCAACTTCGACCCGGTCAATCCTTAAAAAAAAAAAAAAGAGAAAACGAAAAATGTGTGAGTCTTTTACTCAAATAAAAAATATATACTTTCCCAAAAAATGGAGATCAAGTTTTCTTAAAATAAAAGATCACATTTTTCCTAAAAGGTCAATCCGCTAATGAAGCGTTCTTCTCGAATCATGGTTATAATTTCACCTTGAGGTTTAATATGATAATTTCCTTTACGATTTTGTCCATTGGAAACATTGACCAAGGAACCCACATCTGAATTGGGGTCCGAGACAACCGTCCACATGAGCAAGAAGATATGAAGATTGGAACACCGTCTGCAAGAAGGGGCCCCTTTTTCGAAAGCCCAAAGGCGGCTACATCAAATGGAGAATTGTACACTTGCCGGGTGTCATGCAAAAAGGATGCGCACCTCGAAAGGAAATTACCAAAAGGAGATGGCCAAAAAAACTCCCAACTCATGAGTAGACGAATTCGGAAATTACAACACCAAGTCAAGTAGATACCTCGCGACATCTTTCCCGATGACACGGAACCCAAGTTCCCCGTGGAAGACATGGAATATGCCGTCGATAACCCCTCCAACAACTGAGGAAGAAAATGAACCATCACGCTTCATAAAAGCCCATCCCAAAAAAAAAAAAAAAAAGTCTTCCAGCCTCGTAGGATCTAGATTTTCACTAAAGTCCGTCCCGGACTGTGTCTTTTTATTTTTACAAAGGTCCACACTTGGGACATGTATGTATAAAGTTATGTAAATAAAATAGTCATTTTCCTTCTCTTCTCTCTAGACTTGAGACATTATTTGCAATGTACATTTACTCTTGAAATTTCCTTACTTGTTATTATCAACTGATTGCTACGTCCCTAAAATGATGAATTGACTTCTAAGCATACTAGTCAATGACGACTCATTAAGGACGAATGGACCTAACACAAATGAAAATGCTAAATGCAAATAATTAATCTTGATGTGAATAAATTTTGTGATCAATTGGCATGAAGAAACCATTAATGGCAAGTCGTCCTTCATACACATCCCCGATACACGTATCCGATATACATTTCCCGATACACAACCTGATACACCTTCACGTACAAATTCCTGATGCACATTAATGGCATCCCAAGATAATGAAAAGGCAAGGATGTTGTTGCTCAACCACCAAGATTCAACCGTGATCGCACGTACGCAACGAAGCAAAGGACTTCCCGGATCTTCAAAGTCAAAGCTAGAAGTGACGGAAATTCCACCAAGGGGCTACAAATGAGCCAATGTCCAAGATAGCAAGTTGGGGCTAGTGTTTCCCCTCTCCCTAAAAAAAAATGAAATGAGAAGAGGGAAAGGAAAGGAAATGAATGTATGGAAAGAAGAAAATGAAATGAATATATGTGAAGAGGAAGTCTGCCTCAAACGCTCACCAAGTTCACCACAAAATTCCACCTCAAAGAACATCCCAAGGAAGCAAAGCGATCTACTTCAACAAAGCAACAACATCCTTTAAAAGGACACCAACTTCAACAAAAAACGAGGCCGAACTACGGCGACTTGAGCTCCTCAAACTGAGGGGAATGTAGGCAACCTTCGGGTCCGGTCATAACATGAAACAAATCCATCAAACCTCGGTCCTCTCAAAATGACTAAGTTTTCTTCCCTTGGTCCCATCAATGACTGATTTCCCAGACACACCTTCTTCTTCCGATCTTGCCATTGATCGAATCTTAATCTCAATTTATCACAACATTTATACATGTTAAGGATAATTTCTTGTTATAATCTTGAATTAATAATAAACATGGTCCATTCAAGCAACCATTTTGATAATCTTAACAAAGGCAAATTTCAAATGTCTTGACAAGTCTTCTTTTCTTCATCTTAGGAAAGAGCTAAACACTTATGTTCTGTCAAGCAAGGGCTTCCTTCCATTTCATGATACATTGCTCAAAGAGCTCATCAACATAAAGGGACTCTCTCCAAAATAAAATGCCCTTGCATGTTTCCTCCAAAAAGATACCTTAAGTTCCCGTCCCGTCGAGTCGGCTGGATCACTCATAAATAAATAAAAAAAAAAGGCACAAAAAAAGTAGCCCGCTAAGTCGAAAACCCGCAAAAGCGCTTTAGGCAAATAATAGGGTGTGCCATAAAAAGACGCAAAAAGAGATTCCCGCTAGGTTGAAAACCCCCAAGGGCGGCCTAGGCAAAAGAAAGGGTGTGTCATGAAAAATGGATGGGTTCCTAACTTCAAAGGTCAAAGGATGATATTGGGTCTACACTAACACCAAAAATCGGAGGACGACATTGGGCTACCTCCACATCAACGACAACAAGGACATAGGGCTACCTCCACATCAACGACAACAAGGACATGAGGCTACCCCGACATCAATGACAAAGATGACATTGGGGCTATCCCCACAACAGTGACAAGCAGATTTCCTACCACCAGTTACTTCTCAACGAACTGACAAAGCTTCAAAGGACTTTATGCATAACAAACCTCGCGGTTAAGTTACAATCAAAAATTTGACTAACATGCTTCGTTAAAAGATTTGCCTTTAGAAATAAGCATTTCCAAATTTGCCCATTTGGTATCATTTGTGTTGGTCCCAGAGACACAACAAGGGTTTGAAAAGAGGCTAGAGGGAGGGGGGTGAATAGCCTATTTAAAATTTCAACCCTTTTTCAAAATCCAACCTTATGCATACACTATGAATTTTGCGGTCAATGAAAACCATGAGGTCAAGTGTAATATGCACAGTGGAAGTTTTCGATGGAAATAAGGTAGAGTTGGTTTTGACTAAAATCTCTAAGTATTGGAACACCAGCACTCACGGTCAACCGGGTTGCGGTCAAGTGAGTCCGGTCAAGGTTGAGGTGCGGTCAAGATAGGTTGAGATTGAAAGTTGATGTCTTAGAAGTTTTGAAAAAAGATAAGTTAGTCAGATTTTAGCTTAGGCAATGTGTAGAACATACAAACACAATTCACAACAGCTCATAAATCTGAAAGATCAAAAACACTAAACGACAAACATAATTCACAACAGAATGTAAGAACAGTAAGTAAATGACACAAGTATTTGGAAATGTTCGATCTGTTAAAAGATCTACGTCCTTTACCAAGATGTCAGTCTTGGATTTTGAATGGAGGTATATATTGATTCTTGAGTATAGATTACAGAGATGAAGCTTTGAATCAATACCTACTTTCTATGAAGAATAAATCCTAGACTTAAACCAGTGTATCCCTTTTGATTTAATCTATGTGATTAATCAATTGGGGTGAGTGTGTGTTTAAGAATCTGCAGCTCTTTGAAATCTATATGATTTAGAGCCTAAAGAATCTTGTGTGTTACAAGGCTTGAGATGACTTGAATGTTGCTGGAGATCTTTGAAGGTTTGAAGGTGAGCACTTGAAGATTTAAAGGAATCTGGAAATCTTGAGTATGATCTTCAATCACCAAGTATTTCAACAGCAATTTCTCTCTTTGAATCTCAGAAATGTTCAATGAAGAACTCAAGGGCTATTTATACCCTTGAATGAGAAAATAGCTGTTGGAATAACTTAGGCTCCAAGTTTGAAGGACAATGAGCTGTTGAAATCTGATTGGAGCTCAATCTGAGTTGTCCCTTTTTGCAGAGAAGAAGTGGTCCCCACTGAATTTGAAATTTGAATTCTGCAACATTCTAAACTAACCATAGTTTTGGACACAAGTGACCATGGTTAAGTTTTTAACAAACTTGGTTTCTTGGGCATCTGCATTTCTTGCGGTTGAGGACTCACGGTCGAGATCTTCACGGTCAAGTGACCAAGCATGGTAGAGACCATGTGCGGTCGATACATGCGGTCAAGGACTTGACCTAAGAATTTTTAGACTTAGAAATTTTTTATATCTATCTAACTCAAGCCTAAAATGTCAAAGTGGACTATTCTAGAATTAAAGTTTAACACTTCTTACAATATATCCTAAATTTTAAGAAATATTATTTTATTAAGTATCATGCCCCAAGTCAATGCACACTCTAAGCCACTGTCATAGATTTCTATCATCCTAAAAAGATAAAATAGATTCTAATCCTAGCAAGATAGAAATATGAGGTTTCAATGCATTTTAGAGAGAAATAGCAATAAGTATGCAAATGCATCAATTAAACATTCAATGCACTCCAAAGAAATATTCATTCAAGCATAGGGAGTGCAGAAGAAAAAGAGTAATTTAAGTTTTTACAGACCCAAATAAAACAAAGATAAAATTGTTTTTAACACAAACACCAAATTGTTTCAACATGACCACACACGGTCAGTTCAAAAGGGGTGCAATAATCCATGGTAGGACACTAGAATTTCTTCGAGAATCCAACACCAGGAATGATAATGGGATTGATGAGGTCGTTGATCTCCAGGAAGTCAAGGCTATTCACGGTAGGGAATTCGAAACTATCTTCTCCTTCATCTCCGTCTTTATCTTCAAATCCTGTTTCCATGACCAGTCACTTGATTTTGAGAGGAGGAGGCTTGAGATCCGGCAATGTTATCCACGGTCAATGGAAGAGTTGAAATCTTGTTGATCACATCCTGCAAGTTCGAGTTAGAGATTTCATAAACCATATCAATTTTTGAAGTTTGACCTTCTATACTTTAAGTGTGGACGATCATAGCTTGTCTCATTGCTTCAATCTTTAGCGCAAACTTATTAGTGATCGATAGCAACCCTACAGAAATACAGGCATTGATTTCTGCCTTGAGAGAGGTCTTCACTTTATCCATCTTCTCAAATAGGAATTTTTTATTGTTTGACATCACCTTTGACAGTTCCTTGCCAGCTTCATCAATAATCTTGACCATAAAACGGTCAATGGCATTAGATTGTGTCTTGAGCTCTTCTTTGAGATCATCACGCGAAAGAGGAGCGCTTGAGGTGGATGAGGTCATAGAAAGATTTGGATTCACGGTAGCTAGGCTTTCAAGAATGGCCTTTGTGATATGCTGACTCCTCCCCTTAATGGTCTCAACAGTAGAGGAGGTGACTTGCTGTTGCAGAGATGCATTTGAAGCTTTGAGTTGATCAACTTCATTCTGTAATTTGAATTGATTTGCTGCAAGCTTGGCAACCTCACCTTGAGTGTCCAAATTGACCTGAGTTAAGAACTCAATGGAAGTTAATAGGTGAGACAACGGATCGACCGAACCATCAGAAGCGGTCGGAGCTTGAGTAGGAAAACATGGTGAGAGAGCAGGAGACTTAGCCAAATCATCTTCATGGTCACAGGGTACACGGTCATCTGTGGTACCTTGACCGGTACCCTCAATCTCAATCACATTATCAGGGCTTTCAACATTAACAGTCTTCACAACCTCTTCTCCTGCATTAGGCTTTCCAGATTCATCACCTGATTCCACTAACTCAACATCATCTGCTTCATCAAACAATTCAAGAACATGCTTGGCTCTTTGTCTTTGAGTGCTAACAGGAGGTACTTCAACATCATCATCACGGTCACTTTGCATGGGTGAACCGGATGGAGTGTGTTAGGCCCAATTGGTAGGAAAATAGGCTAGAGGGGGGGTGAATAGCCTTTTTAAAACTTTTATAAAGAAACACTTTTAAATGCAAAGTCACTTATCAGTTTGCAAACTATTATCAGTAAGCGCAGCGGGTAAAATATGACTTAGTTTTAACTCACAAAAAATCAGTGTATAAAAGATTTTCAGAGCTTAGTTTAGACACAAAGTTGTTTCTAAAAGTTCAATGCAGTTTTAAGAGATTGGTCAATGGAAATTACAATGAATCAGTAAGAACATATGCAATCTGCCGGTGATAGAATTCCAACTGGCAAAGATAAGGTAAGCAACAGAGACACAGGGATTTGGAGAGGTTCACAGTGTAAATACTGCTACGTCCTCTACCAAGTTTGGTCAGAACTTGGATTTGGGTTAAGAGTACTATTAAATATCTCTAGTCTATTACAAGCACGGCTTTGCCGGTATACAAAGACTAAGTTCTAGAGATTTCTAATGGATCGTAAAACAATTCTGACCAAGTGTATTTGAGCGGCAAGTTCAAGAGAACTTATCTCACTCAAGTGGGTGTGTGAATAACTTAAACAACGTATTCCTTATATGATCTAGTTCGGGAATACTAACAATGTTGTTTGAGTTGGTGCACAAGTGTATGTCCTATTAAATGATCTAATGATTATATGGACACAGAATGTTTGAGTCTTTAATGAATACTCAAAAACATTCAACTCTCTTCAATGCTCTATTTTCACCAACCTTCTTCAATGCTCTAAGTCCACTATTTATAAGAGGAGTAAATGTCTTGAGTCTTGTAGAATAAGGCTTGCAATTTGAATATCCAGCTGGGTAGTTGAGGAGCATTAAATGCGGTATCTTTAGCATTAATGATGAAGATATGTGGTACACGCATGCTCGCAAAAGTCTGATGGGTAAAGACCCCTTTGTCTCAACCAGTTACCTGCAAAAAGCAAGTAGAGACAGAGTATAGCTAAAAGTAGCTATGTGTCAGACGGCGCAGCAATCATTACAGAGCAGGTAAACTACTTTTTGATAAAACAGTAAGAAAGGACAGGGACAATCAGCAAGGTTGACTTTAAGATGAAACGATGTAACCTGACTGACAGTACAGACTGTCTTTCTTTATCGGCAAGTTGAGAATGAAGTTGATCGGCAACTTCTTTAGTAAGTTGATCGGCAACTTGTTTACTGGTCTGCTGATTTGCTTCCTCTTCCTGGTTTTCCTTGTTTGAAGAGTTGGAATACACCTGTGCTGGTCACCAAGAATCCTAAGAGTACCTTATAAGGGTTCTAATAAAATTGGGGGATCCTAAGTGATAGCTATGATTGGGATTAAGCAATTCTATGTCCTAAACATATATTTGAACAACAATCTCCTCCTAATTGCTTAAGTCCAATCACCCTATCCAAGAACATCTATCTTAGCTTAGTAAAAGAATGTATAAGGAATGTCTATTTATTATCATTCCCTAAGCCAAGTCACACTAGATGTCTTAAAAATGTAAAAATACAAAATGATAAAGAGTTAAGAGTAAAAAGAAAAGAAGAATGAGTTGCTGATTGCTTATGATCAGCAGGGAGAATAATAATCTGCAAAACAAAGTTAGCATGAATAGCAGCAGATATTGTTGGGTTTCGTAGTCACATGCGCAGCGGAATTAAGCATTTAAAATTTGATGAAACCCAAAGCCCATAGATCCATTCATATGATTAAGTCAAATATAACAATATGAATACTAGAATACTAACCCTTGATGCCTTTGATTTTGCAACCTTGAATTCGATAGAGACTTGAAAACTTGATCACGATCATAGTAATAATCACGAACTTTGAAGATGATAAGTTTCACCCTCTAGCGGTATCCACACCACGAACGAATATCAAGAACACTTGATCTTGGTTGCTAGACCAAATTATGAAACACGTTTTCACAATTAATATGAACTATATGGAATTTTCTTTGTGTATAATTTTGTTCTTCAATCTAGGATTTCTTAGAACAAAATAAAACCCTCTCAAACTCTTTGGAGGCTTGCACAAACATTAGGTCTGAGTTATGGCCGAATTCTGATGTTTATACACAAGTAAGACCTATTCCAAATAGGAAACTTGTGTTAAAACCCGTCCAAAATTCGATTCCGAGTCAAATTAGGAATCTGCCCCCGACAGCACTGTGCGGCCGCCCAAACTGAGGTGTGCGGCCTCCCAAGTTCTTGTGCGGTCGCCCAGCCCATTTGGGCGGTCGCCCAAAGGCCCAGAAAAATCCAATTTTTCCAAATTTCCAATATAGTCCTTATTTAGGATTCGTTCTATTGTGTGTGACCCTCTAGGATTATACTAAGTTGGCAATGGGTTCAAACATGAAACCATAAGATATGATTAGGTTCTAGCAAACCGTCATACCTACCCAAATAGTATAACTAGATACAAGTTCGCATTCCTTTTAGAACATGTCATAATCCCTTTGTCCACGATGTCATTGAACACAAGTCATGGTCAAAAAGTCAACTTGTATTGTTCAATACTTTCTCGATTCCGAATATCTTGATAATCCAAATGACATTGATCCAATCAATCCATTTGAGTTTGGCCAAACATTTCATCAACATCATTCCTTCGAGGGGCCCAAGCTTGACATCTCTCCGAAGAGGGACAAATCCATTTAGCTTATTATTCTTCCCTACGTGAATCCGATTATGCCAATCACACCCTTTATAACTACCGTGTTAAGGTAGCGTTTGAATATGTCAAACATAATGTTCATCAAGTGGAAGACTATAATAACTTCATGTCTAAGGATTCAAATGACATAACTAATATGAGATTTATATATGACATCGACCATGACATAAATCTCATACCGCGGGTCATGTCCAGTACCTTGTTCCAAACAAGTACCTATAAATCTAACATGATCATCCCATGATCATTTAGCCTTTATACTAGTGCTTAACAAACTCTAGGGACGGAGATTATTATAAGCAAACACGAGCCATAATAATAATCTTATTATCTCTTTATTATTATGAATAAAATGATAACTTATACAACGTTTAACAAACGTGCCTAGGGCACCAACACCAACAATCTCCCACTTGCCCTAGGCCCAATTCCCTAGGTATCCAATACCCATGGACCTAACATGACCATCATGTTTAGCTTTGTGGAAGGCCCATTGTTTAGTGTGTCTGTAACGTTATCATTAGTAGGTACTTTGCATATATGTACGTCTCCCTTATCAACGATTTCTCGAACGATAAGAGAACGCCTAAGTATGTGTTTGGATTTAGGATATGCTCTTGGTTCCTTTGCTTGGTCAATAGCACCACTATTATCACTAATATGGTCTATTGAATTAGCAATGCTAGGAACCATCTTAAGTTCACAATGAACTTCTTAATCCAAACCACTTCCTTTGCAGCATCCAATGCGGCAATATACTTAGATTTAGTATGTAGAATTTAGTGACTCTGCTTGGAACCATTCCAACTTACAGCTTCACTATTATTTATAAAACTCAATTGCGATCTTTTATCATCTTTGTCAGTTTAGAAGCATGCATCCGCATACCCATATACGACGAGATCATCTTCCATCCCTTCATAGATCAAAACAATTCTTCAGTCCTTCTAAAGTGCTTTAAGAATTGTTTCACAGCCATCCAGTGACTCTCACCGGTTATCGGATTAATATCTACTCGTCATGCTCCAAGCATTAGATATATCCGCCTTAGTACTTATCATGGCATCATGGATCCAATTGCCGAAGAAAATGGCATCTCATTCATTTTTCTTATGCTCATCTCTTGTCTTTAGGACATTGAGTCTTGCTTAGAGAAACTCCATGTAACACTGACAAATGTCCTCTCTCAGAATTTTCCTTGCGGAATCTTCTTATGACTTTGTCAATGTATGTACTTTGGCTTTAAACCAATTTGCTTACTTGATCTATCTCTATAGATCTTAATGCCAATGACTTATGAGGCTTCATCCACATTCTTCATTGCGAAACACTTTCTTAACAAAATCTTTGCAGAGTAACGAGTAGGAATGTCGTTTTCAATGAGCGATATGTCATCCACATATTCAATAAGGAATAGCACCATGCTCCCACTAACCTTCTTGTATATACAAGATTCATCTTCGTTCTTGATCAAGCCAAGCTCTATGACTTATCAAAACGGAGATCCCAACTCCAAAAAACTTGCTTCAATCCATCCAATGAATCTTCGCAACTTTCATACCTTTTAGAATTTTCTTGACTATCAAAACCTTTAGGTTGTATTCAATACATCCTTAAGTGAGTTCCCGTTGAGGAACGCTTGTTTTGACATCATTTTGTCAAATTTCATAATCCAAATATGAACATGTGACTATGAAAATTCTAATAAGTTTCTTTCTACCCATGTAAGTTTTTCTCCAAGAAAAGTCATTCATCTCCTTTGGTTTTTACACCTTAGGTTAGAATGATCAAGTTCCAAACTTGATTATTATACATGAATTGCCTTTTAGATTTTATGACTCCAAGCCATTAATCTAAATGTGGAGTTGATATTGCATCTTTGATAGGTGGTAAATATTTCATTCTAAATGAACTTTACCTCAATACTTTCTATTTCGAAATATCCAATATTTCTTCTAATAGATTGTATTTTATCATGTATTGCAAGAATTTGTATATCTTGAACGGACTTTTCACGACTCTTTGTGAAAACTTGTTCAACTTCCATCTCGGGTTAAAATATATTTTCTAGGTCTCGAACCATTCGAGATACATTTTACTCCCACTGATTCTTTTAGAGATAAACCATTTATCTAGAAAAGTATCATCATAATCAACAAACCATTTGTTTCTTATGAGTAAAATTATTATCCTCAAGTTTCCTTAAGATATCCCATGAAAGTATATTTATTAGATTTAAATGTGAGTGTGTCCCAGACAACTCCTTTCAAAAAGGTCTCACCATCTTAAATCTTTATGAAAGACAAACCGAGTTTTCTTTCACCAATTAACCTCTTTTGATGGAATTCAAATTAGTGTAGTTACAGCGGTTTGTAATACATAACCCCAAAATTAATAATGGAAGATCAATTTGACTTTATCATCTAATAAACCATATCCAATAAGGTTATTGTACTTCCATGCAGACACATCATTTAAAATGATGTTCTTAGTGAAGTTAATTTGTGAAACCATTTCACAACTTTAATGATGACTGTCAAATTCTTGGTTCAATTATTCGTCATCATGATCCAATCAGAATCTTTGAATAGTTTTACCAAGTATAATAAAAAAAATATTCTTTTAGCATTGCTTCTTAATGCACCATACACATCAAAATGTATTAGGTCAATTAAGGTATTAGCCTTTTACCAATCATAGTAAAGGATGTCTTGGTCCAAGTAAATAAGATTTGCATAAATCATGTGATTCCAAATCATATGACTTAAAACTCCATCCCATGGAATTTTAGATATGCATCTTTTATTTATTTGATCAAAACAATAATGCATAAAGAATTTTAATTATTTATGTTATAGCCTTTATTACTTTGTTCTTCAAGATTTAGGATATAAGATTTATTTATATGATAACACAATGAAGTAAATCATAATAAATAAAGCACTTTTCTTATTCCAAACAAGAAATTAATATCCTTCATTATCTTTTAACAAAATAATGTTTTCTACTTCATCAGTAAAGTCACTTTACAAGTGTTCTACAAACAATGTTGCAACCATTGCATCATTACCGTTTGTAGATAAAACTTTACTATAAGTAGTCTTTCATTTTACTAATTATTCTGGTATCCAATACCCAATAATTAAATTTAGAAAGAATAATTTATAACATAAAATTCCCAAGTGGTAGTCCCACTACCATTCCTTTTATTGATCATCCAGAATTTTGACTACAATTCTAAATGGTCAATCCAATTGCCATTTTTACCAAATTGCATCAATTAGAGTTATTATTTTAACCATAATTATTTCTTTTAGGTTTGACAACTCTTGTCTTACCTTTCTTTTGGCACTTGGCCCTTTTCCTTATGAACCATGAGCTCTGGAGAACCATTCTCCAATATCTTCATCTTCGCAGTTTTTCAGCATGTTAATGCAACTCGAAGAAATTCTTATTCATTCTAAGCATGTTATAGTCCATCACAAAGTGATTATAACTCTTAGGCAATGAATCAAGAATAAGATCCATGGCTAGCTCCAATCCAATTGGACTCCCAAGTTTCTCAAGATACTCTACGTAGTCATTATCTTAAGCGTGTGAGGTTCCTCTTATTGCCCTTTACTCCTTTTGCAAGAAGTGAATGCAATAATGGTTTTATACCTCTCTTGCTTAGATTGCTCTTTGAAACATATAACTGAACTCCACGCCTATCTAATAGGCTTCCACAAGTTCCAAACTTTTTTGGAGTTTAAGAGCACATAATTGTGAGCATAAGACAACTCACACTCCTAAAATCATACTCATGATTCTCGTGATTGTCTATTCCGGCATTTGGTTCTTTTAGGAATAGGCCCATCAAGAATGCACAACCCATCTTCTTACCTTAGAACTATTCTTAGGCTCAGGATCCAATCCATGGAGTTTGTATCATTCTTTTGAAGCTTATCCTTATCAAGGATTAATCGCAATGATTTTAGTTGTCATCTACAACTTATGCAAAATTTCCAAAATTTTACAAGTAACAATCTCATTAAAGAGATAAATAATGTATTTTCCAAAAACACTCCCACTAAATTATATAACCTTCTTATACATCCAATGTATAATATAATTTAAATGGGCTAAGATCCAACTTTAATTTAATTTTAAGTCCGCTATGGCGGATTACACAAAATCAAATTAATTAGGTAGACAACCCTGTCAATCATATATAATATGACTCTTAGATCCTTTTATGAGATTCTTTTGAAATTGGGCTAAGATCCAACTTTAATTTAACTTTGAGTCCACGGAGGCGGACCGCTCAAAATCAAATTAATTAGGTAGACAATTTTTGTCAATCATATCTCATATGATTCTTAGGGATCCAATTTTAAAAGCATGTTTAATCTCATCTTTTCCTAAGGCCCAAAACTGTTTTGACGCCCAATTAAGTCTAACCATTTTAAACGCATGGTTGATGTGCCTCGCTAGGCGTGCCCACATCATCCATCTTGCTCATACATAGATAAAGTTAATGCACCTCGCTAGGGCGAACCCACATTAAAATCACCCATGCACTAACAAGTGTTTTAATCATGGCGTGGCAAAAAGGACTTAAAACTTTCTTGAAGGTTCATCACCATATAGCATACAACACATTTATGAGCACACAAGATAAACATGTTACGCATCAAGTTTAGCCACTAAATTAATCTCTATTAATTTAAGCACAACATTTATGTGTCATTAGTTTCTCTATAATTATGAGGATGAGACTATTTCAACTTTGGTTATTATCTCAAAATCAAGACAACAAGAAGTGCGGTCGAACTAAGCCATTAGGCAACCACAATCTCGCACTAATTCAAGAAACCAAGAAAGTAGTCCATGTGGCCGAAACTAAGCAATAGATGGTCTCGATGAACGTAGGCCAATTGCATTCACAATTCCACATGGATCTCCAATCATTGAATCAAGAACTTTGTTTCTCAATTTTAGCAATTATGAACTCTTCATAATTCTAACTTCGATTTATCTTTGAAACTTTGATTGCGGTCAAGTTTGGGAAACACAATCTCGATGAACGTAGATTAGCCATCCAAACCTTGAACCAATCTTAGAATCACAAGACTAAAACAAATAGGAAAATCAAACCCCAAGATCCACACTCAAACCAACTACCCAAAGCCCATTCCAGACCAGCAAGTCTGGTCTGGTTTTGTTACTGGTTCGGTTGGACCTCTCGAAAATTCCAAATTCCATTTTTAACCAAAATCAGAACAGAATCAGTGAACTGTGCGGCCGCCCAAACTCTCCTGTGCGGTCGCCCAAACATGTGCGGCCGCCCAGGGAGATTTGTGCGGTCGCCCAAACGCATCAGAAGGAATTTTGAAGTTCGAAAATTTGTCTCAAAATTGTCTTTCCCTGATTATTAAAACCATGATCCAATCAGAATTAATAATCAAACAATTCAGAATCCATCATAATATTTATTGCGATTGAATCGTGCGATTAAAGTTGTAAAACAATAAACCACATAAAATCATATAACACATAAACATCATATAATCCAATATTTATATCATGCTTGGCACATAAACAATTTATATACACACAACATGATCTAGTATTGAAATAATCAACATGAACGGGGCTCTGATACCACTGTTGGGTTTCGTAGTCACATGCGCAGCGGAATTAAGCATTTAAAATTTGATGAAACCCAAAGCCCATAGATCCATTCATATGATTAAGTCAAATATAACAATATGAATACTAGAATACTAACCCTTGATGCCTTTGATTTTGCAACCTTGAATTCGATAGAGACTTGAAAACTTGATCACGATCATAGTAATAATCACAAACTTTGAAGATGATAAGTTTCACCCTCTAGCGGTATCCACACCACGAACGAATATCAAGAACACTTGATCTTGGTTGCTAGACCAAATTATGAAACACGTTTTCACAATTAATATGAACTATATGGAATTTTCTTTGTGTATAATTTTGTTCTTCAATCTAGGATTTCTTAGAACAAAATAAAACCCTCTCAAACTCTTTGGAGGCTTGCACAAACATTAGGTCTGAGTTATGGCCGAATTCTGATGTTTATACACAAGTAAGACCTATTCCAAATAGGAAACTTGTGTTAAAACCCGTCCAAAATTCGATTCCGAGTCAAATTAGGAATCTGCCCCCGACAGCACTGTGCGGCCGCCCAAACTGAGGTGTGCGGCCTCCCAAGTTCTTGTGCGGTCGCCCAGCCCATTTGGGCGGTCGCCCAAAGGCCCAGAAAAATCCAATTTTTCCAAATTTCCAATATAGTCCTTATTTAGGATTCGTTCTATTGTGTGTGACCCTCTAGGATTATACTAAGTTGGCAATGGGTTCAAACATGAAACCATAAGATATGATTAGGTTCTAGCAAACCGTCATACCTACCCAAATAGTATAACTAGATACAAGTTCGCATTCCTTTTAGAACATGTCATAATCCCTTTGTCCACGATGTCATTGAACACAAGTCATGGTCAAAAAGTCAACTTGTATTGTTCAATACTTTCTCGATTCCGAATATCTTGATAATCCAAATGACATTGATCCAATCAATCCATTTGAGTTTGGCCAAACATTTCATCAACATCATTCCTTCGAGGGGCCCAAGCTTGACATCTCTCCGAAGAGGGACAAATCCATTTAGCTTATTATTCTTCCCTACGTGAATCCGATTATGCCAATCACACCCTTTATAACTACCGTGTTAAGGTAGCGTTTGAATATGTCAAACATAATGTTCATCAAGTGGAAGACTATAATAACTTCATGTCTAAGGATTCAAATGACATAACTAATATGAGATTTATATATGACATCGACCATGACATAAATCTCATACCGCGGGTCATGTCCAGTACCTTGTTCCAAACAAGTACCTATAAATCTAACATGATCATCCCATGATCATTTAGCCTTTATACTAGTGCTTAACAAGCTCTAGGGACGGAGATTATTATAAGCAAACACGAGCCATAATAATAATCTTATTATCTCTTTATTATTATGAATAAAATGATAACTTATACAACGTTTAACAAACGTGCCTAGGGCACCAACACCAACAATCTCCCACTTGCCCTAGGCCCAATTCCCTAGGTATCCAATACCCATGGACCTAACATGACCATCATGTTTAGCTTTGTGGAAGGCCCATTGTTTAGTGTGTCTGTAACGTTATCATTAGTAGGTACTTTGCATATATGTACGTCTCCCTTATCAACGATTTCTCGAACGATAAGAGAACGCCTAAGTATGTGTTTGGATTTAGGATATGCTCTTGGTTCCTTTGCTTGGTCAATAGCACCACTATTATCACTAATATGGTCTATTGAATTAGCAATGCTAGGAACCATCTTAAGTTCACAATGAACTTCTTAATCCAAACCACTTCCTTTGCAGCATCCAATGCGGCAATATACTTAGATTTAGTATGTAGAATTTAGTGACTCTGCTTGGAACCATTCCAACTTACAGCTTCACTATTATTTATAAAACTCAATTGCGATCTTTTATCATCTTTGTCAGTTTGGAAGCATGCATCCCGTACCCATATACGACGAGATCATCTTCCATCCCTTCATAGATCAAAACAATTCTTCAGTCCTTCTAAAGTGCTTTAAGAATTGTTTCACAGCCATCCAGTGACTCTCACCGGTTATCGGATTAATATCTACTCGTCATGCTCCAAGCATTAGATATATCCGCCTTAGTACTTATCATGGCATCATGGATCCAATTGCCGAAGAAAATGGCATCTCATTCATTTTTCTTATGCTCATCTCTTGTCTTTAGGACATTGAGTCTTGCTTAGAGAAACTCCATGTAACACTGACAAATGTCCTCTCTCAGAATTTTCCTTGCGGAATCTTCTTATGACTTTGTCAATGTATGTACTTTGGCTTTAAACCAATTTGCTTACTTGATCTATCTCTATAGATCTTAATGCCAATGACTTATGAGGCTTCATCCACATTCTTCATTGCGAAACACTTTCTTAACAAAATCTTTGCAGAGTAACGAGTAGGAATGTCGTTTTCAATGAGCGATATGTCATCCACATATTCAATAAGGAATAGCACCATGCTCCCACTAACCTTCTTGTATATACAAGATTCATCTTCGTTCTTGATCAAGCCAAGCTCTATGACTTATCAAAACGGAGATCCCAACTCCAAAAAACTTGCTTCAATCCATCCAATGAATCTTCGCAACTTTCATACCTTTTAGAATTTTCTTGACTATCAAAACCTTTAGGTTGTATTCAATACATCCTTAAGTGAGTTCCCGTTGAGGAACGCTTGTTTTGACATCATTTTGTCAAATTTCATAATCCAAATATGAACATGTGACTATGAAAATTCTAATAAGTTTCTTTCTACCCATGTAAGTTTTTCTCCAAGAAAAGTCATTCATCTCCTTTGGTTTTTACACCTTAGGTTAGAATGATCAAGTTCCAAACTTGATTATTATACATGAATTGCCTTTTAGATTTTATGACTCCAAGCCATTAATCTAAATGTGGAGTTGATATTGCATCTTTGATAGGTGGTAAATATTTCATTCTAAATGAACTTTACCTCAATACTTTCTATTTCGAAATATCCAATATTTCTTCTAATAGATTGTATTTTATCATGTATTGCAAGAATTTGTATATCTTGAACGGACTTTTCACGACTCTTTTGTGAAAACTTGTTCAACTTCCATCTCGGGTTAAAATATATTTTCTAGGTCTCGAACCATTCGAGATACATTTTACTCCCACTGATTCTTTTAGAGATAAACCATTTATCTAGAAAAGTATCATCATAATCAACAAACCATTTGTTTCTTATGAGTAAAATTATTATCCTCAAGTTTCCTTAAGATATCCATGAAAGTATATTTATTAGATTTAAATGTGAGTGTGTCCCAGACAACTCCTTTCAAAAAGGTCTCACCATCTTAAATCTTTATGAAAGACAAACCGAGTTTTCTTTCACCAATTAACCTCTTTTGATGGAATTCAAATTAGTGTAGTTACAGCGGTTTGTAATACATAACCCCAAAATTAATAATGGAAGATCAATTTGACTTTATCATCTAATAAACCATATCCAATAAGGTTATTGTACTTCCATGCAGACACATCATTTAAAATGATGTTCTTAGTGAAGTTAATTTGTGAAACCATTTCACAACTTTAATGATGACTGTCAAATTCTTGGTTCAATTATTCGTCATCATGATCCAATCAGAATCTTTGAATAGTTTTACCAAGTATAATAAAAAAAATATTCTTTTAGCATTGCTTCTTAATGCACCATACACATCAAAATGTATTAGGTCAATTAAGGTATTAGCCTTTTACCAATCATAGTAAAGGATGTCTTGGTCCAAGTAAATAAGATTTGCATAAATCATGTGATTCCAAATCATATGACTTAAAACTCCATCCCATGGAATTTTAGATATGCATCTTTTATTTATTTGATCAAAACAATAATGCATAAAGAATTTTAATTATTTATGTTATAGCCTTTATTACTTTGTTCTTCAAGATTTAGGATATAAGATTTATTTATATGATAACACAATGAAGTAAATCATAATAAATAAAGCACTTTTCTTATTCCAAACAAGAAATTAATATCCTTCATTATCTTTTAACAAAATAATGTTTTCTACTTCATCAGTAAAGTCACTTTACAAGTGTTCTACAAACAATGTTGCAACCATTGCATCATTACCGTTTGTAGATAAAACTTTACTATAAGTAGTCTTTCATTTTACTAATTATTCTGGTATCCAATACCCAATAATTAAATTTAGAAAGAATAATTTATAACATAAAATTCCCAAGTGGTAGTCCCACTACCATTCCTTTTATTGATCATCCAGAATTTTGACTACAATTCTAAATGGTCAATCCAATTGCCATTTTTACCAAATTGCATCAATTAGAGTTATTATTTTAACCATAATTATTTCTTTTAGGTTTGACAACTCTTGTCTTACCTTTCTTTTGGCACTTGGCCCTTTTCCTTATGAACCATGAGCTCTGGAGAACCATTCTCCAATATCTTCATCTTCGCAGTTTTTCAGCATGTTAATGCAACTCGAAGAAATTCTTATTCATTCTAAGCATGTTATAGTCCATCACAAAGTGATTATAACTCTTAGGCAATGAATCAAGAATAAGATCCATGGCTAGCTCCAATCCAATTGGACTCCCAAGTTTCTCAAGATACTCTACGTAGTCATTATCTTAAGCGTGTGAGGTTCCTCTTATTGCCCTTTACTCCTTTTGCAAGAAGTGAATGCAATAATGGTTTTATACCTCTCTTGCTTAGATTGCTCTTTGAAACATATAACTGAACTCCACGCCTATCTA
This sequence comes from Campanula takesimana, assembly GCA_026119855.1. Taxonomy (NCBI): domain Eukaryota; kingdom Viridiplantae; phylum Streptophyta; class Magnoliopsida; order Asterales; family Campanulaceae; genus Campanula; species Campanula takesimana. The sequence continues at coordinate 1,300,393 of JAOWBW010000293.1, forward strand.
ATAGGCTTCCACAAGTTCCAAACTTTTTTGGAGTTTAAGAGCACATAATTGTGAGCATAAGACAACTCACACTCCTAAAATCATACTCATGATTCTCGTGATTGTCTATTCCGGCATTTGGTTCTTTTAGGAATAGGCCCATCAAGAATGCACAACCCATCTTCTTACCTTAGAACTATTCTTAGGCTCAGGATCCAATCCATGGAGTTTGTATCATTCTTTTGAAGCTTATCCTTATCAAGGATTAATCGCAATGATTTTAGTTGTCATCTACAACTTATGCAAAATTTCCAAAATTTTACAAGTAACAATCTCATTAAAGAGATAAATAATGTATTTTCCAAAAACACTCCCACTAAATTATATAACCTTCTTATACATCCAATGTATAATATAATTTAAATGGGCTAAGATCCAACTTTAATTTAATTTTAAGTCCGCTATGGCGGATTACACAAAATCAAATTAATTAGGTAGACAACCCTGTCAATCATATATAATATGACTCTTAGATCCTTTTATGAGATTCTTTTGAAATTGGGCTAAGATCCAACTTTAATTTAACTTTGAGTCCACGGAGGCGGACCGCTCAAAATCAAATTAATTAGGTAGACAATTTTTGTCAATCATATCTCATATGATTCTTAGGGATCCAATTTTAAAAGCATGTTTAATCTCATCTTTTCCTAAGGCCCAAAACTGTTTTGACGCCCAATTAAGTCTAACCATTTTAAACGCATGGTTGATGTGCCTCGCTAGGCGTGCCCACATCATCCATCTTGCTCATACATAGATAAAGTTAATGCACCTCGCTAGGGCGAACCCACATTAAAATCACCCATGCACTAACAAGTGTTTTAATCATGGCGTGGCAAAAAGGACTTAAAACTTTCTTGAAGGTTCATCACCATATAGCATACAACACATTTATGAGCACACAAGATAAACATGTTACGCATCAAGTTTAGCCACTAAATTAATCTCTATTAATTTAAGCACAACATTTATGTGTCATTAGTTTCTCTATAATTATGAGGATGAGACTATTTCAACTTTGGTTATTATCTCCAAATCAAGACAACAAGAAGTGCGGTCGAACTAAGCCATTAGGCAACCACAATCTCGCACTAATTCAAGAAACCAAGAAAGTAGTCCATGTGGCCGAAACTAAGCAATAGATGGTCTCGATGAACGTAGGCCAATTGCATTCACAATTCCACATGGATCTCCAATCATTGAATCAAGAACTTTGTTTCTCAATTTTAGCAATTATGAACTCTTCATAATTCTAACTTCGATTTATCTTTGAAACTTTGATTGCGGTCAAGTTTGGGAAACACAATCTCGATGAACGTAGATTAGCCATCCAAACCTTGAACCAATCTTAGAATCACAAGACTAAAACAAATAGGAAAATCAAACCCCAAGATCCACACTCAAACCAACTACCCAAAGCCCATTCCAGACCAGCAAGTCTGGTCTGGTTTTGTTACTGGTTCGGTTGGACCTCTCGAAAATTCCAAATTCCATTTTAACCAAAATCAGAACAGAATCAGTGAACTGTGCGGCCGCCCAAACTCTCCTGTGCGGTCGCCCAAACATGTGCGGCCGCCCAGGGAGATTTGTGCGGTCGCCCAAACGCATCAGAAGGAATTTTGAAGTTCGAAAATTTGTCTCAAAATTGTCTTTCCCTGATTATTAAAACCATGATCCAATCAGAATTAATAATCAAACAATTCAGAATCCATCATAATATTTATTGCGATTGAATCGTGCGATTAAAGTTGTAAAACAATAAACCACATAAAATCATATAACACATAAACATCATATAATCCAATATTTATATCATGCTTGGCACATAAACAATTTATATACACACAACATGATCTAGTATTGAAATAATCAACATGAACGGGGCTCTGATACCACTGTTGGGTTTCGTAGTCACATGCGCAGCGGAATTAAGCATTTAAAATTTGATGAAACCCAAAGCCCATAGATCCATTCATATGATTAAGTCAAATATAACAATATGAATACTAGAATACTAACCCTTGATGCCTTTGATTTTGCAACCTTGAATTCGATAGAGACTTGAAAACTTGATCACGATCATAGTAATAATCACAAACTTTGAAGATGATAAGTTTCACCCTCTAGCGGTATCCACACCACGAACGAATATCAAGAACACTTGATCTTGGTTGCTAGACCAAATTATGAAACACGTTTTCACAATTAATATGAACTATATGGAATTTTCTTTGTGTATAATTTTGTTCTTCAATCTAGGATTTCTTAGAACAAAATAAAACCCTCTCAAACTCTTTGGAGGCTTGCACAAACATTAGGTCTGAGTTATGGCCGAATTCTGATGTTTATACACAAGTAAGACCTATTCCAAATAGGAAACTTGTGTTAAAACCCGTCCAAAATTCGATTCCGAGTCAAATTAGGAATCTGCCCCCGACAGCACTGTGCGGCCGCCCAAACTGAGGTGTGCGGCCTCCAAGTTCTTGTGCGGTCGCCCAGCCCATTTGGGCGGTCGCCCAAAGGCCCAGAAAATCCAATTTTTCCAAATTTCCAATATAGTCCTTATTTAGGATTCGTTCTATTGTGTGTGACCCTCTAGGATTATACTAAGTTGGCAATGGGTTCAAACATGAAACCATAAGATATGATTAGGTTCTAGCAAACCGTCATACCTACCCAAATAGTATAACTAGATACAAGTTCGCATTCCTTTTAGAACATGTCATAATCCCTTTGTCCACGATGTCATTGAACACAAGTCATGGTCAAAAAGTCAACTTGTATTGTTCAATACTTTCTCGATTCCGAATATCTTGATAATCCAAATGACATTGATCCAATCAATCCATTTGAGTTTGGCCAAACATTTCATCAACATCATTCCTTCGAGGGGCCCAAGCTTGACATCTCTCCGAAGAGGGACAAATCCATTTAGCTTATTATTCTTCCCTACGTGAATCCGATTATGCCAATCACACCCTTTATAACTACCGTGTTAAGGTAGCGTTTGAATATGTCAAACATAATGTTCATCAAGTGGAAGACTATAATAACTTCATGTCTAAGGATTCAAATGACATAACTAATATGAGATTTATATATGACATCGACCATGACATAAATCTCATACCGCGGGTCATGTCCAGTACCTTGTTCCAAACAAGTACCTATAAATCTAACATGATCATCCCATGATCATTTAGCCTTTATACTAGTGCTTAACAAGCTCTAGGGACGGAGATTATTATAAGCAAACACGAGCCATAATAATAATCTTATTATCTCTTTATTATTATGAATAAAATGATAACTTATACAACGTTTAACAAACGTGCCTAGGGCACCAACACCAACAATCTCCCACTTGCCCTAGGCCCAATTCCCTAGGTATCCAATACCCATGGACCTAACATGACCATCATGTTTAGCTTTGTGGAAGGCCCATTGTTTAGTGTGTCTGTAACGTTATCATTAGTAGGTACTTTGCATATATGTACGTCTCCCTTATCAACGATTTCTCGAACGATAAGAGAATGCCTAAGTATGTGTTTGGATTTAGGATGTGCTCTTGGTTCCTTTGCTTGGTCAATAGCACCACTATTATCACTAATATGGTCTATTGAATTAGCAATGCTAGGAACCATCTTAAGTTCACAATGAACTTCTTAATCCAAACCACTTCCTTTGCAGCATCCAATGCGGCAATATACTTAGATTTAGTATGTAGAATTTAGTGACTCTGCTTGGAACCATTCCAACTTACAGCTTCACTATTATTTATAAAACTCAATTGCGATCTTTTATCATCTTTGTCAGTTTGGAAGCATGCATCCCCGTACCCATATACGACGAGATCATCTTCCATCCCTTCATAGATCAAAAAAATTCTTCAGTCCTTCTAAAGTGCTTTAAGAATTGTTTCACAGCCATCCAGTGACTCTCACTGGTTATCGGATTAATATCTACTCGTCATGCTCCAAGCATTAGATATATCCGCCTTAGTACTTATCATGGCATCATGGATCCAATTGCCGAAGAAAATGGCATCTCATTCATTTTTCTTATGCTCATCTCTTGTCTTTAGGACATTGAGTCTTGCTTAGAGAACTCCATGTAACACTGACAAATGTCCTCTCTCAGAATTTTCCTTGCGGAATCTTCTTATGACTTTGTCAATGTATGTACTTTGGCTTTAAACCAATTTGTTTACTTGATCTATCTCTATAGATCTTAATGCCAATGACTTATGAGGCTTCATCCACATTCTTCATTGCGAAACACTTTCTTAACAAAATCTTTGCAGACTAACGAGTAGGAATGTCGTTTTCAATGAGCGATATGTCATCCACATATTCAATAAGGAATAGCACCATGCTCCCACTAACCTTCTTGTATATACAAGATTCATCTTCGTTCTTGATCAAGCCAAGCTCTATGACTTATCAAAACGGAGATCCCAACTCCAAAAACTTGCTTCAATCCATCCAATGAATCTTCGCAACTTTCATACCTTTTATAATTTTCTTGACTATCAAAACCTTTAGGTTGTATTTAATACATCCTTAAGTGAGTTCCCGTTGAGGAACGCTTGTTTTGACATCATTTTGTCAAATTTCATATTCCAAATATGAACATGTGACTATGAAAATTCTAATAAGTTTCTTTCTACCCATGTAAGTTTTTCTCCAAGAAAAGTCATTCATCTCCTTTGGTTTTTACACCTTAGTTTAGAATGATCAAGTTCCAAACTTGATTATTATACATGAATTGCCTTTTAGATTTTATGACTCCAAGCCATTAATCTAAATGTGGAGTTGATATTACATCTTTGATAGGTGGTAAATACTTCATTCTAAATGAACTTTACCTCAATACTTTCTATTTCGAAATATCCAATATTTCTTCTAATAGATTGTATTTTATCATGTATTGCAAGAATTTGTATATCTTGAACGGACTTTTCACGACTCTTTTGTGAAAACTTGTTCAACTTCCATCTCGGGTTAAAATATATTTTCTAGGTCTCGAACCATTCGAGATACATTTTACTCCCACTGATTCTTTTAGAGATAAACCATTTATCTAGAAAAGTATCATCATAATCAACAAACCATTTGTTTCTTATGAGTAAAATTATTATCCTCAAGTTTCCTTAGGATATCCCATGAAAGTATATTTATTAGATTTAAATGTGAGTGTGTCCCAGACAACTCCTTTAAAAAGGTCTCACCATCTTAAATCTTTATGAAAGACAAACCGAGTTTTCTTTCACCAATTAACCTCTTTTGATGGAATTCAAATTAGTGTAGTTACAGCGGTTTGTAATACATAACCCCAAAATTAATAATGGAAGATCAATTTGAATTTATCATCTAATGAACCATATCCAATAAGGTTATTGTACTTCAATGCAGACACATCATTTAAAATGATGTTCTTAGTGAAGTTAATTTGTGAAACCATTTCACAACTTTAATGATGACTGTCAAATTCTTGGTTCAATTATTCGTCATCATGATCCAATCAGAATCTTTGAATAGTTTTACCAAGTATAATAAAAAAAATATTCTTTTAGCATTGCTTCTTAATGCACCATACACATCAAAATGTATTAGGTCAATTAAGGTATTAGCCTTTTACCAATCATAGTAAAGGATGTCTTGGTCCAAGTAAATAAGATTTGCATAAATCATGTGATTCCAAATCATATGACTTAAAACTCCGTCCCATGGAATTTTAGATATGCATCTTTTATTTATTTGATCAAAACAATAATCCATAAAGAATTTTAATTATTTATGTTATAGCCTTTATTACTTTGTTCTTCAAGATTTAGGATATAAGATTTATTTATATGATAACACAATGAAGTAAATCATAATAAATAAAGCACTTTTCTTATTCCAAACAAGAAATTAATATCCTTCATTATCTTTTAACAAAATAATGTTTTCTACTTCATCAGTAAAGTCACTTTACAAGTGTTCTACAAACAATGTTGCAACCATTGCATCATTACCGTTTGTAGATAAAACTTTACTATAAGTAGTCTTTCATTTTACTAATTATTCTGGTATCCAATACCCAATAATTAAATTTAGAAAGAATAATTTATAACATAAAATTCCCAAGTGGTAGTCCCACTACCATTCCTTTTATTGATCATCCAGAATTTTGACTACAATTCTAAATGGTCAATCCAATTGCCATTTTTACCAAATTTCATCAATTAGAGTTATTATTTTAACCATAATTATTTCTTTTAGGTTTGACAACTCTTGTCTTACCTTTCTTTTGGCACTTGGCCCTTTTCCTTATGAACCATGAGCTCTGGAGAACCATTCTCCAATATCTTCATCTTCGCAGTTTTTCAGCATTTTAATGCAACTCGAAGAAATTCTTATTCATTCTAAGCATGTTATAGTCCATCACAAAGTGATTATAACTCTTAGGCAATGAATCAAGAATAAGATCCATGGCTAGCTCCAATCCAATTGACTCCCAAGTTTCTCAAGATACTCTACGTAGTCATTATCTTAAGCGTGTGAGGTTCCTCTTATTGCCCTTAACTCCTTTTGCAAGAAGTGAATGCAATAATGGTTTTATACCTCTCTTGCTTAGATTGCTCTTTGAAACATATAACTGAACTCCACGCCTATCTAATAGGCTTCCACAAGTTCCAAACTTTTTTGGAGTTTAAGAGCACATAATTGTGAGCATAAGACAACTCACACTCCTAAAATCATACTCATGATTCTCGTGATTGTCTATTCCGGCATTTGGTTCTTTTAGGAATAGGCCCATCAAGAATGCACAACCCATCTTCTTACCTTAGAACTATTCTTAGGCTCAGGACCAATCCATGGAGTTGTTTCCTTCTTTTGAAGCTTTATCTTTCAAGGATTAATCGCAATGATTTTAGTTGTCATCTACAACTTATGCAAAATTTCCAAATTTTACAAGTAACAATCTCATTAAAGAGATAAATAATGTATTTTCCAAAAACACTCCCACTAAATGTATATAACCTTCTTATACATCCAATGTATAATATATTTAAATGGGCTAAGATCCAACTTTAATTTATTTTAAGTCCGCTATGGCGGATTACACAAAATCAAATTAATTAGGTAGACAACCCTGTCAATCATATATCATATGACTCTTAGATCCTTTTATGAGATTCTTTTGAAATTGGTCTAAGATCCAACTTTAATTTAACTTTGAGTTCCACGGAGGCGGACCGCTCAAAATCAAATTAATTAGGTAGACAATTTTTGTCAATCATATCTATATCATTGCTATATTGACTAGGAAACAGGAGGATC